>OZ010737.1:37458063-38058063 GCA_963932295.1 Tipula lateralis
GGTCCTGATGGTCGTGGTATATCTACAATACGCTTTATTTGTGGAAAGAAGGATGTAAGTGTTCTAATTACTTGGTCGATTGAACCGAAATGTGGTCGTCCAGTATGTAATTTTGAAAAATTTTAAGACACGTAGTTTTTGTAATACAGCAAGAATACAGCTAAACCAATATAATATACGATTATCAAGTTCACGATACCCTTAAAACAATGGATTAGCCGAAAAGGATGTGGCAATTGAAAAGGATGTGGCAAGAGTATTTGATTTTTCCAATGCACTTGGAGTTGATAGCCACTTTGAAATATTTTGCTGAATAAACTGTTATGTCAGAATCTGAAGAAATACTTTAAAAGACACACATCTCAACAGTTCAATTTTTTATCGTTTACTTAACTGGTTTGGAAGAAATATACAATCATCGTGTACTTGTTGCCACTATAAAATTTATCAGTTTGGAAATGTTTAAATAAATATCGAGGCATATAAATACATTTTTATATGATAATGAACATTTGGTTAGGAGACTAAAAGAACCAAAATCTTCGAGCTCGTTAGTATGTGGGCAGCTACCTACCAACGAAAAGGCACATTCTAGTTTAGTTTTTAAGAATCCAGATGTAAATTGATGGTAAGTCTGGAATGACTAATCTCAATAAAAAAAATAATAATAAATTCTTCTTCATTCCAGGATGTATGAGATCGTATGACAATGTATTTGAAATTCAGTTAAGGTATATTCGTCGTTATAGTCGCCTATATTGGTTGCGAATTCTTATTCTCTCTGAAAAGCTTTGAGGTTCATCGCATTACCAATCGATTTCGTTTGGTTTTCTAAAATAACCACATAAGGACGAGCGACGCATTTAGGGTTATCGGACGACTTGTGTGATGTAATGTTAGGCTTATTGATATATTTGCCATATCAGATCCCAATTTTTGGCAAAAAATTGATAATGAGTTTTTATATTTCTGGTATAGTGTTTACAAATTTTGCATATTTCAAATTTTGATTGTTTCTGGGAAACAGAAAACCTTCGACTAATTCGAGAAATAGCCACAGCAATTTGGTGCACAATATTATTTGAACGAATCGTTGAACCATTTTTATTATGCAATGCAGCTTCTTATAAAATGGAACTACATGCTACACAGCGCCTAAAAAGACTGCACTTCTTATTTTTCAGCCCGGGTACTCGTGGGTTCATGAACAGTTGTTAACGATTACCAGTTGTAATACCAACATACATATATCGCAACATAAACATATTATTAGAACGAAAAGGACGATTTTTGTACCAAACGAAGAACATTTGCGAGTAACTTTTCTGCTTTAACGTGAAAGAAGACAATGCTCTGTCTTTGATTGGGCGAGAAATGAATCATCTATAAACTGCTGAAGCCGGGCAACGCTACCAACTCAACTCGTCAATCTAAACCATGTATTGCTCGAAAAACGGCCAGAATGGGACACGAGACAGGAACATATGCTATTGCAGCATGACCGCTTTATATTGCATCGCACACAGTAGTTTCTAGAAACCATTCAAATTATGCCAGTATAGTACTGCGGCAACGATATGTATGTAATTATTATTTTGTAACTTTTAATAATTACATCATGCATATAAATATAAACATATATATATATATATATATAGAAATAATAACTATAATAGATAAATGAACTTTTAATTTAATCAAAATTACACATGTACAGATGAAATAGATACGTCATCAGACAAACAATAAAAAAAACTGTTAAAAACTAAATTTCAATTAAATCTAATTTAAAGTCTATAATTTTTATGTTTTTTCATTTTTATGTTTCGACGACCTAAATCAACTTTCTTTCCTTCTTACAACTTGAAGAAATATATAATATAAAAAAAATCTTATTTCTCTTTTATTTTTTGTTGTTTTTTTAACAACCAAGGTTTTTTCTTTATACGAAATGTAAAGAAAAGAAACAAATCTTATTTACATAAATATAATAAAAAAAAATTTTTATGCTATATATATATTATATATACAACATAAAATCATAAATTTATTGAAATTGTTATTGTTGTTGTGCTATATATATATATATATAAATATATTCATCTGTAATGATTAATTGAATGATAAATTTATGTTCGGCTTGAATGAATCTTTAAAAGAAAAAAAACAAAAGAATTGCGTAATTAGATTAGAAAAAGTACTTTTGATTAATATATTAAGACATTCTGTTATATACCTCACTACAAAATATAATATATGTTTGAACATGCACTTAAGGTTTATATCGCACACTAAACGCGCTTCTTATTAGTTTAACCATCGGTGATCTCGGTGATCTTACAATATATACAAACGAAAATATTTAACAAATTAAGCGTTACAGCTTGTGTAAATATGTAATAATAAAAAGTCAAACACAATTTTCCATTTTCTCAGTACTTTTATATACTTAAATAGTAAAATAAAACCGTTCATCTAAATTAGACACCCCCAAAAGAATTTCATTTTTTTTGCCGTCGTCTTCGTTATGGTTTTTTTTTGTATTATATTTTATTCGTCTTAAGCAACTTCTTACTTCTACAGTGTATATATATGTATATAGTGAGATGAAAGCGAAAAAATTCAAAGTGAAAATAAAATGGAAAAATATAAAAAAAAAAGAAAATCGATATTTCAACATTTAGAAAATATTATTAGGTTTTGTTTTTGTACTGTGCACAGCGTACCTTCGGATAAGGGGATAAAGCTCAACGTGGAATTTGAATGGGAAAGGTGGTTCGAGTTGCTATATACTTATATAAATTTTATGATGTTGCGATTATAAAGCATTGGTACGTTGAAGGATTAGCGAATATGTGACTGTGGAACACCAAACTTCGAAATTATTGAATATAGGAGTCAATAGGACATCAGTAATAGAAACATTCAGAACATTTTATACAGGCAAATTTATAAAAATACTTGAAATGTAAAGATTATCATAAGAATCAATAAGCAAAGTTGCAAATTAGAAGTGGAAAAAATCGATTTTTGATAATGTATTTATTGACGGCATTTCTTTTAAGATGAACCTGGCGAACATTATATATACATTATAAATTAGGAGGTAAGCACTGAACAGCGCCCGTAAACTTCATAATTTTTTGAAAGAGACTTCACGACTAAATTATTTTCTGTGAATAGTCTTTCATAATAAACCAGAGACTTTAAGTTATTTTGAAACTTATTGCAAGAATATATTTCTTTATAGCATGATTTCCAGCCCGATATAGGTTCTAAAGAGATAGGCACCGAAATATTTAAAAGGTTTAGAGTACCTATTTAAACATTTGATATGAAATTGTTTAATAAATCTAGTTGAGGTGTCCCCTTCCTCTCTTTAAGATCAAAAACAAATAGCTTTCTCATGAGTTATTTATGATTTCGCCCCGGTGCAGCACTGAGGGGGTGCAGCATCTATGAGGTAGGGAGCTGCATCACTTGACTTAAAACACATAATTAGGAAATTTGTCTCAAAAAATAATGCTGACTGATTTGGTGGAGATAGCTAGAAATATGCATCATTATGGCCCAAAATCGATCGTAAATGACATAAACCAAGTGTTCAACCACGAGATTACAAATGTAATGCAAATTTCTGAATGGTATGACATTCTCTTAAAACACAACGAGCTAGGACGATTCATGACTACTATTATTTGTCTTATATAAGCTGAACGAAAAAGTATACTTGTTTTTGAAGAAACAGAAGTCATTAAAACTTTCTTTCTAATAAATCCAAGACGAAGATGTCCAAGGAGAGGATTATACCATCAAATCTTGTGCTTAAGTTATAACTTTTCATGCTGTTACTTCCCCATACTTTTGAATTGTTCCCTTGTTCAGTTTATTGAAGATCGCCCACTGAGGTTAATACCGCACTCATACAAAGATTTCCATACTTAAGAAATGGGAGTTAGTCCCAAGTTTGCACAAGCAATGCTCGGCGTCTTTCTTCAGAGATTATATCCTATATGCAATGATATTAATTTCATTGAAAAAATGAACCAGTCGCACCAGTTGACTGTGAGATTAAGTTATAACCTTTCGTGATATTAATTTCCGATACTTTTGTGTTTTTTACATTCTACATGTAAAAAACGTAAAATATGATTTTATGTAAAAAAAAACTGACGCGCTATCTCTTATTGAATCTAATTGTCGTTGAAGCACCATCTGTTAAAAAATTTTCTTACTATTTTACGAATAGATTTTGTGAAATGTCACAATTATTAAAGGTGAAATAATTATCGAAGGTGAAAAATCGCTGATATTGGAAATACACATTTATTTATGGTAATTAATAATGAGCAAAGCGAAGATTGATAAATTTTTGATATTTTAAAACAGATGGCACTGCGAATAGGTTTTTTTTACATGTAATTTACGTTTTATGTAATTTAGCCTGATTTTTAAATAATTTACATAAAAAATGTAAAAAAAAGTTTTTTCCATGTAAAATCCGAATAGTGTCTGGAACTTTATTTTACTTGTATTCACTGTATTACAATGTAGTGGAAGGTACCAAATTCAGACTTCAATAAGATCAGTGATGTGGATTGACGCATTTCCTTATAAACATACGCTCTAGAGTGGGCTTCGGTGTTAAGGTAGCAAGTTAAAAACTGCAATATAGTTTTGAGTGAAAATTATAATTGTGCTCTTTGAAGTGATACCAAAGCTCTTTGAAGTGATAAGCCTTTCAATAATACCAAGATCCTTTTGACTCAAATTGCCATTTATATCGTATCACCGGAAGTAGAGTCATAACAATACCACATTGTAATCATATACTGCAAAATTAAGAGTTTTTTTGTAATTTAGGTGTTATGAACTAGCAATATAAAGTATTTATGACGTTCGTCTTTACCACCAGAGTTATATAAGACGTCCGTATACCATTTATGTCGAGATATTCTGAGTTAAATCATAAAATACGTTGATGCGATATTTAATGATATATACTTGCTTAAACAAATCTTCCAAGTATTTTTATATTCCGATCAGGGTAAACAAATCTTATATATAATATACTCAAGATTGTCTATAGATTGAAGACATTACAATCAATAAAATTATTTTATTTCCTGTATTTGAAATGCCAATTGGGTATGTATATATTATACATACTTAAAAATCAAAAGTGTTAAATTATGGAGGTCGACCTGATTTCCGCCTCAAAAAACAAAACCAAAAAATAATAATGATAATCACTTTTATTTAATTGTAATAAAAATTGAAAAAATCCCTTTCTAAAGACCAACAAAATATCCTTCGTGTTATCTTTATTCTTATCAATTATTTCTACCTACTCTATTCGACTAAACCATAAAAATAACAAGACACAAAAAGCACATAAAAGGAGTAAACAGCTGTTTTCTTTTATACTGGTATAATATACTCGTACATGTGTGGTATATAGATGCTTGGTAGCAATAAAAAGGATATACTAGGTAGTAGTACTAAATAGTTACATTTATAAAATGAATTTTAATATAAAAAAAGACGAAACGAAGCCTTTTATTTTAATAAATAACACAAAAATAATAAAAGAATCTCTCACCGTCAATGACCTTTTTTTCTTCATCTTATATATACATATATACATTCTTTCCGTTTACTTCTTATAAATATAATATATACGTACCTATATATTCATTCGTACATATATTCAGAATTGTTCATTATCCCTGGTGAACGTTTATACATTATTATGTGAATATATATCTTTATATATAAGACTATATATGTATATATGTACATAATACGTATGTGTATATACAAGAGTATCTTCATCTATATATCCTTATTCTGTTCTAGTCGGAAAAATAAATTATTTTGATATGGATTTTATTTTTACTTCTTCATCGTCGTCTTCTCATAGAGTCAAGTTGTGACAATTTTGTAATAAAAGTTATTTTGTTGTCGATCACATTTCAAAGAAATATCACGAAATATTTTTCTTCTATTAAAAAGATTTTAAAACACTATTAGAGGTACCCCTTTCCCGAAACAAATTTATAATAAAAAAAAACTATGTCTATCTTTTAGATATAATATACAGATGGGCGGTTAAATTATCAAAAATCAATCATTAAACTGGTTAACGATATATATATATATATATATATATATATATATATATATATATATATATATATATATATATATATATATATATATATATATATATATATATATATATATATATATATATGGATTGGAATACGTTCACAATGTCGCGTTTTAAAATGCCGCGACTACAAAAAGCCGCGAATGACAATATGACGATAATTGAGAACATCAATATATCAAATAATTTTGTACCACGCGACCTTATTAGTTCCGCGACATTGTTAAACGTGTCATTTTGTATAGCACGCAGATTTCTTAACCCCGCGGAGTTTTGAAACGCGGCATTTGACCCGGATCCAAATAGAAAATACTGTTTTGATAGTTAAACCATTAAATGCTTCAACTTGAAACCCTTTTTATATGTATAATAAATATGCTGTCACTATACATTACACATTTAGATAGTATAGTTTAGATAAGGAATTTATAAATAATTAATGAAAGTAGTTCTTAACTATATACAATTAGAATTTTAACCCTTCCATTAATATGAGTATATGTATACATATATTTAAATTTTTCTAGAGTTTCTCGTGTATGTAGGCAGGCGTATAGTTGTTCGAGTATTAAATTTGCAATGTACTAAATACTAAACCAATTTACCTTGTGTTGATTAACAAAAGAAAACTCTAATGAATGCACTCATATAATAAAAGCTAATTTTGATGGAAAACTGATAAATATTAATTATATTTGGGTAATGGACCGCACATAGCAAACGATTAAATACATGAAATAGAGATGTGGGTAACGGAGGGGTTTTATTGAAACAATTATAAACCATTGTTTAGGCTTTAATTACCTTATGGCTTGATGTTAGCACTGATCTAGACTTCTAAGCTCTATCGCGAATGTAAATATAGAGAATAACGTTATGAACCATTCATAAGCTCGTAAAACTTAATATCACAAGTACGTCCAGAAATATGTCGAGAACTACTATGCCCTTCCCTGCAAACCAGATTCAAAGACAGATGGTAACCAATGTTAAAAAGTCAAAGATCAACCGAAATAAGGGTCCCTAGAAATACTACCCAACGTAGGTCATCGAAGCTACACTTTATACCGCTGAATTGGAGTGCTTTCTATTAATAGACCTATACATAGGCCTGTAAGAGAAACTATTTTTGTTGAGTTCATTTTATGAGCCTTCATATATTTGATATTTGAAAGACCAAATTTTGGATTAACTATGGTCAAAAGAGGATACCGAAAAAAAAGTTATAGAATAAAAATGAAATAAAGAGGATTCCGAGAAGTTGTCCTCCACCATCTTAATGGAAATTTTTGGTGTTCAATCCATGTAAGTAAATTTGGAGCATTCAAATGTATCTTCCTCATCCGACAAAAGACTCATTAAAACTGAAACAAATCTTACACATATCTTCTTGGTTGAAGAACCGTGGCATCACGAGAATAATATCACGAGACTTAATTAGTAAACAGACTCTGTACTATAGTATAAGTGATACTGCTGCAATGATCTCACAGCAGTTGGTAAAATATAGGCAAGATATAACACGTGAGATACTAAAGTGACCTCGGCCTATCGTCAGGACGTTTATAAAGCTATAGAGTACATAAACCTAACTGATACTTAAATTCAATGATTCGATGCGATGCAAGCTCACATCGAGTATGTTTGTGTAGCTCGGATATAAATATAATGTGGCTTCTCTCTCCTGGAATACTTGTCTTGATCTGGTGTGATCATATTACCGTGGGTAAATACATAAGAAAACTTCTCAACAATGTCACGAAAAGTGCTAAAATAGAAGCCTGGCATTTGTACAGATCCTCACGTTATAGAAACGAACCGTATTCATAGTAAAATGACATTGAATTGGAGACAAATCAGGAAATCCTATACAGGTTTTAATTAAAATGTATACTACCTTTTACCTTGTAGAGCCAGTTTGGCTATCGGATATATATGAATATCAGGAAGGAAGGACCAAGGTGTGTTCAACCCGAAAAATGGAATGCCTAAATTTGGTCAGTCCAAAAGTTATCAATCTATTAGAGTGTTTTGTCAAGTGTTAATCTAATGGTAGATAGATATTTTACTGATATAGGATACTGAAACCAAATCTCATACATTCCAAACAACATGATTACGAGAAAGAAAACAGTTTTATGTAAAGTTTTTGGGCAAATTGAAAAGTTACTGTACAAATAGGCAACATTATTTGATTGGAAAGCCTTAGTAGTCTAAAAATTAGAAATCTAGCAATCTATTCAGACGTCAAGTTGGTAAATCGTGGTTATCTAGAAATTGTAAAAGCAATACATACCTACTCTCACTACATCCCTCGATATGATGGCGCAGGTCTGCTGCGTTTAATAATCCATTCTACCTCTCTGAGAGATCAGTGGTGACTGTTCTGCCTTAACTATGATAAGCGTACCTTGAGTCTTACTGGGTATTATCAATCTACACTGTTACTTTAGCTATATCACCAGACCAGTTTTCGACAGAACAATGAAAATTCGGAACAATGAAAACGAAGAAGAAGAAGCTGTAAACTATTGACCACTTACTGCACGCCTATCCTGTGTATCCTCTCCTTTGCTTTCGATCGTTGCTACTATTTATGGATAAACTTAAGACCTCGATGATTGCGAATTTGCCCTTCATACAAAGACCAAACAGGTTTCGGAACTAAGAGTTTTGATTGGGAAGGAAGCATGACTGACCAAGAATAAAACACTCTTTACTTTGAAAAATCGATTTCAGACATTCAAATAAATTTCAAACGAATAAACAATGAATTTCTGACACCTTTGAAGGTGTAAAATTTTGATCGAATAGTACGAACAATAAAAACGAAGGAGAAGCTCAAAAACTATTGAGCACTCACCGCGACTCTCCTCTCCCGCTTATTCTCTCCACAAACTGCTTTGCTTTCGATCGCAGTTCCTATTTGAGGATCAAATAAAGGCGATGGTGATTGTGGATTTGGCTTTAGTACAAAGAACAAACAAGTTTCGGAACTGAGAGCATTCGTTTGGAAAAGAAGCCTGAGTGACCATGAATAAAAACACTCTTTACTCTAAAAAATGAATATCTAAAAGTTTTAAAGTGTAACATTTTGGTCGAAAATTAGGAACAGCGAAAACGGAGGAGGACAAACTAAATACTATTGGCCACTTACCGCACTCTTCTCCTGCTTTTTCTCTCCACAGATTCCTTTGCTTTCGATCAACTAACGACCTCAAAGATTGCGGATTTGAACATTTTTACAAATACCAACAGGTTTCGGAACTGAAAGCATTCGTTTGGGTAGAAAGCCAGAGTGACGAGGAACAAAAACACTTCATTCTGAATATCTGAAAGCTTTGAAAGTGTAATATTTTGATCGACAACGGAGGAGGACAAACTAAAAACTATTGAGCACTTACAGCTCCCCTCTCTTGCTTATTATCTCCGCAGTATCCGTTGCTTTCGATCAACTAATGTCTTTGACGATTGCGGATTTGGCCTTAATACAAAGAACAAACAAGTTTCGGAACTGAGAGCATTCGTTTGGGAGAGTGACCATGAATAAAAACACTCTTCAAACTGAAAAATGAATATCTGAAAGTTTTTAAACTGTAACATTTTGGTCGAAAATTAGGATTAGTGAAAATTGAGAAGGAGAATCTAAAAACTATTGAGCATGTATCGCACTCTTCTATTGCTTATTTTCTCCACAGATTCTTTTGCTTTCGATCAACTAATGACCTTGAAGATTGTGGATTAAGACTTTATATAAAGAACTAGCAGATTTCGGAACTGAGAGGATTTGTTTGAAAAGGAAGTGAGAGTAACAATTAGGAATAAATACTCTCCTACTTATTTTCTACACAGATTTCTTTGCTTTCGATCAACTAACCGCCTTAACGATTGCGGATTTGAACCTTTTTACAAAAAACAAACAGGTTTCGGTACTGAGAGCATTTGTTTGGGAAGGAAGCCAGGGTGACAAACTAAAAACTATTGAGCACTATTTGGCTTATTCTCTCCGCAAATTTCGTTGCTTTCGATCAACTAACAACTTCGATGATTGCGGATTTGGCCTTAACACAAAAAAAACAGGTTTCGGAACTGAGAGCATTCGTTCAGGAAGGACGCGAGAGTGAAGCCTCTTTACTCTTAAAAATGCATATCTGAAAGCTTTGAAAGTGTAACATTCGAATTATAATACTTGTATCCATTATTTACACTTTCAGATTACAGTAAAACAAAATTATTAATTCCGTATGATGCAATGGCAATAATTACCATCCAATTATTTTACATAAAGACGATAGATGTACAAATTAAGAAAAACGACCAACAAAAACTGTAAATTGTGTATATACAAAAGAGATAAAAATAACTAATAAAAACTATTTCAATTACAATTTCATTTTAGTATTTTCTTTAAATTTAACAACAACAATCGTATACTTTCAAAGAGTGAGTGTAAGTATGAATTTTATTGTTCACTTTATTTATTTTTAGAGAGAAAGATTTTCTTCATCGATTTTTAGTTAAGTTATATTTTTGTTTTTGGAATAGTGCTTATTTATAGTTTAATGTCGTAATATATATTTTATGCATTGTACATACAAGTATTTATACAATGATATCGAAATTATCTATATCTTTCGACTATACATATATTTGTAGGTCAAACCAACCGACTGAGCATTATCTTCAAAGTCATCGTTAAAAGATTAAGAATTATATCGTTTTTGTTATAATATTATATACCAAATTAAGATGTGTTATACTATATAGAGTCAAGGTGATAAACTGACAACAATATGAAATAAAAATAAAGTTTCAAATCGCCAATGTATTGTTGCAAATTACAATAATATTTCAAATATATACGTATATAAACATATACGTGTAGTAAATAAGTTTTTTTTTTAAGACAATCAATGTCAATGAACAAGATTATTAATTTTATGAAGTTTACTTATATACTCGTTCGTTTATCGTTTTGTTGTTATAATTTATGTACATGAATATATACGTTCTTATATAAACTTGATTTTATTGCAATATTATACGAGTACGGTGAAAGAACTATTTATAAACGATAATGTGATTTATGTATTACATACATATATAGTCCAAAAATTGTTTCGTTGTGTATATACATACAAAACTAGAAACTCACTATAAGAGTGACACATTTTAAACTCTTTGTACGAAATTATACGATTGAATGCACAGAAATAAATTAAATCGTACAGATTTATAATTTTTCCTTAATTAAATTTCAAAGATTTTAACAAAATAAATTTTACATTTCTTTCACGCTTACAAAAAAAAACCATAAATATTTTTATCTTTACAGTGAAATCTCTTTCTTCTTGAAAATGAATTACAACTGTGTATGTTTGTTTAAGTATCTATATATTTAAGATACCTGAGCACTTTTGTTTTTCTTATATTCAAAATAAATTTAATTGATTTTTTTTTGGCATGTATTTAATATAATAAATACATAATAAAAATAGAATTAATTGTTTTTCTTTAAATTAAAATATTTATTTACATTTAATGATCAACGGTTTATTGGGTTGATATATTGTAACTCTTTTTTAATTAGTCAATTAAGTATTGCGGTTAGGAACTAACTGTACACACTTGTTTCAGTCATAAAAGTCCGCCACAGTAACTACAAGGTTGTTGTAGAATGCAATTTCGGCTACTTGTTGTATATGTGGATTGTACAAATTATATTGTACAAACATGCTATATGGTAACACTAAAAACACAATTTCTACATCTTGGGTAGACCCTTAACCCCAAAAAATATTTTTTTTGGGACTCTGCCTTAAAAACTCCCTCAATTTATGCCTTTAGATTCTATTAAATTTATAAATGCTTGGAACCTATACTGCCCCTTTAAGAAACCCTCATTGCTAATATAACGAAATTCACCCTTCCTCGTGTATTTCAAAAGAGTATGTAATTTAACTTTGATTTTTTAATAGTTATAGCCTTCCTCTATACCAATGCAAAGTTATAGGAAAATGTGATGGGGAGTCTCATAGTCTGTTTTCTCGATATATTGTTCCATCAAGATAGACTCATTTCTCAAACATCGAAATTCACTCTTTTTCAACCTTCATCTCGAAAGTTAGAGTTTATAACATAATGGTAGCTATGACTTTTTAATAGTTCTAGCCTTCAACTATACCAGTGCCAAATATTAGTAAAAATATGATTGGGATCTCATAGTCTGTTTAGTCGATATATTTTCATTTCAATATATAGGCTCATTTCACCGAGCAAATGGCGCAGTGGTTAAAGCTGCGGCAGTTGAAACTGGAGATACCGGGTTCGAATCCCGATAGAGGCAGGATGAAAAAGGGCTTTTTCACCATTTGATTATCTGTGGTCAAAATGAACACATCTATGACCCACTGTTGGAGTGCAGGGCCAACACATCATATACCAGTGCAAAATATAACGAAAATGTGATGAGGATCTAATATTCTGTTTGGTCAATGTATTGCCTGCCCCATATGACTCATTTCAGAAATACCGAAATTCACTCTTCTATGTTTTATCTCAAAAGTTGCAGTATTGATCATGATTCTGTCGTTTTCTTTATGTCATAGCTAATATAGCAGTATTACTAGCGGGATAAGTTTTTGGGCCAGCTTCTGATATTTATATGTATAACATCTAACTATAATGATGAAGTCTTACTTTCTGACAGGTGCTTGGAACGCACCGTAAAACGTCCGTTTAATTAGTTGCACTATGTTAAAGTAAATAGTTAGTTAGATAGTATTTTGCCAATTATTGTGATCGGATAGGGTTGATTATGTAGCACCAAAGTGAGCACTCAATATATTGTATGTAAACAATTGTTCGGAATACAATCGACACTGTTTTGTTTTTGCAAGGTAAGTTTTGTAATTGCTTGTAAGTAAAGAAGTTTGATTATTTGTTGATAAAATCGGTAAACTACATTACGACATTTATAGTGTTTAAAATTGTTGTGTTGATCGTGACATTAGTGTTCGTCGATGAAATAGACAATTGACGCTTAACATTGATATGTCGTAATTCGATTGTCTCTGAATGACAAGGTTTCAATTTATAATCGGAGTGAGCTAATACTTGAAAAGGTTTATCATATAATTTATATTTGGTCTGTTGGGGCACATTATAGCTGCTTTTTTTCTAGTAATCCGATTTCATTCAAAACTTACATCTTTGCTGCGCATAATGGGGAATCAAATGGAAATATAGCATTAAATGGTCTTATTACATCTAGAAAATAAATAGTATTTAGGTAAAATTATATTATGAGTTCGTATCCTGCGATGTCTTTAGTACGTCATCATCAAAAAATTTAGTGCGCCTAAAAAAGTGTAAAAAATTGCACGTTGTTTCTTAAGCCAAATATTATGCGATCGAATTGGATAGAGCAATAAATATTCATCCGGGATATAGTAACGGAATTGAATGCTCTGTAATCACCACAAGATCTGTAATTACCATTTTTCTTACCTCTTTATGAGTCCACGACCCGGTCAAAATTAGTTTTATATCAAGCAATTCATACTTTTTCTCCTCCACCTCTCATGGAATGTCCAAAGGAACCTATTTACGCTACAAAATTATTGATACTTTTATACTAATTTGAGCAATGAAAATTTTTTCCTATTATCCGATCAAAAAGATTACATATGAGAGAAGAGGTTAATTTTGAAATACAACATGCAAGATTCCAATCAAATCTGTCACAACAAATATTACAGAAACTATTGCTCAACAACTTTGATTGTCAAACACGATTGCAAGAAAAAACAAACTCGTCCTTGCTAGAAGAATAGTTTAATGTACTTGAAGACACACAAATCGTGAAATCTGTTGATTTGGGAGCGTAAGAGCTCGTCTATAAATTTGATTGCAGAACGTTTTAAGACCTCGGTAAATTCATAGCTTCCTAAATATACAAGCAGCAATGTCAAATTTATCGAGTTTATTTATGGGGTCTAGATTTGCATACACTCCATAAGAACCAATGTAAAATTGACAATGTTTGGCTCAATTTTAATGAATGAAAAATACTCAAAACGAAAATTATTTTTATATCAATAATTAAATCAAACATTTTCATATAACATATATGGAAACCAAATGAAAATACGAATTATTTTAATAGTTATGATAAAAATAAAAACGGTTTGATTTATTCAATTTTTAAACATGTATATGTTATAATTGATGCTAAGCGCCGTATAAAAATATATAAAACGAGATCAATGACGTATGAACTACGAAAAAGAAACATATACTTCAAATATTGGATGAGAGATGGCACTTAATAACATTAATAATATAAATCGTATTTATTGATATTTTAAAGCATATTGTTAATACGATAATACGAAGTACACAATTAAAATACCCAAACATATTAATGAAAGTGAATACTTCAAAAATTATTTAAATTTTTTTTATTTCCATTCAATTGTTATACTCGATACAAGATGGCAACATACAAGTCGTTACGATTTTTAACAGTGTGAATTTTAAGTATTTGAATTGTTTTTTTTATTAAAATTCTTTTATTTAGATATTAATTATTAGTTATAATATAAACGTTCTATTATAATGAATAATTTATTTTTGTCTACGATAGGTTATACACCTATAAAAACAATTTTTGACAGCAAAAAAAAATAAAAATAAAAAACATTTCTTTATTTTTTCTTTGCTGTACACTGTCCAAAATTTTTTAGTAATAAATTTAAACTGTAGAGTGACTTTATTATTTTTTTAATGACGTCACAACTTATTGATGTGTTAGTAAATATGGGCTATAAACTTTTTAAGTTCGTTTTCGATGCTTGCTGCTTCTATATTTAGGATGCTTTAGTAAATTGAAGACCTGCCAGCCAAAATCATGGCATAATACAGACTATCAATAGGATAGATAAAAAGAATACTTGCCATGCTATATTCCTTTAAATAATTTACATAATTGTTTATCTTGTTACCCACCTGGAATTATACAATAAAATTTTATTATTTTTTATTTTTTATTAATTCATATAATTTTATTTAAACTTATTAACAAATATTAAATAATTTTATTTATTTTGAAATGGCTTATTTATTAATTACTGTTTTTATTACTAACATTCTTTCTATATTTATGTTTTCTCTTCAACGTCTCAAGCGGAAAAGATAGTCTATTTTAGTAGTAGCCAGATGGCGAAAGAGATAACACTATAAAAAGTTTGAGAATCCAACTCATTTGTATATAAGCCATGCTAAATCGCCGTATCGAACTAATGTTATTTTAACCAGTGAAGTGTTACAGTGTTTAAAAATTGAAGGCTAGTGCCAAGCCCCCACGAGTAACAAGTGGCTAATGTTTTGAGTAAAATAAATAAAGTGATAAGTTTCACTATATTCTAGTCGTAAGAGCTGTAACAATATTTTAAATATTTTATTTTATCGTTATGCGCATGTTTTCAGTGGAGGCACTCGTAAAGTTTATTAAACATTAAGGGGTAAAATTAAATTAGTACATAAACATTAACTTGTACTTATTAAGATTAATTTTGAAAGCATTATTTATTAATAATTTCAAATTATATACGAGAATTTTAAAGGGTAAACATTAATGACGCCTATGGAAAAAAACTTAACTCTAAGGATATGAAGACTATCCAATAATATCAAGCATTTTAAGAACTTTTTACTGATGATATAAAATGGCAAACAAATGTGGAAAATATTTTCTACGAAGACAGTATATTAGAAATTACGGAAAACATATCATCGACTCGGAAAATTATTTCGAATCAAGTTGAATTTGATACAAAAACTAGTCGAAATATTTGACCTACAAATTATTAATATTTGGCAAACTATCAACTATTCCACTAATTTGTAAACCTTTATTAATTTCACACCTATTACAAAATATCTTTAAACGAACCAAACGACTTATTTAGAATTAAATTTAATTTATATGCTTTAGCAATTTTCATTTTTCTACTTAATTAGTATTTTATGTACATGACTTGAAAAATAATATATTTTTTTTATATACAATTTGAAACGATAACAAGCCGATTTTTGTCTCATGAGACAACAACATTTATGTATATGTAACGCGGTTAAACAGATATATATGCCGGAGCACACAAACTAATTTAGTCGTTTTATTGATTATGCTTATAGGATAAAACTTTAATTGATCGTAAAATACTTTACACTTTTGGTTGCTAAAATACGAATCGATGTTTCAAACGTACATACGGAACATCATGTTACTATAATATATAAATGTATAATCATTTTTTATAGCTATAAATTTCATATGATATATATATATATATATATATATATATATATATATATATATATATATATATATATATATATATATATATATATATATATATATATATATATATATATGTATATATATATATATACATATAAATATAGGAAGTAAAATAAAATAAACTCAACCCCAATAAAAATATAACAAAAAACTTTTGCTCGAAGAGAATTTTCCCCATTTTCCTTTATTACATTTTTTATATTTCATTTTCATTTCGGTTTTTTTGTGTTAAGTATGGAAATATAATAATAAGTATGTATATCTATCTTTGAGCAATGTTTTTTGTTCTGTTTTTTTTAGGTATATTATTATGTATAGTGATTCATTTTGAAAATTGATTTATTTCCGTGAAAATGTATATACATACTACATTGTGTATATGTGAAAATAAAATATGTCTTATGTCAAATAGTTTTTTTTTGTATATGGATAGTTAATAGAAAATACAAACGACCACTGTGGGAGATTAATTCTAAGTTATCATTTAAGTAGTGTAACCATATATATGACACGATTATCGTTATTGATTGTTTCGTATTTCAACAAATACAAAGTTAGTTTGTGATTTATTTTTAACTTAAGCATTATTTTAAATAATATATAACATAATAGGCAACCTCAATCGTAATTAATAGAACGTATTTTTCAAATGTTAACAACATCCAAAACTAACACTTGTTCAATTAGGCCTTCGAATTTCGATTTGGAAGAAGATAATATTTATATTAGTGAGAAGTATGTAACAAGTGCCCTAGATATGCCCAATGCCACAATTCGGAACGTTTTATATAACGCCACTCAAGGACTTTCACGCATGAAAACAAATGAAATTGACTTATAAAAGTCAATGGTTTCATAAAAGTGATTAAATGTAACCCAGCCTTTATCCTTCTCTATTTACCCGTGGAAGTTGCAAGTCTCATATTGGGCACGTGAACATAATTTAAAAGTGACGTCTGAGTTCGAGGAACTCGTATGTTTCTCATGAAAGAGGCAGTAGGAATCTTACCTAGCAGTAGGTCTAAAATGCTATAGAAGAAGGATAACCTTACTTTTGGTAATTACTATTAAATATATGAGACAATAAATACTCAAGATGTCCATTACAAATACGCGAGAGATATAGTACGTCTATTTAAAGAGAAACATTAATTAACATTAAAAAAAAGTGAAACTGGAATTGTGAGATTAATTTATTCCTTTCAATACATTCCAAAAAATGTTGGATCTTCACTCATTTTGTACATGTCAAGAATATTACATTTCTAAAATAGTGCAAGACTATAACAGCCCTGGGTCGGATTAACTTTCGTGTCTGACATTTAAAATGTATCATCATGGTTGAAGTACAAAACAGTTTGTTTTGGGTTTAACCGAAAAAATTAAGTTGCCTGTACAAAATAATTCATTCACTCAGTTTTAATGGGCCCGACCAATTTTAGTAAAAACACTTTCTACATCTTTTGTTTGAGGCTCTTTCAACATGACTTAAATTTAGAATTAAATTAAAAACGCTAAGAGTGGCTTGTATTCGTGCGGTTCAACCAAATTTGATACTGATTCTCAACAACCTTAACTTGACCATATAAATGATTCCAACAGCAATGATTTTTATATTGCAAAGAGATTTTTGGAATGCGTTACACAGTTGAAAATATAGACGTCAGGTTATAATTTGTATTTATTTCCAACTCAAGCTATTTACCGCTTCTGTTCGAAGGTTTGATAAACAGTACTAAGGAGTACTACATAATTTGGATAGTCTACGGTTAGCCTATTTAAAAATAATGTTTAATTCAATGTGAATGCCATCTACTCGTATATCAAGTCCTCTGTTTTAAAACAACAGTGACAATACAAAGAGGATAAACCAGAGAGTAAACAAATGTCGTTATTAGGACCATACATTTATAAGATCAAGAGGATTAAGTTATGGTTTATTTCATGAATTCCTCAAAAATATAGATGCTAATTTTGGAAGATACGAATATTACCTAATACATTACAGTTAGGTAATAAATCAGTGGAATATATTTTATGCCTAGCTTATTTGTTAGATATTACTAACCACTTAAATGGTTTTAATGTCCAATAGTTTAAAAGACATATTTCAAACAGTGGTGCTAATTAAAATGAAACTGAGACAATGCATTAAAATTCAACGTTTTCAATATGAGTTGCTCGGTCAATGTTATAACACATAGATATTAAAACTGCCATTGACTCGCGAGATAATAAATCTTAAAACTTAATTATAAATGACATATGATAATATTTTGTTTATGCTACGTAAGGTACTATCTTTGCTACACCTATAATCTAAAGCCAATTATTGGAATAATTAGATGCCTTAAAAAAATTGACAACATATGTTTCATCTCTATACGGTAACAACTCAATCGTCGAGTTACTTAACACAACGTAATACTAATGCAATTATTTACAACGTGTTTTATGGATTCGGACCAATCTCTCAAAAATGCCACATTTTTCAAATTCTTTTGCCTCATTTTACAAACATAGCTTAATTTTTTGGTAATAAACTTGCTGGTCAATTAATATATGGTTATACCAATTACGCAGTTACTCTTAAGCAAAAGTTTATGTAACGGAGCTCGATATCACGCAACACATTATCAATCAACCCACAATGGTAATCTACTCCAGACAAAATACAACCAACATATTTGGAAAACCTAATTAACAATGTAAGAGTAAAGCCACTCTAATGCTAATACTTAACCACATCTCTTTCAACAGATTTCAGACTCCAGTATAGGACTGGGTATAGTATATATTTATATATATATATATATATATATATATATATATATATATATATATATATATATATATATATATATATATATAAATATATATATATATAAATATATATATATATATATATATATATATATATATATATATATATATATATATATATATACATATATATATACATATATATATATATATATATATATATATATATATACATATATATATATATATATATATATATATATATATATATATATATATATATATATATATATATATATATGTATATATATATATATATATATATATATATATATATATATATATATATATATATATATATATATTTATATATATATATATACATATTTATTGTATATACACACACATCGTATACATAAGTAAAACGTATATTTCAATTTGAAAAACGATTTACATTTTTCTTTTGTTGCAAATATTCAACAAAATAAATGTATTTGTTCTATTTGTCAACAAGTAAATTAATGATTTTTTATACTTTCTTTTCTTTCTGTTTCAATATAATATATAAATATGTATATATATTATATATATATATATATATATATATATATATATATATATATATATATATATATATATATATATATATATATATATATATATATATATATATATATATATATATATATATATATATATATATAATATATATATATATATATATATATATATATATATATATATATATATATATATATATATATATATATATATATATATATAATATGTATATATATATATATATATATATATATATATATATACATATATATATATATATATATATATATATATATATATATATATATATATATATATAAACATATATATATATATAATATATATATATAATATATATATATATATATATGGAGTGTTGTGTGGATCTTCATACCGAGTGGACGTGTTTTTGTCTGCTCGGTGTTTCTATACTTAAATTAAATAAAATAAATGCGTTGTGTGTGTGTGTGTAGTTGAAAATCTAATTACAGATGAGTATCGCTATTATATTATATTATTATATTACATTTCATTATATATTATTACATAGTATTATATTTTATTTTATTATATAGTCTATTCTTTTTTATCCGTTATATATTATAGTATATAACGTTTTGTCTTTGTATTCTATATACATAATTTTCATATGCACAACACAACGTTCCGTTGGATACGATCGCATGCGATATGTCTTTCGTTCTGTCTCGTTTAGTTACCTCATTCCCCATTCCATAATTCGCTCTTCATATAGAACGCTATATATTCCCCTTTCCTTTAAACAATTTTTAATATTTTGTTTTATGTATGTATCAAAGCATACAGTAAAAGAGATTTTGGAGATTTAAATTTAACGCGATCACTGCCATTGTGCGATCGTTGTAATGGCAACTATAAATATATTCAATGTAATTGGCGGCTTACATTTTATTTTTATATACGTTGGTATTGTGTATTGTGTGTGTTGTATATACATCATTTTTTGATGTTGAAAACGCAAACACATACATTTCTGTCTACATTTGAACGTCCTATGTATTAATATTATGTATATAACATATTTTCGTTTCGTCCATCAAAATTCCTATCCTTCTCTTTCCTATGTTGGTTAGAGAATTTTTGTTTGTTTTATTTTATATTTTGTGCAGGTGTTCACTTGCACGAAAAAAAAGAACAACAAATTGTTTTAAATATATATATACAAGTATCCCTCGTTAAACGCGGTACTTAAACAACGCGTTTTCGATCTATCGCGATTTGAAATAAATAATCTGTTTCAGTACAACGCGAAATTTCTTCTTTTATAGCGCGAATCTATTTAACGCCCAAACCACTTTTCATGAGATATAATGTTTGGACAGTGAAACAGATCAGTCGTGATCCTGAACAACAAAATGAAGTTTGTTAATTAACTTTTAATTTTTTCAGTTTGTTTTTAAATATTATAATACACATGTTAGTATGTATATACATTTATACCGGTAGATACAGAAAACCTTCCATATTGATGGATTTGCTATTCAACAGTTTTTGAAATGATACTTTCATATTTGTATCTTATATCAAATTTGAACTAAAGATTATATCTATAAAACTATTGAGGTTTTGATGTAGTGCCATGTATATTAATGGTAAAGGGGACTGAAGATTGTTTAAATACGATCTACGATCACTACCACTATATGATCATTATATTGACGATAATATAATATATGATCGGTAAAATTACCTATTTGTTGGCGAGATTTGAATTGGCTAAAATGTTGAAGTTCGATTTAGCAGATGCTTGTTCATATATTAGAAAAATCGTGTTTTAAAGAAACGGTTAACATTTCTCTTGATTTTATTTTGTCAATAAAGTCCACAATTTTGCTCTTGGGTGTATATATGTACCACGGTATGTTTAACTCTTAAATAACTTTTGTCTTTATTTCTATGGAAAACACTAATTTTTTTAAATAATTTTGTTTTCTTTATTCATATAAGTGTAAATGAATAAGATTTCTTGAGTGACATTCTTAACATTAGATGGGGATCACTTGACCGGTGGTCTCGACCAGAGAGTTTATTTTACTTTAATAAGCAGCTTCTTTATGCTGTATAATAATTCTATTACAAACTATTAAACTTTCTGAATCGGACGGCCGCTTTGGTGATTTTTTTCATTGAACTGTAGTGTCTTATACAAGAATTCTACTTTTGTGTATTGTGTGATTGTTTGTTGTAAAATCTTAAAACGGACATAAAGATAGAATGTGTGGAATGGAATGATCGATCAGGTTAGCTAATTATGACCGAACTAAACTATTTATTTATTTAAATAGTTTCCCTTACAAACGAATTGACAATGTATTAGATCATCATATTGTATATAGAAATGCTGTCGGGTCATTACGAAATTTATATTCCCCACGCGTTAGATGGTGATGGATTGGGAATTATAGGGACACATCTTTAAATACAGCATATGATGAGATGACCCATTGATGTTTTTTAAAATACTCCAGTTTAACTGTTGAGGCGATACGAATACATTTGATGAATTTAGAATGGTCCTTACCTATCCAACTAACAATAATAACAAACTCAAATCCAAATGTGAAATGATTATACTAACAATATATAATGATTTACTAATATGTAGTTAGCAATGACTCTGCTGTGGATTATCACCTTAGTCGTTTCTGTGATTGTTTCCTTTTCCTAAACCTTATATGTTGAGATGCAAGCAGGGACTGGGCCCGCATAATTTTGGAATAAAAATTCTCAGATATCTATTTGGAACTCTGCTGAATATACTCCAGGATTATGGTAACAATCTCAGATTCACCGTAACTGGTTGGCTTGTATTCTCCTATCATATCATATCATATCATATCATATCATATCATAATATATATATATATATATATATATATATATATATATATATATATATATATATGTGTGTGTGTGTGTGTGTTGTGTGTTTTATATATCAAATTTTATTCATATAGATAGACAAACAATATAAAAAGAAAATCATTCAAATAAACATATATTCGGAAAAATTACTTGAAAATTATTTTTGATTATCGTAGAAATCCAATTAATTTTCAAATACTTTTTATAATATTTTCGTACATAATTTTGATAAATTTTTTATTAAACACAAAAAATTTAGAATTTTGTGTGTTTTATATAATATATATACAAATGGAGATGATGAGAATTTACAGTAACAACGATTTTCCCAGTACAAAAAAAATGTTTATATTATATACACATATATGTATGTACACTGTATATTCACAAGCGATGGGGTGAGAAAATGTGGATGAAAATATAAAATAAAATTTCATTTTTTTAAAGGATATTTCGTTTTTAAATAAAAATTACAAAATATACAGAGAAAATATTTTATGTTGTTGGTATATATAGAACTCCCCATCTATATGTATATATACACTCGTATACTAGAAAGGGAATGGGAGTGAAAACTTTTGTACACTTAAAAAAAATATATAAAAATAAAAACGAGGAAATTTTTTATTCAGTTTTTCCTTTTTCTCTGATACTCATACATAGATATAGAGCATAAATGTAGAGTCGATGCCAATAGTAGTCATGATGGGTAAACCGGATATATATATATATATATATATATATATATATATATATATATATATATATATATATATATATATATATATATATATATATATTTATTTATATATATAATATATATATAATATTAAGCGATGTGAACTATATTGTTAGTTGTTTTTTATAGTGGCTTTATCAGACTAGTGTAATTAAAATTAAAACATGATAGGTAAAAATTATAAATAGTTTTAAATAAATTTTCAAAGGGGGAGGATTATAAAATTTTATTTCAATTTAGACAAAGCAGTTTTTAGTTTGTAATTTTATACGTAAAAATTTTTTCCAAATTGTATTAAAAATTAATGAGACGTGATCATGGATCATATCTTGTTTTTGTGTACGAACTAAAGTTTTACACAGTTTCAATAAAAGTGCTTATTATATTAAAAACGATAAATAAATATGTGGTAGTATAGTTTGTAATAAACACACGTATATTATTTACGTTTTCACATAAGACAAAACTAATATCGAAATCAAATGTACGAACGTTTTAAAATCTAATCACAACACAGTGCTAATTGGTTACTGTACAGTATAAAATGGTTTAAAAATATCCATTCTACAATTTTTCAAAATGTCTTAATTAACACATATGGATATTGACAATAAAACAAGTTGTGAGCTCGTTTGAACAAACACTTAAGTATTTTTTTTTAATTTATAAGGCATATCGTTTTGACCCAAATTCCCAAATGCAAAATTTGATTTTCTTGATAAATATACAACAACTGTTAAAAATATAAATATGTATACATTTTTTTTGTTTGGTTTGGTTGGAAATTACAATTTAACGTGATAACCACAGTGCGTTTGTTATTCTTGAAAATCTAATAAATGTACAGCAAAAACAAATTTTCTGCTTTTATTTCTGACATTAACTTCACATAATATATTTAAAAAAAAAATACAATTCTTGAACTAAACTAAACAAAATCCTTTTTTCCTTGTATCCTTTTATATACTTCATATACTCTCGTACATATAAACATACGTACACAGAAACACAAA
This sequence comes from Tipula lateralis, assembly GCA_963932295.1. Taxonomy (NCBI): domain Eukaryota; kingdom Metazoa; phylum Arthropoda; class Insecta; order Diptera; family Tipulidae; genus Tipula; species Tipula lateralis. The sequence goes on from OZ010737.1 coordinate 37,482,582, forward strand.
CAAAAACTTTTATTTTATTTTTCATTTGTTTTCCTTTTTTACTTTTTAAACAAAAAATTTTCATTTTACACAAAAAGTATATACAAAATGAAAATGGTATAAACGGTAGTCGCCTTTAAGGCGAATCTGTTCCCAAAAGAGACAAAAAAGAAAAATTAAAATATTAATAGGAAAAAAAATTATATATACATGTGTGTGTGTGTGTGTGTGAGGCGGTGGGTATAAATTATTTTGTTGTGCTATTCAACAGTGTGCTTCGTTCCCCCTCAAACCTTTGTTTTGATTTTAACAAACATATTAATACATATTTTTCAATAAAAACATTTCGCTGCTGACTTAACACCCTTTCCGAATAAATATGTAATGCGATAGATCAATCTTGGTAACTTTAATATTCTTTACAAAAACTAACTATTTTTCTGATACACAAACACACACACACACATACAGGATAAATTAGTTTGCAATAATAACGTTTATATAGCACACACCAAAAAAAAAAATAAGGAAAAACTATATATTTAATTCACTGATTTTTCTTTTTGCTGCTTTTAATGGAAAAACTTTTTATATTCTTTTTTTTACACTCATTCATTCTCGTTTATTTATATATCTCGCTTGTACTGCATGTACCCGCCAAACCCGAGACATGTTTTCTCTTTTCGTTTTTCTCGTTTGGAAAAAATTATTTTTTTGTTTGCCAAAAAAAAATGAAAAACCAAAATAAAAATGAAAAAATTTGTAAATTTATATCTATCTCGGAAAAGCAGAACACATACAAAAAGAAAATACCGAAAAGCATTATATATATAATATATATATATATATATATATATATATATATATATATATATATATATATATATATATATATATATATATATATATATATATATATATATGTATATATATATATATATATATATATATATATATATATATATATATATATATATATATATATATATATATATATTTATGTGAGTATATACAGACACAGAGAGAAAAAAATTATAAAAATTACTGAAATGAAAATGAAAAGTTATTTTTATTTTACTCTTTGTTTTATTATTTTTTGTTTTTCTAAATATCATATTTTTGTGTTAATTAAAATGTGAAAATTTATTATAGAAAAAAAAATATTTTTCCGGAAATTATTGTATTAAAGAGTATTCTTTCCTCTTTTTCTCCCCTTCATTTTCCGATCGTATTCACATGCATATATTATGGATTGTAGAATTTATTTATTTAGAGTATGTGTTTTAATTTTCTAATTGAACTGAAAATGAGAATATGCAATGTAGATTTATGGGTGTTGGTAAATAAAAAAAAATTGTAATCGGTGAAAATATATCAAAATTGTTTCTAAACCACAAATCATTTTATAATAAGAACTGACGTTGGAAGTGATAAATGTTAAATTGATATATCTAATTGAAAGCCACAGAGTGATTCTACTTGGCTTCTAGGATAAAGGATGAATGAGTTATACATATATAACTACCCTATCAAGTAGCATTTTACATTATATGATATGAGGATATAACTATCTGTTGGAGAAATCACTAATCTCAAAGGAATATATCTTGGTGACATTACCTTGAATAAACATGAGGGTGAAGACATTTATGGAGGATTTGAAAACTCAGTGTTAATGGGTCCTTAGAAAAATATTTGTCAAAGAGGTTATCCAAAATTATCTGTTACTTGTAATGAAATAGTGGTTTAAAAGTAAACTCAATAAAAACAGAATAGGTTCCTCCAATAAATACAAACTATGTCAGTTACCTGTAACTTTGAAAACGTAATCAAAGTACTTTTGGGCGCTGATAAATCAATTTACTTTACACTAGTTCACTGCCATCTGCTATTACATTTAGGTAGATATGATATGACATGGATCATGATTATATTTATTTGTGTTTGGTTCAATTTACATGGTTGATTCGATATTGATAATTTTTAGGTAGCTGAATGATATGCATTTTTTAAAAATGATGTTGCAGAAAATTTATTTTAAACTGTGTCACGAATGTTCTATGAACAACGACACTTATAGATGGGAAGTGTTTTAAAGATTTTTGGTTAACAACAGAAGGCTTCCACAGTAACTTACTAAATGTTTTAGACTATAAACATCTTTGTAAAGTAGGAGACCTATATGATCGTAAATCTGTTTACAGCAGCTCAGTTCAGAAATGTCTTCAGACTGATTACACAAAATTGAAATTATTAACTTAAGAGAACAACTGGCAAATCTTGATTACACTACCTGTTTTAATAAATGGTTTTAATCGTCTTCCCATCTAGAAAATACTGAAAGAGTGATACTACTCGAAAACTGACACTGCAATTTTTTCACAAATGATTGTAAACTGGATGTAATCAAACTGTAATCTACATTTTTGTCGATATTGTCGGCATTAAATTTGTTTGAAATTTAAATGTAAACAATCGAAATGAACGCGTAGAGAAACAGCATTGAAGTGACAGACTCGTTTAAGGTTCTGAGTATGAAGATAACCACGATGGCCAGAACAATTAGTAAAACTAATTACGGCGAAATAATCAAGGAGGTTATACAAAATACGACATCCAAAAAATACAAAACTATCAATTATCTACATAACTTTGAAAATAACCATGTTAGTATTAGTAAAGCTGGAGGCTGAATTTGGAAGAGACAAGGTCAATTACTACATTTTTAGGTAGCTGAATGATGTGCATTTATTTTAAAACGATGTTGCAGAAAATTTTTCAAGAATGTCTTCCAACTAAGGTGAGATGTGTTTAAAAGAGTTTTAGATAACAGAAGGCTTCCACAATAAATAACTAAATGTTTTAGACTCTAGACATCTTTGAAAACTAGAAGGAAAACTATATATGGTCGGGAGATCTGTTTGCAACATCTCAACGGAAATGTTTTCAAACTGAATACACCAACTAATTATTGACTTAGGTGAAGAACTGGCAAATCCCGATCACACTACCTGTTTTCTGCTTTGATAAGTATTTTTGAATCGTCTTCCCGTTTAGAAAATACTGAAAGATTGAAACTACTCGAAAACTGACAATTTTTCACTGATGGCTGAATGCAATCAAACTATAATCAACATGGTTATCGATATGATCAGTATGATGATAGCCCCCGATGGCCAAAATAATAAGTAACACTAGCCACTGTTTTTGAAATCTAATGAATGCTTTTGTTTTGATGAATTTAATATCTAATGTTTTCCCATATCAGAATAGCCAACTGCACCTTTCTAATGTTGTACAAATATGTTAAAAAAATTTAAAATATTAAGATACATTGTGCTCCAATACATCGAAATATCATTTAAACATCATTATGTACACCGACATTAACATGTAAAACTCCTGCTTAAGTATTTATAATATATTTGTCCAACTAATTTATTGTAACTTAGTTTTACTTTCACATTCATAAAGTCATTTGTTATGACAATTTATTTTAAACACCTGGCTTGTATAATTATAATATATAAAATACATTTTTATGTACATATATATATATATATATATATATATATATATATATATATATATATATATATATATATATATATATATATATATATATATATCAGTCACTGTGAACTAAATTTTTACAAACTGTTTGGTATTGGGTATATGAGAACATCGATCATGTTTTTTATAATAAATAATATAAACTTAAGAAATTTAAGTATATAGTTTCAGATAGTGACTCATATACGAATATATAAAGAGGACAAAGTAAATTAAATTAATCTGCTTAATATGCGAGCTAAGCTGATTAATAAGTCTATACACTTTATATAGATCAAATAATTGTAACCTTATCAAATTGTTGTTCAACCCTTTAAACAGTATGTTTATTAAATCGTTATGCGCATTTTATTCAGGTCGACTATTATTAACCATCACGAAATTGAGATGCCTCTTGTGGGTCATATAATATTACAGAATTTTATTAACATTCTAAAAAAACCACACACACTTGGTTTACTCTATTCGGTTTACTACATTGCATACAACCACCGGAATTTCGATTGTTTCCAAAAATAAAATAATTTCTTATCATCAACGAATATATATTTTATTATTGTAAATAAAGAGATAAGACATTAAAGTGTAAATAGTTTTTTTTTAAATATTATGTTTAATTTGGTATTAAGTTTGACAAGTACATATATAGTTAGATTGGAAGTGAATGTTATAATGTATATGCGATAAGATATTGAGTATGCGATAACTGATAGTACAATATGAATTTATTGAAAATATCATATATTTACTTAACCAAACTGCAGTATAAGGAAGGTAGTCGTATATAATAAGAAATTGAAAATATTATCAAATATAGATCAATATGCGCGGTGTTTAAAAATGATCGACAAGCAGGTGTACTCGACAGCTGTTAAATATACGAATTTAAAAACAATTTCGAATCAGTTTTACCATCCTGGATACGATCTATCATGAAAACGATTTGTATCATAAAGAATAGTATCTGGCAAATTTGTTTAATTTTGTTGCTTTTTGATATTTAATGGTCTTTGGGAATTCAAGAACTAGCCACCGATTTTTTTGTCTGACGAAAGCTGGTTACTTTTATTTTTGATTTGAGGAAGTGTTTACTAATAGAAGCCCTTCTTAAAAAGTAGTAGGATTCTATTTTATTAGATAATTTAAATAAATTATTAAATTAAAGTTTAACCAGAAAGATACAATGTTGCCATATATATGATGCATGCATTTAGTGGTTCACTGGATTGAGTACTAGCCAAATCACTGAGATGTTCTAGAGATGTGTTAATAATTATTGTTCAACAAAGAAACTAAGCTTATTTTTCATCAAATCAATGGGTCGGAAAACCTAATACTTCTCTGTATTGAATATATGCCACAACTTATATATGTGCCCGGGATATATCTACCAAGATTATATACACCACGATTATAACGACTTAATAATTAGATAAAACTAACCGTAGATTCTAGTGCCAAACTATAATAGTCTGAAAGAGGCTACTTTAACTTATTTTTAGGCGTATGCCATATCCCGAGGACATCTCTGAAATGTGACTAATATTAAAAGAGAATTTCCTTTTTTTTGATATAACAAGAGGGCCCGAGAAGTCAGTCTAAAATTGCAACAGAGGGCGGCAAAATCGCAAATCTCAAATGTCAATCACTTACCAAATTAAAATTTTGAGACAGAATTAGTTTAATTTTTATTTTTCATGCGGAATAACTATTACGCAAACCAAAACAAACCTTGATAAATATTATGGGGACTCTTCATCATCGATTAAAGTGATTCAAAGTAGTTTACTAACTATCGTTGTGATCGTATAAGCACAACTGTAGTCGAACGTTCAGGACGTCCAAATAAATTCACAACAAAAATGGTTGACAAAATCCATGATACGGTATTGGAAGGCCACTTAAAGTGAAAGTACGCGAAATACCTGAGAAAATATTGAGTGTATGCAATAAAAAACGGAATTTGATAATAGATGTCATTACTTGTTTATGCGTTATAGTACATCATGGACATATATGTCTGTTGAAAGCCATATTCAATACCTATCAAAATCAGCTAAAAGTTTTCGTTTAGATTGTGCACATCCAACCGATTTCATTAAGAGTTGATCAAGCAGACCTTTGAATAACTTAATCAATAGCTATACGAGTTGAAGCCAAAAGACGTAAAGACGATTTTTCATGTCCGATATGCTGCTCGAGCGCCACAAAAAGAAGTCGTTGTTACATCGTATTGTCACTGGCGATTAAATGGATCCATTACGATAATCCCAAGCGCAAAAAAGCGTATGTCAAGAAAGGCGAGGCCGGCCCATCGACACCAAAGCTTAATATTCAAAGGGCCAAGATCATGCTGTACATTTGGTAGGTCCAACTATGTGTTATCCACTATTTCGATCCATGCAGAATGCCCTATCAAGAATACGCTTCACTTGCTTTTGGCCGCCGAGCTGGCACAGTTTTTCTAGGATGGAATCCATAATGCCAGAAAGATGGGTAGCGATAGGCAATACTTTGAATAAAAAATCTTGTAATATTTTTCCACAATAAAGGCTCAAATTTCACAAAAACTTCTGGGCTTTAATGCATACACTCAATAGGTATCTCAGAAAAACGAGTGTGCAATATTATGCACAAACATTTGAAAACGTTAGGTACCGCGTTTGCTTACAATCTGAACCAAAAACGCACACGTGTGACAACTTCAGAGGTAGATTTGGCGATGATCAATTTAAACAAAAAAGAGTTTTTGCGTCGTTTCATAACTGTGGGAAATGGATATATACTATACACCGGTGTCAAAGCATAGTTTATACAGTAGGTTTCTACTGGCGAATCTGCGCCGAAGAAGGCTTAAGCGATTTTATCTACCAACAATGTCATTGCCACATTGTTTTTAGGATACATGAGGCATAATCTACACCGATTAACTTCAAAATAGTAGAACAGTCAACGACTAATATTAATAAGACTTAGCCTCCTATGACTATTTCCTGGTTCCGAACTTGAAGAAATGACTCGGTGGAAAGATATTCGATTCTAATGAGGAGATCATCGATGCAAGAAACGCCTATTTTGAAAGGTTGGAGAAATTGTATTATTCGGAAGGCATCCAAAAATTTGAATAACGTTTTGAGTAAGTGTATTGAGCCAAAAGGCGATTATGTTGAAAAATAATTTTTTTGGCCAAAAATAGTATTCTTTGTTTCATTTGGACCAGACTTCACACTGGGTCCTCGTATCTACATTTTTTATCATCTTTGTATCAGAAAACTTACTTTATAATGGTGTTTTTTGGAAATTAGAATATTACTTTTACTGCGGTCAAAATTTCCGAAAACTTCACATTTGTGATTTTTATATACAGGTAGATCATGACCAGAACAAAGAAGAAATATGTATCTGTACTACCATTACTCTATTTATCAAAACTAAATGATTCAGAAGATTTATTAAACATTTCAAACCATATTGATACTATCTACATACTAACCCTTTTCCCTTTAAAGAACTCCTTCATATTCCCCAAAACGTGAATTCATCATTTCATTTACTTAAAAAGATTTCGAAATATGTAAAACGATTTAATCAACAAAGATATTAAAACTTACGTAAAAAAAGCATTTCCACAACACAAATACTTCCACCATTGTATAAATGTACAAGGGAAAAACAACACAAAAGAAATTGAAAATAATTTTTCACAAAAACAACAAAAGTATTCACAAGAGTTTTCCTCTATACATTATCACATTCGCCTTTTATGAAAAATATGTATACAATAATTTAAACGATTGTCAGAATTTGTGAATTACATTTTAAAATTTTAATGAATTCAAATTCATTGAATCAATACACAAAATCACCTCTATATACCCTTCAATATGTTTTCTTCTTATAGTTATGCATGTTTTTTTTTTCGTATGTATATGTTACAAGTTTTTCATTATAGACATTTTGCAATACACGTACTCTAGAATAAATCAAAGACAACAAATTTATCATAAATACTTAGCAAGTATAATTGATTAAGATTAATATTATATTTGATATGATAAATTGATTATCAATTTTTTTTTCTTAAAACTAACTTTACAACAAAAAAATTTCTCTTTTCAACAATTTTTTGTTTTTGATATTATTTTATAATTTTTCATTAAATGTTCACGTGACATAAAGTTTTTGTATATATATTCTTCGGTGATTTAAGCTGTAAGTATATACTCGCTATATACTGTATTTTGTGTATGTAAGCATAAGAATGTGAGTATATAAGAAGAAAAAAAAACGTAAAATGTTAAAAATTTTCATGAATATTTAATTTTAATTTTACCATGTTTGTTGTTATTGTGTTTGAGTTACATTTTTATTTACTGCAAATATGTATATATCTGAATGTGGTGTAAATAAGTATACAGAATTACAATTTGAATGTGTAAAAGGGTGGAAAAGTTTTTAAATTCATTTCTTAAAACTAAGCACACATAAGAATACATTTTATCGTTGTCCACAGGTAAAAATTCAGACCATCGTACAACATTTTAATTTCTAACAAATATAGATTATAACAAATAAATTAAATTTTGATGATCTGTTAAAAATTTTATAGAGTGATTTTATGGATTATCACAATTTTCAATTTTACGGTATGTCCAAACATATCACATGATATATATATATATATATATATATATATATATATATATATATATATATATATATATATAAATATATATATATATATATATATATATATATATATATATATATATATATATATATATATATGTACTTGCATTATTTATCGCATTGATAATAATCTTTATCGATATAAGTAGTTCCGTATCCATACTTACAATGTTTTGTTGTTATTGTACAAAATGGAAAACAGCAAATTTTTCCAGCGAAATGATAACGATAACTATATATATGTATATATATATATATATATATATATATATATATATATATATATATATATATATATATATATATACGGATATATAGAAATATCTAGCATAAAATAACATTCACAACCCTCGTGATTCTCAACATTTTCTATTTTTTGTTTAAATAAATATTTCCACTTTAATTTGTTTGTGAAATGTTTATTGTCCTTTTTATATTATTTGAATGTATTGTCTCTCTCTCTCTCTTTTACTCTCTCTTACTTTCGATTACTCCTGTTTTATATAGATTTTGTATAGGAGAAATTTTGGAAACCATATTAATTTTCTATTAATATGTGAATTTCCGCTTTCGAAATTTCTCTACCCATTGCTGACTTCTACGAACGAATTACTATATAGAAAATCCTTGTAGTATAAAAGATTACTTCGAAGCATTACTTAATCTTATTGGAGATGGAAAGGTGTTTAAAATAATATAAAATAAATTAAATTGTAATTTCCTTATACAGCGTGCGGTATATTTTATTTCAATTTGAAATAGAGGTTATTTTGCCGCTCATAGCTCAAATGTCAATTGTCACGTGATAGAAATTCATTTTCCCGGTGAACTCTTTGGAAAATAGTAAAATCTCATTTCAAAAGTAGTCTAGTATATTAATAAAAAAAATTGCTGCTGTAGCTGAAAGTGTGCATCCTGAGCATCTCAACCCGCTATTGTCCACAAGAATTAGAAACCAGTGAAAGGATGAATAATTATTTTTATTTATTTATATAAATAGTCGATGATTAGCACAAATATTATATCACACATCGAATCTATTGGAGGTTCACCAAAATTATAGAGTAGATACAAAATCCGAGGGCGCGTCGTAAAATAATATGTTTTTAATGTGAGATAATGACCTAAGTGTATATCGAATCCATTCAATGAAACTTGATATTTCACTCAGTATCACTTCACCATGAGTGTTATTATATAACAAACAACTCTAAGATAAGATTATTATATTATTTCGTTAAGTATACAAGTTTCTCTTTTTAATTCGACAAGTGAAAGCATAGAGAGATCCATGGCTGTAAGGGTCTAAAATTTTTCACCGAGAATCAGATAGAAATGTAAGGATGTAAGGATTTTGGACTTAATAAAGGGTGGCTCATCTTACGCTTGGAATTTTATTAGGCCCTAACTTCAAAGAAGAATGAATATTTTCAAAGCGGGTTATTTTATTAGGAAGAGTTATAGTAATTAGATTATCCGATTCTGTAAGGACTCCCATCTCGTCAATAAAGTCCTTTGAAGCCTTGGATAGTCTCTAGATGGTTAGTTTAACATTTATCCTAAACAGATCGCTATAAAAAATGTCCAATAGAGGCACAACAAAAATCATTGCGTCATTTTGGTTTAGCTCCTCCACGAATTGAAATTTGTAAACCCTCGTACCAAGGTCTTTATGCAAAATTCTCATCACAAAACTGCGTGTAATGATCAATTCTTGAGCCCGATAGCGCATCCAACAATCCACGTTTTACGAACTCGAGACAGATTAAAACCTCAAATTGCATTACATTTATATCAGTTTGAGTACAAGAATCGCCTATTTGAAAGCAAGAACTCAATATTTTTTAATTTTGTGCCAGCATTAAGCCTTCCATTTTGTAAATGTCAAACATTAAACTTAAGATGGATCACCTTTCATTATCGGTATAATTAAGAACCAGAAATAACTGACAGAAACGAAGAACCTCTGAATGCACAAAATTATATATATCATTGACTAAACTCCAATCAACCCAGACAATAATCTCGAAGCTAAGTTATCACAATTTTTATGTATCTATAACTCTATCAATTACCTCATATTTCATAATTCATGGGTTGAAACGAAGAACATTTAGACACTAAACGACCTGAAATAAATGTTATGCGACAATCTCGAATGGTTTTATTATAATATTTATACTAAATAAACTGAAAAAAGATTATTGCACATACTAGCACATAGACAGTGTAAAATCAGTGATTGTTAAACATATTAACAAGTGCTTAGAAACTGGAAAATTTTTAGTAGCATATTTTAAAGGTAGCTTCAACATACTTAAATCAGGTAAGACTAAAATGGCCAAGACTCCATTTAAAATTGGAGTTTGATTGGTTATTTTGTATAAACATAGCAAAGTATCTGCACGCCCAAACCTCTATACAAGGTGTTTCTCCAAGTATTATATATACCACCTCCCAGGGAACACAGAATTGTTGAAGTCCTCAAATGGAATCAGATATTTACATATTTTTGTGAGATCCCCAGTATATGACTTTGATTCCAATATGATTTAATTCCCTAGGACTAATTTAATTTAATAAAACAGAGAACAATAATAATTTGTTTAATCATATTTTAAACATATTACTTACATTGATTGTAAAATGTATTGTAATATCTTGTATTTGCCATATTAATTTTTAAAATTTTAATTTTAAGGGATGAAAAGAGGTAAAGGGATTATCTTACACATATTTTGTAATGATCTAAAATGTTATAAACCATTTATCTATATTATGTTATAATTTTCATTCTGATATATATATATATATATATATATATATATATATATATATATATATATATATATATATATATATATATATATATATATATATATATATATATATATATATATATATATATATTTATATAATTCTCTCCGAGCTTAATTTATCCAATATATTAAAATATAATATTTGAAGTGCAATTAAGCTAGTATGATCCAGTATACATATATAAAAAGCTTTTAACAACATTTAAATAATAAACATATGAGATTTCAAAAGATAATTGTACAAGGTACGTCGGACGAGGTATGTAATACTTGAAATTAATTAACAATAAAAATGTTACGAATGGATTTTTTTTATTTAGAAGATTCAAACACCGCCGATATATATTTTTAAGGTTATCTTGAATTACTTAATTGAAAATTTACCAGTTTGTACAGGTTATTGGAAAAATTCAAGAGCTCTTAGATATAAAATTCTTGCCACAATCTTAGTGGCATTATCAGACAGTGAGAGAGGAATATTATACCAACTCTTTCATTTTGGTATCCTCATTTGAAATACTAAGGAGCCCATATGTGAAACAAGCATAATCTGATATTACAACTTTCTTTACTAAATGTATTAATATCTCCTTAAATAACTATATTAGACTTCTTGAGTGTTTAAAATAGTTGTTCCAACTTCAGTAATAATTTATCATTAAATCATTACTTATAGTTGTATTTCAATAGAAGAAGCATTACAGCAAGCCTTAAATTTTTGACAGCTCTTCTGATATGTTTAACATGATACAGTTTTTTACAAATACCATCACATTTGATACCAGCGATTCCTTGGTGGTATTACCGGTATAATGGGAATTTCCAAATATTAATCATATCACAGTATACGTTGATCCGTATACATAGTGTAGGTTAAAACACTATCTAGGTTCAAAATACATAGATTTTGGAATATATTTGTTGATAGACAATTTTTTGTACATTCAAATATTTTGAAACAACGCAATATGATGAAATTTCTCTTTGTTCTCAACACATTTTCGAAAATTATAAATATAACTTGTGTTTAATTCTATATATAAGCTTTTAAAACTAATAAACTACCATGTAATAAAAATATACGATCGAATCCGCGAAAGGTTAATTCAAAATAATTAGGTCAAGGTTTAAAAAGGTCATATAACTTTCTCCATATCTACGAAGGTAATAAACATTCAAATTGGTATTAAGAACATATCGATCGATATAACCTGTTATAAAATTTAGTCTTATCTACAACGATAAAAATAATTAAAAATAAATACAAAAAAATTTAAATGATTCATGCATTTTACTTATTTTGATCTTTTCCTTAGAAACATGACTCTCTCTCTATACTTATATATATATACACATATTTTATATATGTAAGTATGTATATATACATTTGATATAAGACAAGAAAATAATTTATACAGAAACTCAAAATAAAATGAATTCAACATAAAAGCTGTACCAAATAAAATAAAACAAAAAATTTATAAGAAAGAACATAATATAAAACGAGGAACAGCAACAACAACTCAAAAACTATTTTTATCGTTTTTTGATTAATTTTTCGGTTGACATTTAAAAAATTAATGTTGAGTATAAATATATGTAATCCGAAACAACACATCTAAAAAGTAAATCCTAATATAACATCATACAGTAATTTCTAAAGCAGTTCGAAAACTCTCGTATGCACCAGAAAATACTTATAAATTATTCTAAAGTCAAGTCAACCTCGGTGCAAGATTGGCCTCTAAAAACAATGCAATATAACAAAATCATTTATTATTATTGTTGTAAGTATGTATATAATGCAAATAATTTAATTCAATAAATTATGTAAGTTTTTTTTTTCAATGTATGCAAAGCAATAATAAATATTCTTTTATACAATACAATATTATGTACAATACATCATATACATGTTATGTGTACTCCGAAACCAATTAACATTATTTATTTACAAAATATTACGAAAAATATTCTTTATTTTTTCATTCATTCATTCATCCCATTAAATCACACTCATCAAAGTATGTACGTACTAAAAAAACATTTTTTTTTCTTTAAGAAGTATAATAAAATGAAATATAATAATAAAAAAATAAAGTTGAATAACGAATATTTTATATATATATATAATATATACAATGAGAGAGAAAGAGAGAGAGAGCCTAAATATTACGAAAAAGAAAGATAAAATAAAAATATCATCTAATTTTTCAACACAGTATTAAGATGGCATGGGCAATGTAGTGTTTGCGCACTATTGTATAAACAATTTTTTTTACCTGTATTATATATATATAATATATATATATATATATATATATATATATATATATATATATATATATATATTTATATATATATATATATATATATATATATATATATATATATATATATATATATATATATATATATATATATATATATAAGTGTTGCTAGGCTTCTATCAGGCACGCCCCTGATAAAGATTGGAGCAACCATTAATACCGAAATAATCAACAACTTACTGAAAATATTCCCAATAAAGATAAAAAACCACACTATCAATTATAGACAAGGACTTTAAGCTAGTAGTACTAGGTAGCTAATAGTTATACAAATAGAGTACATATAAATATAAGCGAGAAAGGCCAATCTAGAAATATGGCTAGAGCACTAGACACAAAATGTGAAGGTAAAGATATATTTGAAGAATAGTGAAGGCAGCAGTATTTTCACAAAACGAAGGCGCGAAATAAAAATACGAAATCAGTGAAGAAAAACTCAATCCTGATACTTCAATGCGAAAATGGGTCTTCATCAAACTCAAATAAGATTTTCATCAAAATCTCCCTCCTAACAAGCACGTGCACATTAAAATGATTCTTAAGCATCCAGTAAATTCCGTGACCAAATTGGAGGGAAAATGTGCAAAAACTCAGACTGCATTAATTTTGAAGAGTTGTTTTGAAATGCACAGGGTGTCCAAATAATATAATTTAAGTAATTAAAACTTATGTTTGATAATCTACAGAAACCACAGCATAACACAAGGTAACTTGGAAATAAAAAGGAGAATTAACAATTGTGTTCTCGTTCAAGAATCATAGCCAAGTCTAACTGATAAAATATGTTCATATAAAAGTTAAGCATAGAGAATATAGCAAAAACCATCAAATTATGACAACAAATTTAAAAATACTTGAAAAACACTACTAGTAATACCTCTTCAATAGAATATGTTTTCTGTAATTATCATTTTCAAATCAATATTCATTCCTCTTACTAAGCTCAACTACTCGCTTTAATGTATAGGCAACTACCAATACTTCAAAAAGACAAGGAAAACGGGGCAATTGAACGTCATGTTCTAATAACTACTGACACTAAGCAGCACAATAAAGGATTTTGGTAACTACTGGGATTCTTTTGCAAAAAATAACCTCCACCTGAAAGTAAATAATTCGCTCTTGGCCGTGTTTATTGTGCTATCAAACATTTCAGGTTCTTTCTAATGCTATAAGTTGCGTAACAAAATAAGAATGAAATTCTGTTTCAGTTAAAACTTATTTTGAGTTCTGTCTCTGAATTGGCCGTATGGTGAAACATCAATCACGCTGATATTATTGGATGGACTAAAATGGTAGCGGCACTTTTCCATACTTTTTCTACATATTCCTCGAAATACTTTATAATAAGCTATTCTTTGAAAGTGTCGTTTCATTTAAAGAAGTGTGGTTAATTCACAAACACGGTTTGGTTTATTACTCTGGACAATAAACCTTCAACTTGTAATTACAATAAGGAATCGATAATTTCGAAATCTAATTTGCTCTAATATAATCTTAATTTTGATTCCATAACACATACATACATTAAACTCATTTGGTTATTTTGAATATCTCTAATGATCTTATTTACACATTAGCAATATTCTTGATTAATATTAGAAGAAAATTAAATCATTTTTAGTACATCCTTCGATAGAAAGTGTAACTAACATTTACACTTTTAACCCTCCATTGCTATTCCCTCTTTCAACCAACAAGAAACTAATTACAACCAAAAACAAATTAATAGAATATTTTGCTTTTCCCTTGATTATTCTCCGGACTTTAAGACTGATTGTTTTAGCAAATGCAGCTATACTTTAAACGATAGTAGCCAAAGTTTTATTAATGCTACGTCAATCGATATAAGTAAGCCTGTATTAAAAAAAATCGGTTTTTTATATTTCAGTGGTTCTCCGTTAAGAATAATATTACCTTAGGTCATCGACAAGAATTCCTCGCTATACATTATATATGGCACATAATTGATCGGAGTGTCAACACCACCTTTGGTTTTATTCTAAAACTAGATTATTTACGGCAAGTTTTATGAATATCGTTTGCCCATAAACATTCAATTCATATTTAAACTTAAAATTTAACACTAACTATTTAGTACTATCTTGAGAACTTATAACCTAAAATTTTTATTACTCTACTACTATCCTTCCTGTAAAGCACTTTATGTTTAACTCTAAACGAACACTTCGGGCAGCAAAACAGTGCCAAAATATATTCTAGTATAAGAATAAATAAAAATAAGTTAAAATACAGGTTTCATAAACTGTTATTCGAATTGAGTCACTCATAGGATTAAATTAATTGAATTAAGGCGTCACCCGCCACATACTTAACTATTGTAAATATATAAATCGACTTGATGACCGACCTGTCAATGAGCTTGCTTTTTTAACTTTAAACACAATATTTGATATAATTATAAGACAAAGCGTAATACGATAATTGCGGTGCGAGTACAATAATTTTCCCACCACTGACCTATAATATAATCTTAAATCTCTTCTTATTTAACTTCTTTACTTTAATTTTGTGTTTTTTATATATATACATGTATAAACATATCATTTATAAATATATATATATATATATATATATATATATATATATATATATATATATATATGTATATTATATATATATATATATATATATATATATATATATATATATATATATATATATATATATATATATATATATATATATATATATATATGTATATTATATATATATATATATATATATATATATATATATATATATATACATATATATATATATATATATATATATATTATTATACTATATATTATATATTAAAACTATATATATATATATATATATATATATATATATATATATATTTATTTATACATATATATATATATATATATATATATATATATATATATAGTTTTTCATACGTTTCTTCGTTGAATTTTTCCTAGTTTTCCACTCTTTTCGATTTCTTATCTACAATATGCTCTCGTAACAAAATATTGTGTATACATACATACAAACAGTTTAATGTTTTATGTGTTATAATGTGTTAAATACACCTATTTACACAAAATAAAAAATTTAATAAAAGTTTTTTTTTTCGTTTTATAATAATTAATTTAATTAATAAATTTAATCCATATTCATTTACCTTAACTTCCATTTTATCGAGTAGTAGTGGTAGTAGAGGCACATAAAAAACAAAACAACAACAAAAAACTAAAACTATATATCCTTTGTGTTTGTTTTCTGTTTATTTATTTATTTATATTTTTTAAATTTATTTATACTTATGTGTAGTTTGTTTGTTTATTATATTATGTACGTAGGTTTTGCCAAATCCAATTGTAGTTTTTAATCTCTATGCAATATATCGATACATGTATTATATGCTCTCGATTCTATTTAATTAAATTAAAACTAGAACGCATACCACTTCGGCACTAAACTAATATTATGATACATTTCCATTCTTAACATATTTATACATATTATATATTTAATCCGAACAATATATAATGAAAAACTTTTTATGTTTTTTTATTTTTTTTTTGTATGTGCTCTTCTTACTCTTTATTTGTATTTATTTTTTGCTTCATTTTCTTTTATTTTTATTTTTTATTTCTCTCTTTCATTGAACCTGAGAAATTATGATTATAAAAATAAAATAAAACAGAAAAGTAAAAAAAAAAACACCAAAAATCAAATCACAACATTATTAACGAAAATTAATTAAAATAAAAAAGAGAAAATTAACAAAAACAAAAGTAAAACCAAATTTTTTTGCTAAATAATATTTTTTTGTTTTTGGATTAGTTATTTACAATACTTATTTGCGTGTATTGTTGTTGTAGCTTTTCTCGTTTTATTTATTTATTTAATTACACAAATCACCGACACAATTCAAAATAAAAAACAAAAAACATTTTTTTTTTGTTGTACTTTTTTATTTATATATACAATATTATGTATTTGATGATTTACCGAACGATTTAAATTCACTTATACACATACCTACACACAATGTATAATATACATGTATATATGTATACACACTAATTACTCATCACATAATAATTAATATATTATTATGAATAATAATGATGATGATAACATAACACATACACACACACACAGAACAACAATAAAAAATATATTTAATAAAAATAAAAAACTTTTTATTTGTTTCAAAAACAAATCTATTTAATATACAATTTTATATCAAACCAACCGCCAACGATGACGGTCTTTCGCGTACTAAATGAAAATATTCGAAAATACAACAAAAAAAAATAAAATAAAATAACACACAAAACAAAAAATCAAATAAAATATATTATTATTATGTTGTTGTTGTTGCTGTATTTTGTTATTTTATTTTACTCAATTGAAAGAAAACAGAATAGCTAGAGCTAGCTAGCTAGTAGTAGTAGTAGTAGAGTACTCACAAAATTACTTAAATAAAAATATATATTTTTGTATGAATATGTATGTACACATGGATATATATTATAATTTCGTCGATTCTCCGCTCATTTTCGTTCTCTTCACATCATCATTATTATCATATGGAAAAATGAAATGAAAATCTAATAAAAAATAATAAATTATGTATTTATAACACAACTATTATTTTATTATTATAATAATTTGTGTTTTCTTTTTTTTTTTTGTTTTAGTAAATTTTCGTTTTAAATGGATAATTAGTTTTATTTATTTAGGAAGTATACTTATAGTTTATGTTTTATTCATTTTTTTTTTTGGATTGTACTAATTTACTAATAACAAAACAAATTCTAATTCACTTTTCTAATAATCATTTTGTTTTTTGTTTTGTATGTTATCTGTGTTTGTTTTCTTTTTTTGGCCTAATACTAAAAACATTATTTGGTGGATGCAAGTGGAATGGCGACTACTCCTAATTTTTTTTTGTGCTGTTTGGTTTAACTTTATTTTTGTTTTTATTTTTATGAGGTTGGTTTTTGGTGGGTGGTTTTTCTTTGATCGACGCGGGTGGTATGGGAGATATATAGAATAAATTTGTTTTTTCTGTAAAATTGATATTAAATTTAGGGTGAATATATTTTAGTTAGTATACAGTTGGGTGAAAAAAAATAGCATGATGGTTAGTAGTGGGCTCGATTTAATGTTATCGTAGAACTATTACCTTATAATTTTTGTACTGGCCAGTTTTACAAAGAGTACCACTTCGTCAACACGTGGAGTTCAAAAAAGGAAGGCAATAAGATCGGGAGCTCTTATTCGCAACTGTATGAATTTACGCTGTCAGATACCATTGGAAACCAGCATTCAGCGCTCCCAACAAAAGCACACCATAGAGTATGGGCAGTCATACAAATACAATGGATAAGTATTATTTAAATATCTTTGCTAATTTATTGAAAGAATTCGATGGTTACTGATATTTATCTAATAAGGTTCACTATCCGATGACATGAATATCAAACATGATCAAAAGGTCGTAAAAATGATGCTACAATAAATCATATAATATTATCATCGTCTGCAAAAATAGCTGTCCTGTGAAACAGAGAGAATCTTTCAAATGGATACACTCATAGAGACAATCTAACAGAGCTACATATAAGAAGACAGAAGCTTTACTTATTACTTCGATCACTGTGCAATTCAAACGATTCATTTTTGATAGAAGTCAAATATGTACTAATAACCTTAAACCAATAAAGCTACATGCGATTTTAATGATGGTGGTACTTGATATTGAAACCAAATATGATTTACTACCGTAGAGTCCTCTCATTGGAACAGGTGTCTATCGTGTCAAAGATGGACGGTGAGAGATAAGAGTCGTAATCGTGAAAGAGATTTGTGTAAAGTTTTATCTAACTGATGGTTTAAATAGTGGAAGGATTTATTCAGACAGCCAGAGAGTTTTAAAGGCACTCAAGTCATCGATACTCAAAACTGATTTGAAACAGTTTTAGCTCGAAAAAGCAATCATAGTAGGGAATTCAATTTCGATTAACCGGTTTTACCGTCTAATTTTGATTTATAATTTGTCGGTAATTATCAAAAAAATTTACCGAAATAATTTCGGTAATTTTTTTTTTAGTACATTGGATATATCGCAAAAAAATCAAGCAATGTTTAGTATTTAATGTATTTCAGAGTTGTCTGTAAGAGTATCCAAATATAAAACAGTTTGTATTAATATTTAAGATTGATCCATAATTTTACCTACATAGAGTAAAAAATACATTATAGTTTGAATATTGAATTAGGATTCATGGCTAAATACAAAATTGTGTATTTGTCATTCGTTTTATACTCATGAGGAAGTTATCGATGGAAGATATTTTCCTGCAGACAAATGTTTAAATTTGGTTGAAAAAAAGAACGAATTCGGCTTAAACTTTACTAATATACATAGTTGCTATTACGACTGCCAGATAGCTAGACAGATTCGTAGATGCCAGCCAGAATACAGTTAGCCAAAGTTAAAATTTTATATAATTGATTGTTTTCCAAACTAGAGCCTCCAAATGAAGATAGGAATGAATGCTAAGATATTGTAGAAGGATACATTCAATTTACAGATGGACTACAATTTACAGAGTACTAAGACGATTGCATAAAAACAATGATTGCCTTTAAAAAGATACGCGAGATGAATTCTCGAGACAAAGGACGATTCTATTTATTAAAAACCTGTGTGCTGAAAAGTTTTATTGTTAATCATTTCATCACTACTATCTATTAAGTTATAGCTGTGAAAGCATTGCGTTTAAGCAATAGCAGTTTATAACCTGCCGATGTCTCTATTAAGCTTCTGTTGGACGTCTTTCAAGATCTCGAAAAATTACAATGGTGTTTTGTTAATTTATTTCCCATAGTTTACCGGGAATTATCGATTAACTGGTAATTCCGTTAAAAAACCTCGGTAATTTTGAATACCCTAAACCATAGCAATCATCTAGGAATAAGATAACTCTTAGATGGGTGCCAGGTATAATCGTAACAATCATACATGGGTAGGATTTTTTTTTATAAATTTGGCTTTAATTGGGTGCAAGGCGGACTTTTAGACTGTCCTAGCTTCTTGTAACTGTCAGACCTCCTGCACCCAATCCTTCAAGTAAAGGTTGATAGCTGCATTAAACTTGTGCATTTCAGGATTGTAAATATTCAGGTTTAACCTAATGAAAATAAAGGTTTTTGATTAAACTTAATGGAATTGAATTGCTTATAGAGTCCATTGTTTATCATATTCATATCAAACAATGAAATGAATCCAGATGGCTTTATTAAATCGAAGTCACCAAGATTCGATTGAACAATACCATTCAATATAATTTATGAGGTCATCAAATAGTCACTTGTAGACAAACAAATATGGTAGCGTTATCATGAAAGGAGATATGAATCCTGTCTGGATTTTCTTGTTTTGTCTAAAAATTCAATCTTTAGAGATTATATGATATAATTATATTGCATTCATACTGAGGGATTAATATCTCTCAATAAAAAACAGCATACAGGGGAGAATTTATGGTGAAAACGCGATATTTATCGAGCGATATACTCGATAGAATAATTCAACCATGTCTAAAACCAGCAACGTTACAAAATATCGAGGATTAAGCTTTTTTGATTATTAATTGAAATTTTCTGACATCCCAACTCTTTGCGTTGAGTGTTGATGTGTAAGCTTTTAAGTGTTCCGATGCATTTCCTCCAAATAAAATTATCAACGTGTATGACTTCCAATTGAGTTCTGTTTCGTTTATATTAAACACATGCCTTGATGAATAACCAAGACAAAACACCCGTTGTGTCAAAAACAACAAAATCCATCTTTAACAAAAATGTTCGATGCACTTACAAATCTATAGTGTCGCTTTGAAATTACTTAACCGAAAATATCTAATTCATTCTAATAACATAATAAACTATAACTTATACCCCAACCCAATATAATTTTAATGACCTGGTATTATTATGTTCAACAAAATACATAAATAATCCAAAAAATATGCGATTGAAAATGTTTTTTTTTGTTATAATCGATGAAATTATGTAAAACTAAACATTAAAGTGTATGTATGTGTTGATGTGTGCGAGTACTTCATGCTCATATCCATACACACATACAATATAATAAAAACGAAAATATCAGTCATAAATATTTTCATAACGGAATTATAAATGATAAGAATGATAATAATATATTCTACGAGTGTCTATTTGTAAACTCACAATGCTGTAATTCAATCAGCTGTTATATGTTTTATTTAAGATAGAGTACTTAGTATATATATATACAGATATGCATAATTGAATAATGTGTTAATAACTGCGAAAACAATGATTTTTCATTTTCTTTTCTTACAACAAAACAAAGGAATGTAAGACAAGGTCAATATAGGTCACACGCTAACATTTATATAAAAACAACAATAATAATTAATTCATTATTGTTTATGTTACAATATTTGAAGCTTTTAACTAAATATTTATCTATGTATATATGTATGTAGAAAATCATCTCAAAATAATTATTTATGACGAAATTGTTAACCGTTATTAGGAGTAAAATATATTCTTAATTTTCGTTCATATTCTTAACTTTTTTTTAACCAGATTCCCCCTTTCATTTTATGTCTTTTTCTATAATATATATATATATATATATATATATATATATATATATATATATATATATATATATATATATATATATATATATATATATATATATATATATGTATATATATATTTATATATATATATATATATATATATATATATATATATATACATATATATATGTATATATATATATATATATATATATATATATATATATATATATATATATATAATATATATATATATATATATATATATATATATATATATATATATATATATATATATATATATATATATATATATATATATTTATATATATATAATATATACAGTTTTTGTAAATATACGAAAATTAATCTACATTTATTTTTTACAATAATATAAAAAGAAATAAGAATAAGAAACACCGTATAAGAAATGAACGAATAAAACGACAACGATAAAGAAGAAAACAAATAAGAAAATATCTAAAGACTGAATTAATAGATTTTTCGAATACATTTATAGAAACACACAAACATTATATGTATACATATATATATATATATATATATATATATATATATATATATATATATATATATATATATATATATATATATATGTACATATATATATGTATATTTATATATATATATATATATATATATATATATATATATATATATATATATATTTATATATATATATATATATATATATATATATACATAGTTATATATATATATATATATATATATATAATTAAATATATATATATATATATATATATATATATATATATATATATATATATATATATATATATATATATACATATATATATATATATATATATATATATATATATATATATATATATATATATATATGTGGGTGTGTGTGTATATATATATATAAATACACTCCGCGAAATTCAATTAAAGTGATAATTTTGAATTTTACTGTACGAGTCATAAATAAATAAAAATTTTAGACTTAGTAATCGAAATGCATCATGTTTGAACGAGAAAAAACTAACGAAGTTTTGATACATTAATAAATGCGAAATTAAATTAAAGCCAGTTAGTCTATCTTAGGCGTTTCATTTAAATAGTTTACTATTTTAACGAGTTACCTAATAAGTGAAATTATTAGTTGGTATTTTATAAAAATTTGATAAAAATGGGAAAAGGAAAAACACTAACAACCGAAGAAAATGGGGATAATTCGAAACGTCATAAAGAATTGCAGTACCTATAAGGATCTCGAGCTTTTAAATAGGTAAATTGCTATATTATATATTAGACACATAACGACATATGGCCATAAATAGTTTTCGCTATTGTGTTAAATGGAAAAAAGTCAATACCAGTTTTAAGTTTGCCAAAAATTACAAGTTAATGGAAAACAGTTGAACAAACTGTTATCTTACAGTGAAATATTACTTGAATGATTTAAGATGGGATAAGAAAGTATTAAGTCTGATTTCCATTATGAAAAAAAATACGGCCAGTATTTTTTACTGAAAAAAAACCAAAGCGAGAAAATAAATCAAAATTACCATTTGAGTGACAGAGACCGTTTTAAATTTTTTTACTGTGGTTATTTTGACAGATGCTTATAACATAACCAATAAATTTAAAAAAGTTTTGTTATTGAAAAAATAGACAAAAAACACGTTGAAAATAAACTTAACATAATTATTCATTATTTCAATTATCTCCGCAATGAATTAAAAATGAATTACCATAAAAAAACTACTATAAAATGCTTCATATTTAGAAATGACTTCACTTTTTAAATATGGTTTCACATCCATATACATTTTTCCTGTAAAATTTTTTTCCAGTACTGAATAAAAATACTTCTTTTGATATATTTTGTCAGTACTGCTATAATATTTATTTGATATTTTTGAATATTTTTGAATAATATTTTTTTGAATAAATTTTTTACACTGGAAATATTTTTTATTTCTCTCGCACTTAAGGAAAAATTATATTTTTATCCTACTTTGAAATAAAGCTGTTGTATGACATATATATTTTTAATATATTTTGGTAAAAGAGCGAAATATAAAAATTTTGAACCAGTCGACATATTTTTCTGATTTAAATAGGTTGTTTATCGGCTGAAAGATCAATCAATAAAAAAATTTATAAGGCCAAATAAAAAATTAACAGCTTTTGTGGGTGGATCTATGCTTTTGTGAACAAACATTTCCAACCTCCATATATTTTTGCTATTATGTCAGATAACATAGCTTATTAGCTTCTATGCTAAAGATGGCTCGTGATGCAGATATATGTCAAAATAACTTTAATGTAAACATATAAAATTTGAAAATCGAATTCTGTAATCTATTTTCTTGAAAAGTATTAAAGATAATTTACAAGTTATTAGTATATTTTCTTTTTCTTGTTTTAGAGGCCTCAAGCTTGAGACTCGAGGATCTTGCTTCTTCTCTTGCCCGTTGAGGAAATAAATATGGCATATTTGAATTGTATGTACGCCGTATCTTGTGTAGTTTAAAAATAAGTTCGAATATCTGCCAGTTAGTTTTTGTCTTCCTGATTTATCTGATGTGGCGTGTCACGGTTATTAAACTACCGGGATAATTTGTTTCTCCTTGTTTGCCCCTGTACAGGTGAAGACACTTGTTAAATGGCCACTATGATTGATTGCTCTTGTAACGCATTTATATTCCTGGTGATACTCACATTCCACCCGCAATATACTCATGTTGTCAACCAACTAATTTCGCCTTCTAGTAAAATTGTATCTAGACATTTAAGATGCCAACCTCATCTACCTTAAGTGATTTAGTGTTCAACAGTCAATGGTATTCACGTACCTGTTCAGTTAGACAAGTTCCGCTACCGAAAAAACAAAAAACTGATACTTCCACAAATCCTCTCAAAGATCGTACGTGGAATGTATGGTTAAAACAGATAGGACCTAACTGATCCAAAGTAAGGATTCAATCATTCAGAGTACGACACATAAACTATTACTAACCAAGATTCATTGATTGGAACATGGTGACCAGGTCGGTGACATAAAATAAAGTTCTAATAAAATATTTTCTGATCGACCCTATGTTAGTCACCCATTCGCATATCTTAAAAGTCTGTTTGACTCTGGAATACGTTCGAGAATCGTGATCTCTGCACCCGAAAGACATGGTTTAAACACTTGTAAATTATTGTGATGTAAATTATTGTATACAGTGATAAGACTACAGTGATAGCCTGGAAGACATATTTTCAAAGTGAAGTATTTAGTTTGTGGTGTTTGGTGGTAAAATCACTACTAGTCAAATTAAACGAGTTTTTGTTAAGCGTATGCAATGGCTATCAGACATGTTCATAACGATAACTATGGATATTGCACCGACTGTGTATAATTTGAAATGACTATCATACAAATAGATGCCCACATGCTATCAGAAATATTAGTTTCGAAACTAATTTGGAATAGTTTTCGGCACTACTTTTGAAAAATATTTAGTCTAATTATTGTGGATGGATCTTGCAATTTGCTTGGTGCCGGGCTATACATGCTAATACATGAGCTGTCATTTTATTTTCCCCTAAGTAGCTATACGTTAGTTTGTGTAAAAAATACCGGATTTTACTATAAGACATCGGCCAGCTTCGAATCGATATCTGCCCCACTAAATGAGTCGATTCGGTTGCAATATCTTCTTGTTAGACTGTATCCATATGGATCTCGTGCTGTAAATGTATATCGATTCTTATATACAGATAAACAACCGAATACGTTTTCGAATCTTAATGTACATTGTATTATTATTGGTATACTTTTCAGTGGCATCTTAATGTGATGCGAAAAAAAAAATAAAAATTGTAAGATGTTGAAATTATATTTTAGGTATATCGTTGTTTTGGTGGTGCAGGTTCACACGATCGTATATTCGCACGATTTTGGAAATTTTGGAAATTAATCACCCGAAAAAATATATGATCGAGTGAGGATCGCTCCTCTTAATCATAAGTAAATCAAACTCAGTGTCCCAGTAACGGGGTGACATATTTTATGCTGCATAAATGGATCATATCGGCATTTATGGGTTATAGAAGACATAAAATTATATATTAGACACACATTGTTTATGATGTAATATATAAAATCATGATCATAACTATGTTCTCATATATGTATGTAGTTTTAATGTTTGTTGTTGTTCGTTTTAAAATTGCAAATCGTAAAAAAATTGATTTATTTTTATTAACCAACAATGTACGAGTGACGAGTGTATCAAACACAATAGATCATAAACCATAAAATAGTTTTATTATATGATTCTTGTACACTGCTATGTCTTCACAATATACATATACTCGTACATATGTACAGTGGCAGATGATTAATTATATATGATTTTATTGTTAATGCCTTAATGCCGAGCTATTTCCTTAATAAAAATTAGGTTGGAGCACACACAATGAATTATGATTGTACTTTGCAGTATACATACATCAGAATGTATAAAGACGACGATATGGAGGCCTTCTATGTATGGTGTTATGTATGCATATGTGTTTGGACAATTAATGACAAGTTGCATTTAATTGTAATTGAATACATATTTAATAGTCGTTTCGACAAATTTCAGTAACAAGTTGAAGTTCTACATAAAATTTTACAAGGTGGTATTATACCTTATATCAATACCTCGGTCAAATTTACAACTGTTGGCCATGCCATTAAATGCCGAATGTGTTTCCAAACCCAGACTATAGTAAGAATGAATCATAATTTGGCCTACCTCATTTCCTATATCTCACTCATGTTAGGAGATTTTGCATATTGCTGAACCCATTGCATATTGGCGTTGATTCCATTAATTCAAAGGTCTTGATATTCAGAGAGTTAACATTATCTTTCCGACCTCATCCGATTAAGCATTAAATCTAACCACGTTACATCTTAATCTTCACTTGTTATAACGCTATAGCAAGCAAAGGACCGTACCTCATAAAAGACATATCATAAAGAGGTCAAGGTTGCTTCAGTCCTCCTTTCAACTTGTATATGTAATTTCCCTTTGTATTATAGAATAGCTTTTAACGGATTAGAAAAACAGACAGACCCTTGTGGTGACAATTTTTCGCGATTTAGCCGTAGCAGTTTCATTGATTTTATTAGTAAATGGAATCTGTACTATTGTCTGTGTCGACTGTCTCTTGACTAACTATAGAGTATTCAAAAAGGTCCCTCACACATACTATCTTTTTTTTGGATTTATTTTGTTTTGTCTTAACTTATTACATTCACTTAGTAATAAAATTATTTTACTTATTTTATTTTATTTATTCTATTATTTTATTTCCGTGATTCCTTGTGTGTTGTGTTGTTCGTGACCCGCTTTTGCAATCTGTTTCGTTTCGTGACGATGCAATTTTTTGTCGTGTAATTATTTTAGATCATCTTTAATCACTTAGTACTAAAATGGCACTAAATTAAACTTGAGTGTTTGTGGGGTACTCGAGTACTCTAAGATTACTCGGAGTAGGTCGCCACAGTACCCCCCTGCAAGTAAATTGCCTCCGGATTATGAAGGGAAGCAAAAAGGACGATTGAAGGATTTTAGGGATAGGCCATTACAGTTGGAAACGTACAGATTTCAATGCTATTGTTTGGTTAGTTTATTTGCTAAGAATACCATACGCCGGTTTTAATCTGTCAATGGAAACATTAACATTTCGACCATTTTGATATAAAATGAAATGTTTCCTGAAAGGACGAATCACTGTATACGGTCTTTCTTAAGGTGATGATAGGCCGGTTCGTACTCTATCGATACGAACAAAACCATTCTCGCAACTTTCTAATGTTTTGGGGAACAAAAACTGGAGTCAAGGTTGACTTGCGAGTATCAACTGGAATTAATTCTGCATGTTCTCGCGAAATTTGCTAACAAAGTCTATTGGATCGGGATTTGAATCCTGTGAACTGGTCACGAAAAATTCTCCTGGAAGCTTGAGGGCTTGTCCATATACTAGTTTTGCTGGGGAGAATTTCAGTTCATCTTTGACTACTGCTCGTATTCCCAACAAGATAATGGGTAGCTCAGTGCTCCAATGGATAACATTTCCACGAGCTTTAAGCGATGCTTTTAGTTGTCTCTGAAACCGTTCGGCCATACCATTTGCCTGTGGATGCTAGGCAGTGGTAAAAATTCTGTGAGCGCTTAGTAACGCTTGAGTTCTTGATCAGTTGTAATTTCAAGGGGTATTCGGCTTAGCAATAGTGGCAGCGGTACTACCTCGAATGGGATATGCCTCCGGCCAACGAGTGAATCGGTCTACGATGGTAAGTATGTATATATAACCTTCGGATGGTCCCAGTACATCCATATGAATGTGTTCGAACCTCGAAGATGGAAGATCGAAATGCCCTGATTGTGTTTTGGTGTGTCTTTGCACTTTGCTAGTCTGACATCCAACGTCAGCGTTCATGTTCGGCCAAAAATACCTACTAGACATTAATTTACGTGTAGTGCGCATGCTTGGATGAGATAGACTATGTAGTGCGCTGAAAACTACTTGTCTCTGTGACAATGGAACGAATGGTCGATTAACTCCCGTTGATGTTTCGCAATATAATTTTATATCGGATAGGATGGTAAATTTCAGTTTAAATTTAACTCGCGGGGCGCGATGAATTTTCGAGAAGTTCTCTCAATTCAGAATCAAACTCTTGAGCCTTGGCTAAATCATCAAAATTTAGCCTAGAAGTTTTGTCAATTCTATCAACGTGATCACACGGTCGTGACAAAGTGTCTGCGACCATGTTGTGCTTGTCTGCCGTGAATCACTCAGGGAGGTTATTACCGTATAAATTGCCTACTTTCTACAAAATATCTAAAATTGAGAAATAAATAGCCTGTCAAAGGCTGAATATTTCATTTCTCCTGTTGATAATTTTCGGGAAAAGAATCCTTAAGGTTGCCAACATTCGTTATTTAATTGTGGAGACGTGTGGAGACACTGAATCTGGTGTTGCTCAGAGGATGGGCTAACATGGTTGGTTAGAAAGCGCACTTTTAATTTGGGTGAACTATTGATTACAGTCGTCAGGCCACGAGAACTTTTTGTTGTTCTTTGGCATCTTATTAAGATATGCCAAGTGTGTGTAAATAGAGGACAGCAATCCGGCTAACTTTGGAATGAATCTATGATAATAATTGACCATTCCGACGAATCGCTTAATTTGTTTAATTGATGTTGGAGCAGGAAATTAATTTATGGCTTCAACTCGCCTTGGCGAGGGTAGTATGCCATCTGAAGATATGTGGTGGCTGAGGAACTCTAGAGCGGATATTCCGAATTCACATTTTTAAATTTGGATGTGCATTCCAAATTCGACTAGCTTCTCAAACATCTGTTTGAGATGAAGTTTGTGTCTCCCTCATTTTTACTTGCCACAAGAATGTCGTCTATGTAGACGAATACAAAATTACGACCCTTAAACATTTCATTCATGAAGCGTTGAAATGTTTGCGCAGCATTCCTAAGACCAAAGGGCATTCTCGTAAATTCGAATAATCCAAATGGTGTTGTAATTGCCGTTTTAGGCACGTCTTCGGGTATCAAATGATAAGCTCGAAAAAATGTTTGAAAAAACTTTGCATCCTTCAAGGTGCATCGAAAAATTTTGAATATGTAGAATTGGATATCAATTCGGTTCGGTGACGGCATTTAGGCCTCGTTAATCTCCACATGGTCTCCAATCAGTCCCATTTTTCTTCAGGACCATGTGAAGAGATGATGATACCGCAGAAGATGACGGTTGGCATATGCCCAGTTGAACCATATGCTCAACTCGGCAAGCGCTGTCCTTTGTCTGACATCCGTTAAAGTTTCGATGCATTAGAACTAATGCATCGAAACTTTAACGGATGCCTATATATAGACCTTAGTCTCACTATATAACGTTATTTGCAATCAGTGCTTCGCTTACGTTCAATTCTATTTTCTGGCAAGAATTTTCTTTTTATTTATCATTGAGAGAAAGGAATGATGGCAGGCAGTGAACTAGGATCGATAACAACTCTTAGTAGATCTTCTATCACATACTGTTCGTGGTAACTACAGCACTGCAGTACCAAGGAGTACGTTCTCTCCTCGTGGTCTTTTCAATTATGTTTGGTGTCGATTCGTGATTCCAAATTCAATATTGATAAAACCACGACTGATGAAGAACTATTTACAAAAAGATTTGATGTTACTGTACAAATCTTTACGAGAACCTGGAGGCTTTTCTGTGGTTAAAATACAGGAGGCATCCTAGACAGCTACGCTAGGTAAAATACTATCAGCTATCTAACTACTCGACAGATTCTAGACCGCAACCAGTAATGATACAACATTTTGATCGGCAGTATCGTTTTCTCTTGGCTCGGAATAATCTTCACGGGAAGCCTATAGAACTCGCAAACAAATTGACTATTGCAATTTTAAGGACAAAATGGCAGACCAAATTGATCACATTAAGAACTCAATCGATGCGAGATGTTGTTAAAACCTCTGAAGTTTTACTGCAAAAAAAAGAGAGCTCTGCCCTCTTTAATAAATTCTATTGAGAAATTTTTCAAAGAGTAACATTTTTCGGCATAGAGAGTGTCTTTAACAGTGTAAAAAATTTGTCATTCAATCACTTCCACATCTTGGATTGGATGGGTTTTATTGGTGCTGGTTCTAAACTAAGAGCAGGGTCGTTATGGTTCAACTGGTTGGGTCTTTTTCCAGCAGGTTTGTGAGTACAGGAACATCGCACTTTGGAGTTTTATCACCCTTCTTATGAATTTGGTGGAGGTTTCACCTGCAGATATTGATACTGTATTGGTGAATATTTTTATAATATACGGAACTTATTTAGGAGAGGTACTTGCATATTTACGGAAAGCCAGCCCACCATTATTCCACATCTCTTCCACATCTTAAACCTCCACATATCGTGTTTACCATACAGTACAGTCCATAGGGGGCCTAGGCCTGCATTGGAACAATTGTCTCGGGTATGGCCTGACTTAGCTATATCCAAATTTCTGGCCATCCCTGAGCTCGGTTTAAATACTGATCTATTATTCTATCAGACATCGATGGGCACAGAAAATTTAAATGAGATAATGAAACTCGCAACCATATATGAATAATATAACTCTTATGAGAATATCGAGGATGGCCTAACTCGTTCTAGTGTGACACAGCCATTTATTGGGCCAGTATCATTTTGCTACGTTCACAAGAGGACATGCAGGGTATTGGCAGAGTGCTGGGTGGTTTCAAAATAATGACTGTTCGTGAAGTAGATGTTTTTGAAATTTGGAAGTAGAATTTGTGGATCATATCATGTGCCATTCCTAATTAATAGATGTCGACACTGGCGAGCGTTTATATAGGACAAGAAATGCCATAATATGCCGTATTCCCAGAGCACGTTTAAAGGACGATTTTGCTTTAGAAAGAAACTAAGAGATCAATGTAAGATAGATGGAGCACTAGTTATTACCAGAGTCAGAGGCTTTCAAGAGGTTGCTGTATTGAGGCTCCCTGAGGTGTTAAGCCTATACTTTTACTATGTTAAATATTAGGTATTGCAATGGTTTAGATAAATAAACAATGCCAATCAATATCTTGATGTTGTAGAAAAATCTTTTATATTAATACAATTTCTTAGACAAAATATTTTTATAAGATATAAATTTAAAAAGCAACAAATTCACCATTACACTCGTACTAACCATGCATGAACACAAACATGTATAAGAAATCTAAACAAGTAAATACATCACAATGAAACTTATTCCTTATATACCTTAGACATGTAATCTTATCTAATCTAATCATTATTATGTTAGAAATTCTTTATCTCTTTCTCATTCTTTCTTTATGATAATAATAATAAAAAAAAATAATAATAATAACAACAATAATAATAATGTCTTGGCAAATAAAAATATGAAAATAACGAAAGTCAATGAATGTAAATATGTAAGATGAAGATGTTGACTATAAGAAGAAACTGAAACGAGAAATGAAGAAGAAGAAGAAAATTTATTTTTAGTTTATATTTTATTTAATGTAATAATTATTGTTTAAATAAAATTGTTTACTTATTATATTGTGATTTAATATTCAATTTGGCGTTTCGCGTATAAACGACTATATATAACGTTTCGTAATTCAAGGGTTTGTCTGTACAATCGGTTTTGAGGCCAAAACACCCTCAATCGTTTTGGAGTTGTGTTGTAATGCTATCGAGGATGTGCTGATTATCTCAATGCAATTCGAGTCAAGATTCGAACTTAATATGTCCCACAACAAGAGACGTTACAAGACACCGTCGATTACCCAGCAATTCAATTTTGACAATGGCACTTTGATATATAAATAAAATGTTTATAAATAACTTTTGTTGTTAATACATAATTTATTTGTTATTATTTTGTCTAGTATCTTATCAATTCAAATATACTTTTTATTTTAGTGGTGCTTCTTATCGCTGTTTTGTATACTTATGTATATACAGTAGTAACCATAAAAAGAGTTACGCCATTAGTCCGGGAACACATTGTGGTCAGTAGGTGCAGTGGCAACCACATCTTAAATATTATTGTGATGACGATATTGTGGTCACGCTTAGAGTTTAATTACGGTATCAGTGAACGAATGGTTAGGTTAGGTTAGGTTGAGTGGCTGCTAAAGCACACATAGACCGGCGGCAGTCCGTTGTGATACCACAGGATCTTATTCCCCTTTTACCCTTATGAGAACCAGTTTGGGCTCTACTTACGGAGCGTAATTAGTCGCGCATCTAATAGTTTTCGAGATCAGAGAAGCAGTTCATTAAGAACTTACCCAAATATTCATGTCTTTTGCGTTCCAAAGCCGGGCATGAACATATACGAGGTGAACTACCGTCTATTCCTCCTCCTCGTCCATACAGCTTCTGTAAAAGTCATTACCTTCTAGACCTAGCCTCGTCGCATGCTCCTTGATAAAAGTCTTTTGAGTCTAGATTTGTCCAGACTTGCCTTGCAACTCTACATGCGAGGATTTTTCGTTCACCTCTCGTTCGCTGAGGCTACTGCCTCCTTTTTAGGCAAGTCTTAAGTGCGTTAATGGATCGCAAAAACGTTGACCTTTCCGGTAGCTGTTGATGAGTTGTACCACGTCTCGCTAGTTCGTCCTCTGCAGTTTCCCATGACGTTGACTACCTGGAAGTTGAAATGCTCACTCATCTCATCTAGAGACGAGAGGCAACTCTAGACGTCACAGAAACAAAGTACAGCGACTTGATTGGCGCCTGACTGCAATATCAGTCGAGTATACCAAATTATGTCTCAACCAATTCCGCTCGGCCTGGCACACACTGCAGTGATCAGGGAGACGAACTGCTATATCTACCTCTAATTTATCACAGAAGACTTCAGCTCCTACGTGTGGCTTGGAGCAATCCGTAAAGAACCGCAATGCTTCCGTTTCCGCTGCCAACCCGCTCCTTCAAGATTCCCTTGAGGGGTAGGTAGTTTGAAACCTTTTTCTCAAAGCACAAAGTAGTCGGTGTAACATAGTCTAGATTCGCCAGTTCTGTCCCCAGCGATCTAACTATCGTCGAGTGTCCTGTCTGAAGACATTTCCACTGAGATATGGCTGATAGTCGAGTGGCCGTAATAATCGTCGCCATCTGCTTACCATCAATGTCCACGAGGAGAAGATGAACAATAATCTTCAAAGCACTTGCATGCAGGTCGTCATTGCACCTTCTGTACGCTACTTTATCAAGAGCTGGCCACCACACGCTCACCCCATACATAAGTACAGGTCTTACTACGGAAGTGAATAGACAGTGTTCCAGCTCCAGCTTGAGGCCTCATCTCTTTCCGATGGCTTTTCTACACTAGTACAATGCGATATTAGCTTTGTTTACTATTTCCAAAATGTTGGGCTTCCAGCTAAGCTTATTGTCCAAGATTACGTCTAGAAATCTTACCTTGTCCGTAAAAGCTAGTCTCTTGTCAATATAATTAGAAGGGCATTTTGGATTACCGCCATCACCGTGCTTAATTTCCCATAGACGCAGCTATCACTACATCATCTACATAAGCAATCACTCCGATCCCCTCTCTCTCAATC
The DNA here is from genome assembly GCA_963932295.1 of Tipula lateralis. NCBI lineage: Eukaryota > Metazoa > Arthropoda > Insecta > Diptera > Tipulidae > Tipula > Tipula lateralis. The sequence continues at coordinate 37,516,758 of OZ010737.1, forward strand.
TCTAACAGCAGCCCATTGATTGCTATGTATCAGAGAAAGAGGAGACTTAGTCACCCGCCTTCTGATGTTGGATTACCTCAGGTCCGAGTTAACCATCCGACATCTAAGCATGTGATTGATTAACCCACTTACAGGCTAATCCACCCCTAGGAACGATAATCACTCCAGAATTGCCTCCGTCTTTACATTGTTAAAGGTGCTCGAATATTGATTTCTCAATTGTACTTACTATAGGGCATGCAGAGCTCAGTCAACAGATTTTCCTTTACAGTAAGCGCGCTGAGTCTGAGCCCAGTCACTATAGGCTTTATTTTTGAGCGTGTGTAGATATCCATCAGCCTTTTCAAGGGTTTCAATAGAAAGGATGATAGAATTATGGATCTTAAATCTTTTGGGTAGCCTTGTGAGCATTTACCCGCTTTCGGAATAAAGATTACTCTAACCACCGTCCACCCCCGCGGAATACAAACTTATAGTTATAACACCCTTTGAAAATTACTTCCAGCCAGAGGAGCATAATCATCGAGTTGTTCTGAATCTACGCGGGAATAATTCGGTCAGGGCCAACCGATTTATATGGTTTGAACCCTTCAAGTGCCCTTAGGATCTGTTCTTTGGTTACGATATCTTCTATGCGCTGTGACTGTGAACCTTGGTGAGTCTTAGTTCCTGTCGAGTCTTCGAAGCTTCCTGGAAAGTGAAATCCATGAGAAGTTTCAAAGATACCTCACTAGAAGCAGTCCGGTTTAATAAAATAACTGGGACTGGTAGGATTGGAAGACAGAATTTTCCTAAGATTAGAGGTCTCGGAGACTTCTTCTTTTTTGTATATTTTGAGGTTCTCCTTGAAGGAGTCCCAGTCCTGAGTTTCTCTCGTACTTTTGGCTCTATTAAATGCCGCCCTACACGCCTTCTGCTGTCTTAGACGCTCAAAATTGATTGAACGTAATATTTAGCTATATTGCGAGTATTGTGTTACATTTCACGGCACGTCAAGTACGAATGGAGGAAGATTATGTTTCTTTTCAACAGAATACCTGTAACAAATTCGAACTGATGGTTTCATATACTTAATTCCTTAAATATCTGCCTGGTCTGAGAAGACTAGTAGCGCTCATATCGCAATTAATATAAAAATAAGAAGCTTAGATGGTACCAGTTCGATCAACGAACATTGCTAGAATCGTAGTTGTGACTGAACCTCATAACCTGGCATGGCTAAGTAACGATCCTAACCTAACCTACCCTAATTTCTATGAATTCTACAATTGGTTCAGACAGCCAATAAATATGTTAATTTTATCGTCAAATAAATAAATAATAATATAATGACAGCCCGTTCGTTAAAAATCTATATATACCTTCAACGCCTACGTATTACTTAGAACGATGTACATTAAACCAATAAAATGTCTCAACATCAATTTAATGGGATGCGTTATTGAATCAAATAAAACCAAATACAAAATGAATATGTTACATTGATCCTTATACAGTTGTATATGAACAGTCTATGCATTGATTATATTTTCAAGAATAATACAGATAAACCTTGTTTAACGTAGGACAATATTTCATAAACAAGTACTGTGCAACATTTAGAAAACATTAAAAAGTGTGAAGCTGCCATTTCAGTACCAAATGGTCGGACTCTGAATTACTATATGTGTGGATTTTTGAAACTGATGGATACATTTTATACATGAATGAACCGATAGCAACATACGTATTGTGTGCTGGATTCGAACGCACTCTATACACACTGGGACTTATCTATGCGACTCGTAGGCTGCCAGTTGGATAGCGATGGCGATAAATGTTTAATTATTTTGATGTTTCATGTTTGTTTTTACAATATTTGTGGAGGATGTTGACAAGTAAACAAATTTATGAAGAAGAAAAACGCTAAACGAAGTTTACCTGTACATACTGTTTTTTTTAGCTTATATATACGAATATGTACATAATGTGTACATAAAGAAAACTTTAAAAAATTGTAAAGAAATTGGTTGTATGCCAAAGAAATTATAGATTTTTTTCTTATTATAAAACCAAAATATTTTTGTATTGTAATCAAACAGTAGTCGGTATGTATAGTTAGATTATGAAAAAACAAAGAAATGTGCCAAAATCGGATTTGCATTCTTAATCACAAGATGATGTCTTACCAATTCACTTGATAATTAATTAATTAAAAATCAATAACAAGTCTTCGAAGAATCAATAACATATCAATACAGTCGGGGAAGGATGCAAAGATAGAAGAAGGATGCAGGAATAACCACTACTCGTCTTCACACTCCGAAGCCTGACCCCAAGTTGGCCATGACGGCCACCTGAACAGTTCATCTCCAACGGTTAGTGGCTATAACGTGCAAATCAATTTACATAACTCTAATCTCACCTCTCTGTCTAATTAGCAAATCCAATCAGATCTTCGTCGGATACTGCAATTCGATAGGTTATTATCCGGGTGCTCCTGTCTGTAGACTAGCCCCGGACAGAAGTGAAGATAAAGTTAATTTCAGTATTTTTTTTTTTTGATTTATACATCTCCCGTAACGTAATCGGTCGTACTCTGTAGTCAAATGAAGATAATCCAACGATTTCTTCCCACCTCCAAAACATCAAACCACCTCTCCAAAATTCTGTCACACATCACTACCACCAAAAACAAAAGGACAGTCTTACTTTCCCGCATCGTGAATAGTCAAATTCTCTCTCTTGGGAAATTTCGACTTATTAGTGCTTCGCGAATTTTTACAAACTTATTATACTCTTCCCGCTACGATCGGAGGGTGGATATATAGTTTGAAATTCAAGCGGAATTGTGGGAATGTATTAGATTTAGTACTTGCGTGGGCCAGAGCACGAGATTTCTTCATCTCCCCACGGAGTCTACTAATGTAATATGTCATTCCGTTGATAAAGTGTTTGACTTTATATAGCACGATGCAACGGACCGCCCAAAATTCAGTGCACGCAACTTCTTTATATACAATTTGCAGATGTAAATGTAGTACTAGTGAAGTATAAAAATAAAATAAAATCCGAATAAATATTAATATAAAAAAAATATCATGATGCAGGGGTAAAAAGTATCAACCAATAACACATTGCAACGTACTGAGTTTAATGAATTTTGGTATCTTGCATTCCAGTTTAGCCTGATCCTTGGTTTAAGTATGGCCTCATAAACATGATCGCACGGGGAATGTGTCGTTCCCATTGATTATTCCTCTATAAAATAGTCGGAATGTGCCCAACTCGAGTCGCACTGATCGATATTAAACTATAAACTGCGGTCATATCCATGCACATGATATACTACGTGTTTATCAAAACGGCAGAAATCCGCCAAAACGGCCGAAAATTTATATTCCGAATTGAACACAATGCTGAAACAATTGGTTTATGCATAGTGAATCGTTAATATTTTGTTTGTCTACTATCCGTTAGAGTACACTACGGTTCATATATCGTACAAAGTCAACATTTAGGTGGATATTATTGATTTACGTATTTAGCGGTGACACAGTTATAAGAATTCTACTAAAATATACATACATTATTTGTTTAGTTATCCTATTGTCCGATAGCTGCCTCTGTGTTGATTATTTCTATCGGAATGTTTTTAAAAACAAAATTGTTGTGTGATTACGGGTCGGGTTCTACTAATACCGCAGACAACAAATGAAAACGAAAGAGTGTCGACTATACGAAAATAAGCGAACTGTATATAAACGACTAATCAGCAACGGTCTACTCCTGGATTACAATCAAAAGTGTTGAATTGGGAAAATGGTTAATCTACAAGCGGTGCTCTCGGGCTTCTACTAGTTTTGTCGTAAATTAACTTGCCCCACCTTAAGATCTAAACGTCATCGTGATACTATAAGGCCAATAGTTTTGATAAACTTGACTGTATATAACATATAAAAATTAGCCAAAAGAAGATGAGTCAATCCGTCATCAGAGGTCAAAAGAAAGGGAAATTTTTAGGTTAATCGACTAAATGTCAGATTTTAAAACCGAATACTGACGTCCAAAATCAGTTGTTACTTCTACTTCAGAACCATTGTCAAATTGGTAAGAGATGAGAATTGCTTGTATATGTAGGTCATAGATTCGAACCAACCACAAATTGATCAACATTTTAAATTGTATCTCGGCTATACCTAATATAAATATGTAATGCCTTACAGATTGACATTTAGGGGTTAATAATTGAAAAGCGTATATTTAGCGGTGACACAATTACAATATTTTATTAAGTGTATTAGAATCCAACTAATTGAACAACTTTGTAGTGCTATTGTCCGATAGCTGTCTCTGTTAAAATTTTGTAACTTGCGGGATAGATTTAACTTTTATTCAAGTGTCATCGACCAGAACCACCAGGTTACAAAGTCTGGCTTCTCTTCTAACATTTAACATGAATTCATGAGCTATTTGTTGTCGTGCGGTTAATCAGTTACTGTCATAAACATGCTTTAATTAATTTCGCATTAGCACACTTCATAATGCTAATCACCTAACTGAATAACTACATCACTCGTCTGAAATTATATTTTAGTTACGATCCGTTTACACAATGATCTGGATTTCATTTACCCTTACGATTTGCCTCGCCTCCATTGGTAATTGTGTACCGTTGTGCCAACGTAATCCCGGTGGCATTGCGCCACTAGATAGTAATTCTAATAATGGCGATGTTGCCGGCATCGGAGAGTATCCATGGATAGTTGGAATAGAAATTTTTAGCACTGTACAATGCGCTGGTGCTCTCATATTACCACAAGTGGCTGTAACAACGGCTCATTGCGTTGCAGCGTAAGTACACTTCGTATTTAATGCCTTATAATATGAATATTTACACTATATATTCTCTAGTTTAAGCCTCAGACGAGTAATTAGTTTTATAATTGTTGGAGCTTGGAATTTATCTGATGCAAGTACGAAGTATCCACCACAGCGAATTGCAATTGACACCATTCAACTTGCCCAAGATTTTAATTATAGGTTTGGAGACTACAGTAATGATATTGTAAATACTTATCAAAAAACTTGTCTAGTAGATATATCCGAGTATTGAAAAGTTGTTGGTCTTTAATTTCAGTCGGTTCTGTTTCTTGTCAGTCCTGTCAGACTAAACGAATTCATAAGTACAGTGTGTCTAACAACACAAGCGGCTATTACAGAACCATGTTTTCTTACGGGATGGGGTGGAGTCGAAAACGATACAAGTATGAGTCAAGTTCCAAAAAACCGAACACTTGCTATAGTGGACCGTGTTGAGTGCGAGAAAAGTTTTGCGAATAGCGATAAATTCAATAAAACTTTAGTCATACCAGCGAAGCAATTTTGTGCTGGAGGTCGAAATGTCAGTAGCCCCTGCAAAGGTGATGAAGGTGCACCGCTTGTTTGCCCAGTCAACGAATCGGATAATCGATATATTTTAGTTGGATTATCATCATGGGGTATTGGGTGTGGTAGTGATTTTCCGGGCGTCTACACAAACGTTTCAGTTTTTGTTGATTGGATAAATAAAATAGTTGAAGCCGAGGGATATAATACATCAGACTATTTAATTTAAATTCCCTACCATCCTATGTAACGACTTATGGCTAATCCACGAATAAAATTTACAATTATATCCAATACACGTGGTTTTTTATTAAAAATTATTTTCTATACAAAACATAAAGCATCATCCTGATCCTAATACGTATAACCACTTGTGTCGAATCCGAGTTGCACCATATTCCCATCGATCCAATTTCGGAACAGCGCCACATTACCATACACTGCGGGTATCGATTGTTTGCAACCAATGCCCCATGCCACGGTTCCCGCTTGTACATAACGATTTTCTTCGGGTGGTCCAATCGGACAAACCAACGGTGCGCCACCATCTCCTTGGCACGTATCAATGCCAGCCACACCACCAGCACATATAAACGATTGATGAAGCATAAATTTATCAGTCAATCGTGTTTTACGCAACTGCTCCTCACACGACTGGGGCGACACAATCGGCAACGGAATTCGTTTCATAATAACACTCCATTTACCTTCGCGACCGAAATTTTCACGTCCCCATCCCGATGCAAAACATTCCTGGCTCTGCGACACTTCACCCTGTCGCGGCAAACAAACCAAATTCACATGATCATCGATACGAACTGGCGAATCGAGCACCACAAGTGCAATATCGTTCGCCAACGTCTTGTGACTATAGTCGTGATGGCTTATAATTCGGGTAACCAATTTCTCTTCGTACGGCAATCGTTCCTTCGTAGTTTGTGTATCCCATTCGCCAACACGTACCTTCAGCTGATTCGGATTGAATGTTTTGACACAATGCGCCCCCGTCAATATAACCTGGGGATGAATTAGCGAACCGCCACAATGACAAATACCATCGTTGATACGTATAATTGCAACGGTCCATGGGAATTCACCAAAACCGGCTTCGTAATTAAAATCGTTGATGAGTCGAAAATCAATTCCGCCCTTATTTCGAATGCCACATCCACTCGGCCGATTGGGTTGGGTTACAACCAGTGGTGGTGGTTGAATCGGTTGTGTTAGGCGATTTTCACGTCGACAGCATCGATCCAAAACGCCAGGACACGAATCTGGATTGTATTGTACATCGATGGTGCCGAAATCGACTGGCGCATCTGGTCGAATTGTTTCGTTCGGATAACAATAGTTGTATGGAATGCAGAAGCATTCAATGCCATTCACCGTTAACGTTTGTGGTAGCGGTGTTGACCCACTCGACTGCAAAGAAATAAACAATAAAATATCGTTAATCGGGTTTTATGTAATAATCGGCTGATTAATTCGATTAAATAATATTTTCTTATTCATTTGAGATCTTAATCTCAAAAATTTCACTTTTGGTTAATATATGGTTATGGTTCGTGTCAGACGTATGTAATCCACAACAATTATTATTAATGAGCTCTCTCTCTCTCTGACATGAATTGGTTGATTATGGACTATTCGCAGCTGGGTTCATTTAAATTAATTGGTTGCAGACGGTTACTTTCAAAATTTGGTTGCACTTTGAACCGAAACCAAATTGTTTTGACATTTCATAGACAATTATGCAATATTTGTTCTATTTTATTGAAGGCTATCGATGTAATGCATTCGGTTGGAGAAAGGTTGAATCAACTTGCATGAATATATGTACTATATGACGTACGCACTGTACAAGGTACAGCGACAACATGCATGCACCTAAGTAACGTTGAAGAACTATTATGCCAACTGTTCCACTATACGCAAAGCAGCAAGTAGAAAAAATCCACACATGGAAAGCCAGACATGGAACTGATAGATATTATAAAAGTATTGGAAGTTGGGCTGAAAACTTCCCGTGGAGAAATATTTGGCGAAACAAGTGAACGGATTCGTCTGCTCCTCTTGATTACTTGTTGTATTGCCATACGAAAATATGATATACTGTGAGAATACATCTACCTTTTTACTGTGGGAATACATCTACCTTAGAAATGGTTTCGAAGAAAACTACTAATAACTACTAAAGCCTTAGGGCTAAAAATGCAAAAAAGTAGTGAATATTCAAAGGTTAGCACCATACTAGGGTAGGACAGCTTCAAGTTAATGTTTAAGACGTATCGAATTGCATTTGATATCAAGTAATTTTATCTAGAATTGATGAAAAAATCGGTTTTATAGTTCTCTTGTACCAAACAGCACTGTGGTTCTATATTCTAAGAGTGTCTAGTATTCTAAGAGTGTCTAGTCTAATTAGCTAATCCTATCCAGATTCACCCTAGACTTAGAAGGTGTTCGAACCTATAATTGGTTTCTTATCCTTTTAAGTGGACTCTGTGAAGTATCTTGCTATTCAATTGCATTTCCTACTTAACCGATATCACTTCAGAGCCATCTATGTTCGATTGACTTATTGGAAGCCATAACTAATTCAATCTTCTTTACCAACATGCATAGGTAAGGAAGTTCAGTTAAACTCAAGTGTACAAGGAGGGTGTACACTTGAGTTTAACTGAACCTCGCATCGGATCTCCCAATTTAAACGATAAAATATGAAAAAGTGAAGTAAAAATGGTGAAATAGTGACCAATAAAAATTTTGTTTCACAGACTCCGTTTTTGTTGCTGGTAATAAATTATTGGTTATATACAATCGAAAGATTTAAGCGATCATGATCTTGTCGTATTCGGATTTAAAAAGTTGTCTGGAAAAAGGTTAACAAATTTGAAAGCTCATCGAATTTCAACCAACTATATAAGCGCTTATTAGGTGGATCGCGTTTGAAAATCATTTACATTTCATTCAGACCGGAAATTCCTTGGTTTCTGATATCCTTTTAAGTGGACTAACAGTCCGTGAAGTATCTTGTTAAGCCTCCAATTTTGGCTTAGAACTCACATTACAATTGATTGCAACAAAACTGAACCTGTAGACTTTAAGGTTATTATACCGAAATAGTACAAGCTACTACTTTCACTAACAGTGGACCTGACTGTAAGCAAACAGTTAGATTCGATGGGTGTTGTGAAAATTGAGTAACACGATTGGAAACTATATAACGACATCGATTTGCTACCCGATTTTCAATTGCATTTCCTACTTAACCGATATCACTTCAGAGCCATCTATATTCGATTCCCTTATTGGAAGCCATTACTAAATCATTCTTCTTTATCAACATGCATAGGTAAGGAAGTTACAAATGTACCTCCTTATTTTACACTTGGGCTTAACTGAAACTCTCATTGGACTTTCAAATATAAACAATGAAAAATGAAAAAGTGAAGTAAAAATGGTGAAATGGGGACAAGTAAAAATTGTGTTTCACAGACTCTGTTTTTGTTGCTGGTAAGGAAGTTACAAATTTATACCCTCCTTGTACACTTGGGCTTAACTGGAACTTGCATGGGATTTTTCAATTTAAACGATAAAACATGAAAAAATGAAGTTAAAATGGTGAAATGGTGACAAATATAAATTTTGTTTCACGGACTCTGTTTTTGTTGCTGGTAAGGAAGTTACAAATTTATACCCTCCTTGTACACTTGGGCTTAACTGAAACTCGCATTGGATTATCCAATTTAAACGATACAAAATGAAAAAGTGAAGTAAAAATGGTGAAATGGTGACAAGTAACAATTTTGTTTCACAGACCCTGTTTTTGTTGCTGGTAAGGAAATTACGCTTCGGACTTCCCAATTTAAACAATAAAACATGAAAAAGTGAAGTAAAAATGGTGAAATGGTGACAAGTAAAACAGATCCCGTTTTTGTTGCTTGCAATAAATTATTGGTTATAAAGAGTCGAAAGATCGTTTAGTTGAACAACAATATTCATAATTCGAATCGCCAATAAATTATAGTCTAGCGCAGAAATTCTTGTTCATTATAAATGCTAATTTTGTGTACCTCACGTTTTAGCGATCATGATCTGGTCACAGTCGATTTTAAAAAGTTGTCTGGATAAAAGTAAAGAAATTTGAAAGCTCATCGAATTTCAATCAACTATATATACGCTTATTATGTCGATCGCGTTTGAAAGTCATTAATATTTCATTGCAGACCGGAAATTCCCTCACTATATACAATGTTTTATACACTACTGAACTCGACCTTATAAACGATTATCTATAACGCAAATCACACAATAATATGTAGTTCTTTCTCGTTTCAATATACAGATATAAGTTCAAGGTTATTATAGTGCATCTCACAATCGAAAAAAAAAACCAAATATTTACCTCATCGATTGGATCGGGCGTGACGATTGTCAAAAAACTTCCCCGATTTGCTATAATATCGGCGACATCGCTTAACGCCGGCTGTTGGCCACCACTCTGTTGTGCGACACCTGGTGCAATAGCACCATCCTGATCGTCGTCTCGAAAACGTATCGCCTCCTGTCCATCTTGCAATTGGCGTAATGGTTGACGATTTGGTTGGCGAAATAATTCCGATATTCGATTTTGTAAATCGGGCGACACCTGTTGATTAGACGGTGCTATAAACGCAGCTAGCACACACAGTGTTATCACACGACTATGCATAGTTCTTAAATTAGTGTACTATATATTATACAACAACAACAAAAACATTCACCACTTGAATTATGACTCACTTTGACAACAACAACAACACACACACTATGTAAATAAATAAAAAATCGAATTCGTCTTAGATACTGTAGCGGCGTTTAGACTACTTAACCGATCAACGATCTTATTCATACTGAAAAATTAGAGTGGACAGTTTGGTGAGTTAAAACACAAAAAAAAAAAAATTTTATTGTTGTGATTGTTGTTGGTGGATTAAAAACTTTAAAATGTATAAAAGTAGAAATTTTTTTCCTCCAAAAATTAACGATCAGATCGGCTGAGCCGATTAAACTTGCGATGAATGTTCAATTCACTTAATTATAAAGCAACAAACAAGCAAACGATTAAGATTGTTTGCATAATACTGAGTAGTAGTTATAAAGTGTTATTTACGGTTTTTTCGATTTGATCTGTCGATCTTAGGAAATCTGATTGATTCGTCGGCAACATTTTGAACGACATAATGTTGTGTGGTCGCGACAAGAGACTAAGATACGAGTAATTATATACAAAAGATTGTTGTTTATAATTATGATAATATGCTTGACTAGTTTTCGCTCTGGGACATATTTATCATGCTACAGTAGCACCTTCGTAGCACATCGTATACATAATTATTAAATGATCAACAGGTGTTGGTAACTAAGTCCACTCGATAATTCGATTGAGTTACATTTGTGATACGTTTGACATCTAAATCTATGTGGTTCGATTATGCTGCAGTAGGTGCCTATGCACACTTAGCCCAGTGTCGGTTCATTGTGATTTCACTTCTCCTTGTATATTACAGTGCCAACTATTAACCCAACGGTACTCTCAAATAACGTCTTCGAAGTGAAGCGCTTTTGGCCAAACTAATCCTGCTATAGTGCACATTAACGATACCTTGTTTGGCCATCTATCATTCGTCAATGTCACAACCTCCTTCTCTTGGGAAAAGTCTTGAGACACCCAACTTACCTCCTCATCCTTAACTAGTTATCAACTGTGGATACCGTACATTATGTCTCAACTCAGTTCAAGAGCTCCTCAATTGCCATCATATCGAGCTGACCCAGGTAAATGTAGTCTCACTCCAAAGGTACAGTTTACAGATCAAATTCTGCTCACCGTAGATATCTCCTGGCAGACGGAGAAATATTATTTTTCAAGCATATATAAGAGTAGCTTCAGTAACTTCCTGAATATATGTTTCTTTATTAAGAGCTGGTCACTTCACGCTAACTGTGGAGTCAAAGTACCCGGTTTTGTAAAAATTAGTCCATTGTCGTCTTTCAACGATATTCCACTCACTAGTTGTGCTAAGTTCAAACTCTTCGAATAGACCGGCTGCTGCGCTAGCTGGCTCTCGTTTTTTGTTAACTTTACAGTTATGGACTTGCTGCCGATACCATACACCTCTTGCTTCTTTAAGGCATAGTAACTACTCTCAATATGTCAGACCCATATACCTCATAATCAATCAATCCTTATTTGGGTGGTCTTAAGGAATTTTAGTCAACGTTTTTGGAATACTTGGCCCTGCATATTTAATTCTATAACACGACTTCCGCAATTTCGGCGATTCCTTATGTTCGCAGAGCTTCTCGTCTGGGTTGCTACTTTTAAGTTCTATAGAGGGATGCTATAGTTATCAACTGTGGATACCATAAAACAAATCTCACTCTCAGCTTCAGTATTCTCCTGTATATTTCTTTATTCGGAGCTGATAAGTACACGCTAACTGTGATGTCAAAGCACCAACTGCGGTTTCTCACTAGTTGGGCCAAGCCCAAACTCTTAGAATAAATTTATTGCCGACACCATACACTTCTTGTTCGGACATCTGAAGTTCCTTTCACCAGAAGTACCTCCTAAGAGACATAGTAACTGATCCCAATGTGCCAGACTTATACCTCAGAATCAACATATTATTATTTGGCTGCTCTTTAGGAATTGTAGTCAATATTTTTTGAATATGGTGTCTCTGGATTGCTTCTTTTAAGTTTTATAGATAGATTCTAACCTTCTTGGTCCGATGATTCTGGAGAATACTGACTGTGTGTCATAAAAGTCCCACTAGTATCGAAGAAGAAGTAGGATACTTGTGCCGAAATCGTGATATGGTTGTGGTATTCACATGACGTCACTCGTTATCAATAGATTCCTAGGTTACTTAATTCACCAACAATGGAGGCAAAAGCTACTTTAAGACAGTTTTGGCAGACGTTTTAATGATGGCTTTAATGAACTAGAGGTTCTTAATTCTCTAGAAAATTATCTGTTTTCTTCAGGTCTCAAAATCTCATACTGCCATTTCGTTCTTTCATTGTGTCCCAAGCGATTTCCGTCATTAATATTTTTACAACAGCTCGCAGTCTCCTTATGGCTTCATTAAGAGGCTAGCTTAGAATAAATTAAAACAAATTTTAATATGAAATGTCAACAACCAACCAAAAATGGGCTTTTGAGCCGTTGATCTCGGCTACAGTGTTGGTATGGTCGATGCAGGCCACAATACGGATTGTCGTTCAGTGAATTCATCTAATTGGTTAATTTACGATCGCTTTGAGAGATTGTACTAGTAATTGAAAAAGAAAAATTGGGTCGATTGGATCAGCCGATTGGATCAGCCCCAGCTCAAAATCAGATTAATGTTAAACACAGAGAAAAATAATCCAGTAATTAAAAAATATGACAGCGGTGGGATTCGAACCCACGCCATTTCTGACTGGTGCCTAAAACCAGCGCCTTAGACCACTCGGCCACGCTGCCCACATATATCGAGATTGCGGTGTTTAAATAAATCCTTTGATGGGAATATTGATTATTACATACTTACCGGATGTACACTTGATCGAAGATTGAACGTGATGGGGTGGCCGAGTGGTTAAGGCGTTGGACTGCTAATCCAATGTGCTCTGCACGCGTGGGTTCGAGTCCCATCCTCATCGATTATATTTTAAAAATCTGAATGTGCTGTCTTTGTATGACTATGAGGTGAGGAGCGTAACTTCTACTTTTAAGCCTTTATCTTGTTTGGCGAGCGGTGAGATCAACCTATCAACATGCAAGCTTTAAATTAAAATTTTGTCAAAACTTCTCTAGCTATTCTAGCTACAGTACCCAGAGCTTGTCGTAGAAGGCGACTTAAACTGTTAAAAATGTCAACCAGCAAACTAAATCGGATACCTCCAAACCAAGAATGACAGTCAGTGCAGTCACATAGAAAACCTGGTGCGTTTGACGACCTTATTACATGTATGAAAGTGTCTCGGCTGGAACTCGTAGCGCTCCAAGAAATTCGATGGCCTAAAAGTGGACACCATGAAATCTTGGAGTTGGTTTTCTCATTGGGCCACAGGTAAAAAAGACTGATCGTAATCGTTGAAATCGGATTGTTGACACGGGCCAATAGTGGTCTGTAAAGGCCGAGAAATAAAATATACTTACCGAATGTACACTTGATCGAAGATCGAACGTGATGGGGTGGCCGAGTGGTTAAGGCGTTGGACTGCTAATCCAATGTGCTATGCACGCGTGGGTTCGAGTCCCATCCTCATCGATTATATTTTATAAATCGTAATGTCTTGTAGCTTTGTATGACTGTCAGGAGCGTATACATAGCGTTGTTTTGTTTGGCTGTATAAATGGAATTTTGAACAACTCTAATTATTAAGACTTGCCTATTTATTTTAGGATCATAGTTCCTACACACCTGATGAATTCTAATAAGAGCATATTGACTAAGACAGCAACAAAAATGTGATTCAATTTTACAAATTAGCACATTTACCGATTCAAGGTATTATCGAATGTACGACCAACTACTTTTTAGTCTTTAATGACGTCATCTAGTTTTTTAAATGATTTCTGTTTAAACAAATTCCAAAACAATTTCCAATGTCCAATATTTAGAAATGTCATTATAATTATCAAACCTGTTTGACAGACAGAACGTGTACACACCAACCCAAAGCTACACTAATGGTGTTCAAGGTTTCAAAACAGTTTAAATCGTATAAAATCTGTATTAACACAATCAACAAATACTTAATAAATACAGGCATGCTTGCATGCACTTGCGATCAATCAAACACAGCGATCGTTTCTTTATCGAAATCAATGATCGCGGTTGAATCATTGTATTGTAATACCGAGAGAGAGAGAGAGAGGGAGAGGCTGTAATTTGATCTGGATTTTGTTGACGGAATTAGTACCGAGTAATTTGAGTAAACAACAACAGGCGTAAACCGAAATGGGGGAAAACCGATCGACTTGTTCAACTTGAGTTTTGTTGTAGAGTTTTAATGCGTTTAAGAATTTATGTTGAATCACAAACGAAACAGTTTGATTCTAGATCTACTGAGTAATTCAATTTTGAGATTTAATTTTTTGATTCGTCGAAATTTACAATTACAACGAATTCTTATCTTATATGGTTTGTTATTTCTAAACTAGAAAATTTATAAAGATTATAACGATTAGTTCTGGTTAATGTACACTGTACAGTATACAACCACACATATAAATATTGGATTTAACGTCTGCTGTGATTTACCATATCTTATTACTAATCGTCAGCAAACATTGTATATCTACTATCTGAACTCTGATTCAGTTAAATATAATACTGATGCCCGGCTTGAGATACCATCGAGGTGTGATACCACCCCAAAATTTGAAATTGGTCGTTTTTTTACATCTGAACAACAAAAGGAATCTGTAAACTAGCGTAAATCTTCATTAATGAAAACCACTTCAACGAAAACATATAAGGTGGAAAGTATTCAACACAGTCAGGATACAGTTCAATCTAGTAATGATGGAAAGTAAGTTTGAAAGACCTACCCCTCTGGTGACGATATGACGATCTTTACTGATTCAGCAGTGTGCTGTAATTAAGCTGGTGCCTGGTTGTACATTCTAAATCCTGATGAAAAACTATATATCTTCATTGTAGGGACGCTACTGCCTTTTATCTGTATTATCGAAACTGGTTTTGGAAACGGTAATTGCCTTGCATCAACTATCGTCTGAATGAAGTTGCAATCACTGGACACCTAGTAATATTCAGTTTTTGTGGGACTGTGTATCGACTGTCACTTTGGTAATCTGTCACTTTGAACAATAAATCAGCAAAGATCCAATTACTTGCTGAATGAGGATCCTGCTGGGTATTCTCACAGGACACTGTTTCCTAAACAATAACAATTCGGAACAACTCAAACTGTAAACCGTGTCGAGGAGGAGAAGAACAAACTGCAGCACTTTTTAAAAAAAAATTTAGCAGGGCTCGCAACTACAAATGTATCAGTAACTGGCAAGGCGTCATACACAATTCGTTTAATCATAATATCTGTTACCAGATGGAATATAATTCAGGAAGGAATTATGTTGAACGTCTTAGTCTTAGAAAATCTCCGGTCGCAACTTTTACCAGATGGTTACATCGGTTGCCAATATTTCCGAAACATCTATTTCAGCATTGAAATGTGCAGATGGTGCTTCGGTGGTGGATTCATATTTGCAAGCCGACTTACTGGCCAACATGTTCACTATCAATTCGACCTTAGTTGTCCCCGATGGAGTTACGCCTCCATCAATTCCGTATTGTGGTTCCAAAATGCATCCTGTCACCATCTCGGAAGAAATTTTCTTCTGAAACCTGAAGGCAATGGACGTAAATAGGGCCATCGGGCGTGGTGGATACGCCAACGCCTCGAAGAGTGTGGTGGCGTCTCTGGTTCTTAAATGCGGTTGTGATAAAACTGACTTCTCAAACTACCGGCCAATATCAATTGTGTCAGCCGTGGCTAAAGTTTTTGAGAAATGTACTAGCCAACAACTGCGGTGAATTATATTGAAATTAATAAAATAATTTCAGATAAACAATATGGCTTCCGCGAAACCCGCTCCATATCCGACCTCTTGACGTATGTTGCAAACAGATGGAATTTCGCCCTTGAGCACCACGGAGAAGCCTGTGCAATCATTTTGGATATATCCAAGGCTTTTGACAAGATTCGGCATGAGAATCTCATTTGTAAATTTGTGGCATACGGCTTGAGCTTTCTCACAGACCAAAAGATCAATGTTGTGTTAAATGGAAGATCATGAACGACACACTCCCCAAATGCCGAAGTCCCTCAGGGGCAGTTTTGTCACCAACTTTGTTTTTGTTCACATCCACAGTTTTGCTGATGATGCAAAATTGCACTCTTCTATTTCATTCGAGGTCAAGCCTGCTTCTTCAGTGCTTAACGGCTGGAAGTTGCCACTTCACGTACTCCCATATCTTGTTGAACGATAAATTATTGATTGGGCATACCACACAAGATATGCTTTGGTTCACAGATTTGAAATTCAGATCATTCAAGGTTGGGTTGTGTGATTATATACAGAATATTGCTTCAGATCGGGAAAAAATGTGGGCCGCAATACAGAGGCACATAAAGACCAAAATTAATACAGGAACTATAATCAGTATTTCATAAAGATAGTTTCACCCTTCAAAAGTGGTGGTTGAGTATTGATACGTCCAAAATTAATCCTCGATTCCACCAAATTCATATATTTAAGCCCCCAGATACGTGATTTAGGATCGGGATTTATCTCACAGGCGCAATACAATAAAATTAATTCGTCCATGTTCGGATTGGATTTCTCATTTGGATACAGCCGGCAGTAATTTGGTTTATTTATATTATAACACAGGGCAGCACCTCCGAGCTTTTTAACCTCCTATTGCCAACGAGCTCGTATCGACCTTCGTAAATAATGGCAAGTATGAATGTCCGATAAATTTGTAGATAGAAAAAACGTGAGTAGTGGAAGTCTATAGGTCAGTTATAGGACAATACAGTGAAATGGTGCCACAACATTATAGCTCGGTTATTTAACTCCGATGCCGTACTCAACGCATGACGATGAACATTTTTTTTTAATTTGCAGATCATGATGACTCACCCTGTGAGGAACTCACAAGGGCAATTGATTTCACGAATTCAGAGCTCTTCATATTTCCCAAGAATGGAAAGACATCACGTTATGTCCAATCATCAAAACAGGTGTTCGATAGTGGTCAGCTGAATGTACAAAGTGTGCAATTTAGTCTACAGGTTTCATTACAGTCACCCGGTATTGAACTCCATTTCCACTAAACAGGTCATGTGTAGCATGAACCAAAACACTTTCATAAGATTGCACGAGATTAATAACAAATCGGTTGCGATTAATTCATTTATATACACATTAGATAGCCAAAAAATTCATTTGACCTCCACCAAACATTTACGAGCAAGTTATAAACGGAGTCTTACAGATAGAGATTACAAAATTTGAAGCTTTCATTTTAATTTTTGTTTTCAAATGCGAGCACATGATGCTATGTCACAACCATTAAATTGAAACTTATTTGGAATTATAATTGTCGAGATTATTCATTTGGAAAATGGTTTATGGTTGTCACTATATTGGCCAACCAATCCTAAATCACTGAGATCGAAACTATATAAGTCGTATTGATTTAAATCTTAGACCACTCACTCATGGCCCATGAGATCTTGGTCCAAGTTTGACATTGATATGAGCGATATTGGTATAGTTTGATTACGATGGCAACATCACCCAACCAACTCAGTTAATGACTGAAACCGAAATACTAAATTCTTATCCTAAAGTCGTATTGATCTGAATGTAATTGTGCAATCATGAGATATTGGTCCAAGTTTGACATTGATACGACATATATTAACTATATTGGCGTAGTTCATATACGATGGCAACACCGCTCAACCAACTCAGTCAATCAGTGAAATCGAAATACGTCGACCACATACTTCTGGCACAAACATAAGATATTGGTCCAAGTTTGACATTGTTCGACATGTATAAACGATATTGGCATAGTTCATATCCGATGGCAACACCGCCCAACCAACTCAGTCAATGACTGAAACCGAAACACTAAAATCCATAAATTATCCTAAAGTCGTATTGATCTAAATCGTCGACCACGTACTTATGGCACAAACATAAGATCTTGGTCCAAGTTTGACATTGATATGACATATATTAACGATATTGGTATAGTTTATATAAAATGGCAACATTGCCCAACCAACTCAGTCAATCACTGAAATAAAAATATTAAAATCTAAACCATGAGTCGCGTTGATCTGAATCTTTGACCACATACTTATGGTAAACATAAGATCTTGGTCCAACGTTGACATTGTTACGACATATATGAACGATATTGGAACTGTTCTTATACGATGGCAACATCGCCCAACCAACTCAGTCAATTACTGATATCGAAATACTAAAATCTTATCCGAAAGTTGTATTGATCTGAATCGTCGACCACATACTTATGGCACAAACATAACATCTAGGTCCAAGTTTTACATTAATATGACATGTATTAACGATATTGGCCTACTTCATATATACGGTGGCAACATTGCTCCACTTATTTGATTGACTTGAACCTTAACCAAAAGTCGTATTGATTTGAATCGTCGATTACATACTTATGGCACAAATATAAGATCTTGGTGCAAGTTTGACATTGATACGACATATTTGAACGATATTGGCATAGTTCAAATATGGTGGCAACATCGCCCTACCAACTCATACTTAAATCGAAATACTATAGGATCTTGTTTCTTATACGAAACACGCAGCAAACTGGTTCCTAGACATAGTTGGTTATTCACTGGTTTGACAGATGATTAACGAATCAACTCCATTTCGCAGTCACAGTGCTTCGACTACAGTTAAACATCGTTTGCCCGGCCCTTATACATTCAATCTGAAACGATTATGTATAGGACAAGTGAATCGTAATCCAACTTATACTTTCAATTTATTCCATATATAAAGGTCAAGATGACCTCCGTCGTTTTGTTAAATATGATCAGAACAAATTATATGCAATCGCTGAATGCCAAAATGTGATTAACGTTCAATTGCGTCACTGGCACAACGAAACCGTGTCTCTTGGTTAATATATTTCGCGCGACGGGGGTTTTTAATAGTCTTGCATTCAATAACGACGTAGATATACTGTCAATGACCCACTAAAATGATTTTCAACTTTCTTGGATCGATCTTACACAATCCATGTGAAAAAAATAATCAACAATTGAAGTCAAACTCGACTCGAGCAAACAACAATAAAATATTCTAAGTTCATGAATATCGTACATAATTGGTATTCACCTTGATACACGTTAAACATGCGCAGCAACTAAAACTACAAATTTGCTTTATAAAACTTGATTTGCATCTTTATTATTAAGAAAATACTGAGTTTATATAATAAAACTAGCGGCTCGCTAATTTGTTAAAAAAATAAACAAATTACCCATTCCACCTAGGCTTGGTAGTAGTGTGTCTCCAAATTATTCGACACCATATGCTGATCGATCCACGGTCTAAAAAGTGCAACATTTGCGTACGCACCCGGTATTTCGTCACCGCATCCAAGACCCCACGCCACAATACCAGCTTGATAGTATCGATTTGGTGCACCACCCGCAATCGGACACACCAACGGTGAACCGCCATCACCACGACACGTGTCGACGCCCTTAACACCACCCGCACATATAAAACTATTATGCAATATGAATCGTTTACCCAACCGTGTTGTCCTAAACGTCGTTTGACACTGTTGGCTCGGCACCACGGGCAATTCAACCCGTTTCATAATCACCGAATATGTACCATCTCGTCCAAATTTATCTTTACCCCAACCAGAGGCGGCACATTGTGCCAAATCAAAATTTTGATTTGGTGGCGGTAGACAAACGGGTTGAATTGTTTCGCCCAAATCGAGCGGCGCGACCAGGATCAAGAGGGCGACATCGTTTTGTAGATTACCCTTGTTGAATTTTTCGTGTACAATAATTTTGGCGACACGACGATCTTGATGCTTGTATGGTTCGTTCGTTGTTTGGGTGTCCCATTCACCGGCCCTCACAATAATTTTGTCCTCCTCACCGATCCGATTGTAAACGTAATGGGCAGCGGTTAAAATAACTTGCGGATGTATAATCGAACCACCGGCCAAATAAACGTTCGACACTTTACTATCGACAAGATCTTCGCGCACAATTGCCACCATCCACGGGAATTCACCGTATTCGGATTCGGTTTGTTTGTTGCCCTTTAGCTTGAAACCAACACCTTCGGGATTGCGATAACCACAACCGGTTGGTTTTGGTGGCGGTGTTATAACCGGATCGGTTGTTTTAAATTCGGAACCGCAGCATATTTCTAAATAATCGAAACACTGTTGTTCGGGCGATGGTCGTTCGTCCTCCTCGCCGAATCGGATGTCGATAACGCCGCGGCCATCTTCAATAATTTCATTGTCTTCGGAACACAAGTAGAATGGTACACATTCTCCAGTACCAGGACATACCTATATAAACAGTCAACTCGTTAGAATCCGATGATCGACATATAACATCGAGTATATACTTACGAATTGTCCTTGTTCAGGGGTAACTGGGGCGGTCGTAACAGGAGGCGTCACTGGACTAGGTGAATTTGGATCGACCACCGTACTGTCGGTCACAGGCTTAAATATATCGTCGATCACTTCGTCGAGCGATAATGTTTTGTTCGGATTGGGGGTTTGAGTCAGTGCGACCCCAATCACCGATATAATCACGAGCACTTCAATTTTCATTATAGTATGGTGATCACGTACGATATACACACACACACGAGCGCGATCTTTTATATTAACTTGAATTATATATCGACGATCTTGTTCTGTTGAGATCGATGACAAAACTGAAACTAAAAAAATTTTCTTTAGTTTTTGTGTTGTCTCGTTCGATTGGACGCAAGACACTACGTTGGGATTTTTTAATGGTTTTCAATTTTACATTGGAAATGCGAGTCGATTTTGTAATACGCAATCGGGTTTTTTTATCGTCTTTTATGATTATGATTTCTTTGTATTGTCGAAAAAAACTGATAAGCTGGTTGTTCGTTTTCTTATAACTTACCTGCGTCCTTAGCAAATATGCTTTCTTAAGAAATTTATTTTTTGTTGTGTTAAGTTTATTGGTCTTTCTAAATTATGTAAATTAGCTCTATACACGATTATCGAGTTTATGTCAATTGCATTGGTATATATCTAGTCTCCAGGTGTGACTTACCTCTTTCTATATATAACATCAACGGGTACTAACAAAGTTGTAGGACAAGACAACCGGTTGGCAGTTGATACTTATTGTTGACATTGAATTTTATTGCTTTATACAATTTGTTGCTAATATGAACAGGGGTGTGTAACAAACCTATCTTCGGACCGATCGACATGTATTCAGCTTTAACACAATCGTCATCTCCGACAAGGCTGCTCAAAACAGGACGGCGATGCCATCGCTTATCATTGATGCCTGGATATCTAAAGATCTGTTTTGTGGCTCAAAGGTCTCTTCACATAGCCAAATCGAGGACGTACGGCTATAGATTCGATTTACGTAGGGACTATCTGCACATTGCACAGCTCCATACCAGCGTGGTATGGAGCTATGCAATGTGCAGATGGCGCAGGTCTCTTAAGAGAGACGTTAAAGCCAAGCCTCTCTAAGGACAATTGACTCCGTTTCCTAGAAACCGGTATAAAGAATCATACTCATATCAAATTGGCTGCCAATAATCTGAGTGACACCGCCCAGGTGGCGCAGTGATTGAAGCTGCGGCAGTTGGAGCGGGAGGTACCGGCTTTGAATCCCGATAGGGGCAGGGTGCAAAAGATATTATTTTTCACCATGAGATTACGATCTGTGGTGTGAATGAACACAACTATGGCCACCTGTATGGAGTGCAGAACTCATGGGCCGACCCATCTTCCATGCCAGCACTATAGGCTGGCATGGAACTTTGCAATGTGCAGATGGTTAGGAAAAACGGACCTATATAGCCATACGTCCTCGAATTGGCTGTAATGACGTAAGAGTAAGGACGTAATTAAGCGAACCGCGGAAAAATGGGGAGTGCCTTGAGCCCCAAAACAGATTAAAGATAAAAAGAAAAATCTGAGTGACGTCTTGAAAATATCGAAAATTCGTTCCGGCCAGATTTGTCTTCTCGTGAACAAAGATAGACATATATTGATAACCTTGCTGTTTAATTGCATTCGTCATTGGTTTTTGATTGATCACGTGTTCTTGATGAACATTCGGAATAGCCCCACCTTTGAACAATGTCTGGCGGTGAGCACTTGCTTTGCTTCATGCCGAACATACTAATACATGAAAAGTGTCAGAATTTGTAGATGTGGAAGGTATTACTTCCTCTGGTATTCAACCATTCGTTGACTTAACCCTGTCCGGCCCGGGTCAGAAATGATTTTAAAAAGCAGTCTTGAACTATGTGACATTCCTAAAAGTTATTGGGAAAGCTTACATCAGATGCTCTAACGATGAATAGGCAGGTTCCGAAACGAATATGCCAGGCTTAATCTCGAACAGAAACATCAAGCTGACCTGCTTGGTATGGTGCTAATCTTTGAATTACTTTCACATTTGCCCGTGGTTCTTTCGAAGTTCTGTAGATGACGCCGTTGATCCGTTTGCTGCTGATATATAAACCTTCCCAATCTGATTGTAGCTTCGTGACTTTTTTTTGTCGTCCTCGGGTTATAAGACCACATCAGATGTTTGTCCAGGAACCCCTTAGCACTATTGATACAGTCGTATCCTGCATTCATTTTGTCGTTGGTAATCTTGATGCGACCCCGGACTTGGTTGTGGGTCTCGTTCTTTTTTCTCCTTAGTTGATCTACATAGCTTGCTTTTCTGTATTACTACATTTCCCCTTGCGTTCTGGTTCTCAGTCCCCAACATGGTGCGCAAATGTCACAGCGTCGACATCTTTACTTTACATCGATCTGATATCCTTTCGAATGTATCTTATTAACTCCCAGGTGATCTCTTACACCAACAGCTTTTTCTTCGTTTTCGGCTCAGCAGAGTCCCATCCCTTTTTTAGGATAACGTAATCCAAATATTACGAAACATACTGCGCCCAGTGAACTTAAACTCGGTACTTAATGGTGCTGATTCATGATGGTCTGTAATCTGCATCCTTAATCCTTCTTTCCGTCTGTTTGTTTCATGGCTCAATCCGTTGATAATATTGTAGTCCATCTACCGTGCTTCCACTATATACACCTTTGGCTGACACCACCACAAGCACGAACACCTTGTGTTCGACAGCGACCTGACTAATTTCTTAGTGTCTTGCCAAATTTAATCCGAACTTTAACCCTGGAGCACTCACAATCAGTCATATTTCGACCACTATGTATTCCGCGTACTTTAAATACTCAACCATTGACTGTTACTACATTTACTGGATTGATGGATAGGCATGTTCAGTGTAACAAAGATGCCAGGCTTCATCTCGAACAGAAACATCAAGCTGACCTGCTTGGTATGGTGTACTACTTTGAATATGTACTACTTCCATATTTGTCCGTGGTTCTTTCGAAATTCTGTGCATGAGGTCGTTGATCCGTTTGATGATGGTATATGGATCTTCCTAATCTGATTGTACCTCTTCGGGTTATAAAACCACACAAGTTGTTTTTCCTGAAACGCTTCAGCAATTACATTGATAGTCGCTACGCGCATTCATTTTGTCGCTGGCAATCTTGATGGGATCCCGGATGGTTATGGATCTCTTTCTTTTTCGTCCTTAGTTGATACACGTAGGTTACCTTTGTGTATTGCTTTATTTCCCTTTGCGCTCTGGTTCTCGGTACTCTACGCATGCTCCGCACATATCACAGCATCGACACCATTACTCTATACATCGATCCGATATCTCCGATATTCAAATATTTTATAAGAGGTTTCCTGAACTCGATTGCAGCACTCAATGGCCCCTTCTCCGTTTCTCCTCAGTGGACTCCCATCCCTTTTTAAGGATTACGTTATTCAAATATAAGGAAACCCACTGCGCCCAGTAGCATTTAAACACGGTACTTAGAGGTGCTGGTCCATGCTGGTTTGTGATCTTCATCCTTACAGCTGATTATCGAACTCAAAGCTGGATCTTTTCGATATTCCTTTCTGATTGTTTCATGGTTCAATCGCTCGATGATATTGTAGCTCATTTGCCGTGCTTCCACTATATACACCTTTTGAAGGCACCACTACAAGCACGAACAGCTTGTGACGCTGTGAATCTCCTTGGCTGTCTCGAAGCTCCTCCAGTTCTGCATTCACCTTTTTCTTCGTTTGCTCTTTCGTTGAAGATGTCCAAACGGAGCGTTGAAGATGTCCTCTTGCGTTGAAGATGTCCTCTTGCGTCGAAGATGTCCTCTTGCGTTGAAGATGTCCCTTTAGACTCCACAGGGTTGCCAATAATTCATCTACTCAAACAGGTTTCACTTCGTCAGGCGGCTTCTTTCCGCTCAAATACAGTTGGTTGGTTTCTCATTTTGACGTCTCGAATAGCGTTGATGATAGTATCCACTCCTATCTCATCGATAAGTATTTGGAAGTCCTATTGATTGGACGTAATTGGAAAATTGAAAAAAATTTGGAATATGGCCTTCTTTCATTGCATCATTGACTAAATGAACTGCCCACGACATCTGATTTGCACGAGATCAGATTTAAATGAGTCTGGATTTGCCCATAATTTGTCTCAGTTGTCACTACTTGTTGTGTGATTGGTTGGAGCCATCTTGAGGGATAAAATCATCCCAGTTCAACTTGATCGTTCACAGTCTCTGTATAAGGTGATTTCTTATTGATGATAAATCTATGGCGACCTGAGAATTATGTGGAGTGGACATTCGCAGGTTATAACCATGCATTGTTAAAAAACCTTGGTTCGTAAGCCTTGACAGTTCGAGGGGAGGAAGAAGCTAGGCATGATGTTGTAAGCCCATATTGGTTCAGATAACATTCCACTGATCTCCGCCCCACACTTTTAGGAAAATTAGTGTATAATAACCAGCTATAAACTTGCCATCGGTTGTGCTCTCGCAAATTGAGTATAATATCCGTTGTGGGATTTCGTCGACTGTTAAACAACTTCTTTGCATAGACCAATCAAACACGACTCCCAATTTAGAAGTTGCACTGGATTATTTCAATACACGATGATTAGCAATCTCTTCCATGTGGTTTAGCACTTGTCGGAACGCTCCATAATTCCAAATCAAAATCCATTCCTTCAGCTTCAGTTACTTCTTCTATGACCTATGAACGAGGGCAGTCTTAGAAAAGGACTAGACTGCCTGAATCTTCATTCGATTGCAGTTCGTTCTTTTGACTATATCATCGTCTGAAGTGTGAACTCAGCTTTATAGCTAGGAAGCTGCCATCTATACGTCAGGTAGGGTACTTCTGGAAGTCCCTTATATTATAAACTTCGTCCGTCAGTGCAACACAGTTTGAGTGTGCTTCAATAAAATAATTAGGTGATAAGGAGACAGCACACGACTGACCTCTATCGAATGACCTTGGAATTATAAATAACTACCAGCCATTCCTGTAGCTTCAGTTACTATAGTAGGTTAAGAACGTTATATTTACATATGATTCTGAGCCCGACAGTTCGTTGTTTTGACTATACCATCGTCTGAAGTTTTAGCTTAGCTTTATAGCTGGGAAACTGCCATCTATATCTCAGGTTGGGTACTTCCGGAACTACCCTTATATTATAAACTTTTTCCGTATGTGCAACACAGTTTAAGTGTGCTTCAATAGAATAATTAGTTTATAAGTAGGCAGCACACGAATGAACTCTATCGAATGACCTTGGAATTATAAATAACTACCAGCCATTCCTGTAGCTTCAGTTACTAAAGTCGGTCAGGAAGGTTATAATTACATATGATTCTGAGCCCGACAGTTCGTTGTTTTGACTATACCATCGTCTGAAGTTTTAGCTTAGCTTTATAGCTGGGAAACTGCCATCTATACGTCAGGTCGGGTACTTCTGGAACTAGCCTTATATTATAAGCTTCTGCTGTAAGTACAACACAGTTTGAGTGTGCTTCAATAGAATAATTAGGTGATAAGGAGACAGCGCACGAATGACCTCTATCGAATGACCTTGGAATTATATATAGAACCACCAGCACATTCATGCAAATTATCCGTGCCGGAAGTGAATACTTGCTTATACCTTATGTTACATGGGAAAATAATGATTGCTCGCATATTATACACACACAAACACACTTATATACTCTTCTTCGTATTATCTTATAAACTGTAAACATAAACACTAAGGTGAAGAGCTCAACCGAATTCTCTATATATTATATATTTCCAATGAAATTCAAATCTTAAGACAACGAATGAAAAAAAACCCCATACACAACAAAAAACAATGATCAAATACATAAGATACCGAATTGAGTGTCGTTGAGAGAAGTACAAGACGTGTACAGTGTGTATATACAGTATAAATAGAAAAAAAAACTGTAGGCACATCGCAAATATCTCCAGTTGTGTGTATAGTTTCGGTTGTGCAAGACGATTGTGCTTTTATCAAATCGAAATATGTGTTCAAGTAAAGTCAACCTGTTTGTGATTTGTGCAGTGTTCGTAGCATATGTTGCGGGTCAAAAACCTAATCCAAACGATTCGATCTCATTGGATAGGCTTATAAATGATGTGTTTAAACCAGTTGACACGTTCGTACCATCGCCCGGATTTGATAGTACGACACAACGTCCTCGGCCTACAGTTGGCCCGGTAACACCATCACCCTTTGTAAGTGGCTGTCTATTAATGTGTATATAGTGAGTGAGTGAGTGGTTTTGCTAACGTATCTCGTTTTTTTATGTATAGGACTGTCCAAGTGGTGCTTGTGTTCCAGTGTATATGTGCAACAAAAATCAAAAGAATACCGATGGTCGCGGTCT
Source organism: Tipula lateralis (assembly GCA_963932295.1). Taxonomy (NCBI): domain Eukaryota; kingdom Metazoa; phylum Arthropoda; class Insecta; order Diptera; family Tipulidae; genus Tipula; species Tipula lateralis. The sequence goes on from OZ010737.1 coordinate 37,543,793, forward strand.
TCTAGATCTTAAATTTTCGGAGTTGAATGGTCCACGCCAGGGTGAACAAAGTTGCTACGATTATTGGCAAACGTGTTGCGAATACCGTGATATCGTTACCACACCGATTGTTACACCACCACCATTGCCGCACGAGTGTGGCTATCGCAATCGTAATGGTATCTCGTATCAAACGATAAACAATCACAATCAATCGGAATACGGTGAATTTCCATGGATGGTGGCAATCATTCGTAACGATCCAATCGGTATGAGTAATTCATACTTGGCTGGTGGATCACTTATCCATCCCAATGTTGTTTTAACGGCTGCCCACTATGTACAGAGTTGGGTTGGGAACGAGCGTACAATTGTAGTGCGAGCAGGCGAATGGGATACACAAACAACGAGCGAATTGATTCCGCACCAGGATCGACAGGTCGCCCGAATTATTGTCCACGAGCAGTTCAATTCAAATAATCTACACAACGATATTGCACTACTCGTTCTTGAATCGCCATTCCAATTGAATGATGTCATCCAACCGATTTGTTTGCCGCCACAAAATCAAATATTTGACTATTCGCAGTGTGTTGCGTCGGGTTGGGGTAAAAATAAATTCGGTGCAAGTGGACAGTATTCGGTGATTTTGAAGAAGGTGGACTTAACTGTATGGCCCCGTCAAACGTGTCAGGATAGTTTGCGAACGACACGACTTGGATCACATTTTATACTGGACCAAAGTTTTGTTTGTGCTGGGGGCGCGGGAGACGCTGATACGTGTCAAGGTGATGGTGGTTCGCCGTTAGTTTGTCCAATACCGTTCGGTGTACCAGATCGATACTATCAAGCTGGCGTCGTTGCATGGGGTATTGGATGCGGTGCCGGTAGTCCTGGAGCGTACACAAATGTTGCACTATTCAAACCGTGGATTGATCAACAGGTGGCCCAGCTTCAGTACGAGACGGGCTATTACGAGCTGTAGTGCGCATACAGTGATTAAGTTTTAGTTAAGACAATAGTGTTCCTCTTATAAATTACAATTTTATTGAATAAATTTTATAAAAATATTTTAAAAATTTTATTTACAAAATTGGTATGTAGCTGCTGGCATTCAAACTACCCAATCGCATTTCTCGGTCGATCCAATTCCGAAACAATGCCACATTGACATAAACACCCGGTACATTATTTCCACCACAACCGATTCCCCACGCCACAATACCCGCCTGATAGTATCGGCCATGTTGTGTTTCACCAATCGGGCACACCAACGGTGAGCCCCCATCCCCTTTGCACGTATCCTTGCCGTGTTCACCGCCAGCACACACAAAACTCGAATGCAAATTAAAACGTTGCCCAAGTCGTGTCATTCGCAAGGCTGTTTGACATTTGGCCGGCGATACCATCGGCAATTCAACCTGTTTCAATATCACCTGATATTGTCCGGCACGGCCAAATTCATTTTTACCCCATCCGGATGCGTAACATCGACGCTCGTTGTCGAAATTAAAATATGGCGGCGGCAAACAAATCGTCTGCACATTTTCAACCAAATCGAACGGTTCTCGAACAAAAACCAATGCGACATCATTAAACAGTGTGTTCATATTGAAATCGCGATGTATGACAATTTTTTTGACACAACGATCTTGATGCGGCCACAATTCAGTCGTCGTTTGAGTATCCCATTCGCCGGCCCTTACTTTTAATAGTTCGGCGTCCTTGTTGGCGACACAGTGGGCCGCCGTTAAAATAACCTCGGGATGTATTAACGATCCGCCACATGAGTAAACACTTAAAATTTTATTGTGATCCCGTTCCTCGTACAGCAGCGCCACCATCCATGGAAATTCGGCAAATTCGGCCTCGGTGTCCTTGCCATTAATACGAAATCCTATACCGCCCGGATTACGAAAGCCACACTCTTCGGGCTGATTGATGGATGGCGATGGTGTTACAATTGGGTGATCGAGTTGATCGTCCGTACCGCAGCAGATGCTCAAATAGTTGCGACACTGAAGCGGTTTGTCGTCACCAAATCGTATATCGATCAGTGTTTCGCCGTTCGTGATAAATGTATTATTAACGCATAGGTAGTGCGGGACACATTCACCACCCGGACAGTTCTAGTGTAATATATAAACAAAATTATATTAGACCCACGCATATATATATAAAACCTTTTTCGTATACGTACATCAACTTCAGGTACACCCGGTGGTAGATTCGTCTCAATCTTTGGGACTATAGTCCCATCACTATCACTCGTTTCGGCATTGGGGTTCACTTTATTTTTAAACAAATCACCTATTAGGTCGTCGACGTTTGGTTTCGACTGCAGGGACGCTGTACTGGTCCGATTTTGTGGATCGATGCGACTGTCAAAATTTTGTTGTATAAAAAGGGAATCGATCAGAGTCTTCAACGATCCGTTCACATTATCGTTACCCCAAGCTACTTCCACTGTCACAAATATTATAAATAGTTTTCGAAACATTTCTACACGCGATACTGTACAATGATCAACTGGCGGCGTCGATAGTTTAAAGAAAATTAAAATTTCTTAACCATCAATGCCAAAGTGTATCGTTTACGCTAATTAATGTTAGACGAGTTGACTTATATAATTTAACCGGTCTTCACACACACACACACACACACACACACGCACACCTATCATAACGTTATGTTGACAATTATTTTGACAGTTGTGTACTTAGTATTTCGGAAAATACGTCCACAAGGCTGCGTATAAACCCAAGTTTAATGGTTTTTTCTCCAGTCAACATTCCAAAATTGGAAAGTTTATTCAAGGTGATCGGGTCAATCTTATATCATGATTTGAAATCAGAAAGTGTGATGTTCGTCAAACATTAATTGTTTGTTACAATTTATCGTATAAGTATCTCGTTGCTGATTTCTTTCCAACTCCCTCTTACATATGTCATCGAGACTTACAGCAGGCGTCAGAAAAATGTTGGGAGCCCAAAAACCATTCAGCACCATAGATAGCTCCATGGAAAGAACTGTCTGAGCACCTTTTCCCAGCCACGCTACCAGAGCGAGTGATAACTACGGAAATATCGAGAGGGTTACTAGTATCGCATTGGATGAGCTGCAGAGAGCCGCATTGGATGAGTGGTTAAGAGTTGAAAGGCCTCTGGCTTGAGCATGTTTATAATTCATGTTTGCTGTCGGATGTTTTAAGTAGGCGTTGGAAAAGAGCCAGGCTAGTCCTAACCCCGAAAAGAAAGGGTGGTCCACATGATCCCTCATTCCATCGGCCCCTATGTATGTTAGACACAGCTGGCAAGCTACTCGAAAGATTGCTCAAACCGAGACACGCAGCTGCAGGTGACCTCTCGCCGAATGACGTACCGAGATGTTTGTTAATGATACTTGGAGACTATATGCATGATCGATCACTGGTGTACAAAACACAAGAGGGCGACCCGATCTCTGTATCGCGTTTTATGATAACCTGTTATGAGCAGAGATGCCAGATGACTCAGCTGGTGGGTATGCTGATGATTTTGCGGTGTTTATTACTGCCCGGGATACAAAGCTCGCTAAACTAAAATTGACCAGATGATGAGGTCAATAAACGAATGGATGACATCACACGGGCCAAAGAACTGCAGGCGAAAACTACAGATGGCCGGAACCCAAGCCGTATTGCTTAACGGAGCAGAAATATGGGCAGATGCTCTGGACAAGGAGGTATATCGCAAGATACGCCCAGGTGCAGAGGCGTGGTGCACTGCGGGTAGCCTCGGCTTACCGTACCATATCGGAGGCGGCCGAACTGGTCATAGCGGGAGTCATCCCAATTAAGCGTCTGGCCAAAGAGAGGATGGTCATATAAGAAAGACCACAGAAAGTGAGAAAAGAGGTGGGTGGGATCTTCTGAAGGAGCTCGCACGATGAACCACTGGCAGGAGTCAAAGGAGCTAATCCAGGAAGTGGTACCTTGAGTTGAACCGGGCTGTCAACACTGCCAGAACACGGACGATACGGAACATACATTTTTGCATGTGCGGTATTTGAAGAGGACAAAAATCGTCTAGAAACGGAACTTGGCCTATGGTCACCAGAGACTGCTGTGAGGATCATACTACGCAGTACAGAGAATTAGAGCACAGTAACCCGTTATATAGAATGAGATGTATCTTAATTGATTAGAAGAAACGGACTAACACTGAAGAAATGTGGGAAACAGTACCGAGCTAGCTCCGAGAGAAAAGAGGGGAGGTGTTTTGGTGGGTATATCATTCGTGAAGAATCCCACACTCAGCTTATAAAATGTTTCACCTCCCCTTAAAAAAAAATATAAGTTAGGTGCTAGTGATCTCCGCTTACTTCCCATATGATTTGGAGATTCTCCTGCAAGTTTATCAAAGCTTTTCATTAATTCCACGTATGCTGGAGTAGCCCGTACAAATCCTAAAAGTATTTTTCTTACTGAAACACCTATCTGCATATTTCACGGACTCTAAGTGGGAAAGGCTCATCTTGGATGATCCTTCATGACGTTACTCTCCTTAACTTTATGGAGTTCATCTCAACCAGTCACTTCTATACCTTCAGTTATGTCAGAAAGGGCGAAGGAATGGAAACGGCAGCTGACGACGTTGAAGAAACACCACTATTGCCTTTGAGAAAAGCTGTCGTCTAAGATTGTCTAAAAGAACTGAGGCACGAAGGTAGACGTTATTATCTCATAAGAGAGATACCGACTGTAACTTTGGTGGTCTGTACTAGAAGAGATTAGACAACATTATCTCCTGTTCCCTTTCATAAATCTTCTTTGGAACAATAATTCAGCAAAGATCGAAGTTCATTTGAAGAACAAACCTATTTCAGGACTGAGAGAGTAATTCTAAGAGAGGATGTTATAATCGACCAATTGAGTCTGAGTGACAGGGAAAAAATATATCATCACTGATAGAGTCTGAATTAAGACCTCATAGTTTCGAAACATATATCGATGGTTTCGGGTCCGTAAATTATTCTGGTTCGGAAACTGATGGCCTACTTCTGGAGGGCGAGGATTCTATGAACAGGGTTCTTCTTATAAACTTGGTGTTGACCCAATTTTTGAGAAGCAAGCCAACAGTTTACCGTCACTCACAAAAGAATACGGGCTGCATCGGGAGTCAGCTTATAAACCAGCTGCTTAAACACAGGCTAAAGTGCTTGCTAGTCATCTTTGTCTTTATAGACGTACCTTATTGCTCGGTTTTTGGACTAGATCCAATCGTTGGCTAAATCTTTCAACCAAGTCCCGACGTTAACTCTGTCTTCCCACTCAGTAACATACAACAGGCTTCTTCATGACTTGTCATGCCAATATAATCATAGCTAAGTTGGCTAATTCATGATTATATTGGCATAACATAGCTTTTGACAATACTTTGTTTTCTACCACCATCACTGAGGTGAGTACTAAATTTGGCATTGAACCAACTATCGTCTCTTTGATTCTATCCATACTTCGGTCTTGCGTTGCTGTAACCGAACTAGATAATTTTTGCACCAGAGCAAAGAGGATCGTCGATGTGCGGGGATGATCCTACAGATGAAAATCAGGGTTTTAATTTAGTCGAAGGTGGGCCAGTTATGGCATCCGGTACTGCAAGCTTGTTCCAATTTAGATTACTTTTAAAACGATCATAACCGATAAGAACCGATTACAGCATTTATAAGTTGCGGTTTTTTAGGGTAAGTGCGTACTTAGTCTGCGTTAATATTTACTTCAAACTCAACTCAGCATGTAGAGACAAGACGCTCTCTAAACCTAGTTCGGCTCCACTTGCTGTCCGGAATGCGAAATACTTTATTAGTGAGCCTAACCTTGAATGGGATTCTTATGGTCCATGGCCGTTTCAAAATGTATTTACAATGAATGGGAACTTGTTCGGATTTTCTTGTGTGATAACTGTCTCGAAGAAGACAATGACTGTATTCACTTTGTCTGCAGTAACTTAGGTTCGATCTAACTTTTTTTTAACTATCTCTTATAGAAGGGCAATCGGTTCTTTGTTTAAGGTTTGTTTAAGTTCTCAGAAAAACATAGCCCATTGGCGATGCTAGGATAGAATCGATTTGCACCATAACCGATGATTTGATGCCCTTGGCTACGCGTGTTCCTTTCCTGGCAGAAGATTAGGTTAGGTTAGCTTGAGATGCTGCTTCAGCACACTTAAACCGGCGACGGTCCGTTGTGATACCACCGGATCTTTGAGCTATTTATGTATCGTGATAAGTCTCGCACCTTACAGTTTTCGAGATCAAAGAGGCAGTCCAGTAAGAATCTACCCAAATATTCATTTATTTTGTGTGCCAAAGCTGGGCATGAGCATAGGAGGTGGACTTCCGTCTCTTCCTCCTCCTTGTCCATACTGCTTCTGCAAAATTCATTTATTTCAAATCGTAGCCTATTCGCATGTTCTCCAAGTAAGCAGTGTCCTATGAGTATATAACTTGCTTGCTACCCTCATGAGAGAGTGTTGGTACACCTTCCATTCGCTGAGGCTAGTGCCTCCTTATTTAGCACACTCCTGGGTGCCTTAATGGGCCTCTCGAATTTTGTCCTTTCCGGTAGCAGCTGGAGCGTTGTACAATGCTTCGCTAGTTCGTCCGCCCTGGAGTTCCCCATGACGTCCGAGTGGCCGGGGACCACAATCTGAATTTTGAAATGCACACTCATCTAATTCAGAGATAAGTGGCAAACCAACGCCACTCTATACGTCAGAATAACAGAGTTCAGCGACTTGATTTTCACTTAAATTGCGATATCAGTCGATGATACCACATTATGTCTCAACCAATTCAGGACCTCTTCAATCGCTATCACCCCTGCCTGGTACAATCTAGGGCTCTGTTCTGGGCTTGCCGGTTCAGTTGGTAACCATACTTCCCAACTTCCAGTCGCCAGCCTCGCGCATTGCCACACCCGCCCTACCTCTGCTACAGCCTTCTTATACAGATCGACTGATCTGGCATCCAATCACTCTGTTAATTTAATGGGCCTCTGATGCCATCCTGCATCTCTGCAGGATGGGGGAGGTCCTGGATTTTCACCTAGGACCTTGATAAAAATTGAGTTTAGTTTTCTTGGCCCATACAACGGATTCTCTTTGTGCAGCCGAAAGCTGACTCTCAGGGGTTGCAGCTCATCTGGCCAAAATCCTGAACGCTGAGCGTCTATTCCTGTAGCGCTTCTATGACGGAGGAAGGTTAGTCGACCCTCCTTCAGCAGCGCTAGATATACCCTGAGTTCCACTAGTCCTTGTCTTTGGTGCCCTAAAGTCGCTTGCCTCTGGTGTTTTTGAGAGCGCCTCACCTTTACGGCCTTCTCTCGGTTTTGTTATTTTTATTTTTGGTAAACATTATGGTCCCACGAGTGTCAGAGAAAAATTGGTCTATCTGCGTAGAGATCCGTATACGTAAGGCTTTGGTTAATGGACCCCAGTCCTGATGGTTTCTTAAACCGGCCAATATTTACTCAAATATCGCTTTAAGCCTGTCAAAGACTTTATAGCCAAACTCTATAGCGTAAATTAATAGACCCAGAATCATGTAAGCTTCGGTAGTATGGCAACCTATGACTGAGAAAAAGGAACAAGAATCTAAGTCATTCTATAACTATGAATCTGAGTATGCCGGCTAAGCTCCGTGCTATTGAAATCTTAAACAGGCGCCTTAATGGCACAAGAGTCTAATATATTATGTCGGCCAACCCAGCGACCCAGCAGGCTCTTGAGTCGCATATTAACTTATAAGTCACTATAAAACTGAGCACCAGGGCACACTGGAGTCGAGGAGTATGGGGCTGCTTTTCCGGAAGATGCTGCTACTGATTTCACTGTACCAAAACTCATCTGTAGAGTCACTACGTATAGGAAATATAGTGTGTGGCCGGCAAAAATATTTACCTAAGTCTCAAAGTCAAATCGAGTCAAAGAGCTTCCCGTACTTAGCTTGGATAGAATGGCGCAATCATCTTCAAAAGATTTTAACTGGTCTAATGAGAGCCTGAATATTGGTTGAGAGGTTTAAAGCAAAAGGGACATAACACAAAAGAACATTTTAGGTTGAAGGGCTTGTGGTACATTGCAGTTCTTATAAAGTGGAGGCTAAGAATCGTTCAACATCCACGCAATATCGATATTTGCTTCTCGTCAGATGTTACGCGGTTTAGTCTCCTATCTGAGCAAGTTGTTTTTGTCGTCAAGTGTTGACTCCAAAATGAACATCAATCGAGTTTGTTGAGTGTACAATTATCGTATACAAATGGCCTATTTGAACTTGAAATTGATTAAAAGTGGAAAATCTCGTTTTGTTTAATACTGAGTGTCGATAAATACACTTAATGTACAGTGTGCACTCAACAGTCATGGTTGACAATAAAACGACAAATTATGGCTCTAAAAAATATTGTATTTCGCTTAATGTTCTAATATATAATACGCCTTGTCGTAGCCCAACATATCAAAGTGTTCATCAATCCAGTAGCGGAATTTCGCCACATCCGCATAAACACCGGGCACATGTTCTTCGCCGCATCCCACACCCCACGAAACAATACCCGATTGATAATACCGGCCTGGATAATTTTTACTTGGGCACGCCAACGGTGATCCACCATCGCCCTTACACGTGTCCCTGCCCTTTTCACCGCCCGCACATATAAAACTGGAATGCAAATCGAAATATTTGCCAAGTCGCGTCTTACGCAAATACGACTCGCATTTCTTGTGTTCGACAATGTGCAAATCGACTTTTTTCAAAATCACCGAATACGTCCCATCCCGTCCAAATAGATCTTTGCCCCATCCGGACGCCACACAATATTGTTTATGATCGAATTCGTGAAATTGTGGTGGCAGGCATATTGTTTGCACATTGCCATGCAAATTAAACTGTTCGTCGACCGTTAGGAGGGCAACATCGTTTTGCAGCGATGCCTTATAGTAATCGGGATGGACAATAATTTTGGTCACATGCCGATCCTGGTGTGGCCATATTTCGTTTATTGTTTGTGTGTCCCATTCGCCAGCGCGAACTTTTAAATGTTTCAACGATTTTTTGTATACGCAATGGGCGGCCGATAGTACAACGTGCGGGTGGATTAGCGACCCACCGCAAACGAATACATTTCGAGCGAAGCCATCTTTTTTCTCATTGCTCAGTATGGCCACCATCCATGGGAATTCACCGTATTGCGCCTCGCCATCTTCTTCTAAAATACGCGGCCCAATACCTTCGACGTAACGATGTCCGCATCCTTTGTGAATGTCCTTTTCGACTTTATGATGGTATGTTGAATCTTGCATTGGTTTGGCGATTTCGATCGAACGATCGTTATCTACCCGATCATCTTTACAACACACGTCTAAATAGTGACACGTGTCGTCCTTATTAAAACTGTAAATCGGAATAATTATTATATAAACGGCCCACTATATACTGGTATTGTATAAACACGTGACTAGACTACTCACCGTATATCAATGTCACTGATTATATTTGTTTTGCACATATGGAATGGAACACACTTTTCGGCTGGGCACATTTTTTGTTCCTCCGTGTAGTGATATTTGGGTGGCTGCGGTTTTGCGGCCGATGTATATCGCGGCAATATTTTATCCATCATTGTTTGTGGTTCGGGAGGTGTTTGATATTTTTTCTCTTGCTTATTGAACATTGTGTCCAACAATCCGCTAGTCCCAGCAACTTCATGCTCGATTTGCATCAAATCGATTTCGAGTGGAACGGCTAGCCATGCCGCAAATACAATCAAAATTAGTGCCAATTTAAGAACCACGAACATGTTTGGTTAAAATTCAACATTAAAATGAACTCGATTGAGCTATGCGACACAATTGTTAGTGTACATTGATGGGTAACGGGAATGAAAAGTTGATTTGACCAGAGACGAACTCCAAAATAATTGGGTTTTGAAGATCAAACCCACTGAGCATAAATCGTGACTACCGGGATGAGTGTAGCTCAAACTGCAATTGTGATAATATTTTAAAGGTTATAAGCCATCCAGAAAAAATCGGAAGTGCCGTGCCATGGCTGGACAGCGCTATGAAGAACGATTTTAGATAGATAAGCTGCATCATCGAAGGAGCAGTTTACAAAGAAGCATGAAGCAGGACCAACTCAAAGTCTGGATGGATATTGGTAGTTTGTTGGATGTTCGACCACAACTTCAAGTAGTTTTCTGGTTAAGAAAAATAAATTTAACCAGAGATGAACTCGATAATATTGTAAATAGTACTGAACCACCTTAACCGCCCAGGTGGCGCAGTGGTCAAAACTGCGGCAGTTGGAGCGGGAAGTACCGGGTTCGAATCCCTATAAGGCAAGATGCAAAAATATATTTTTCACCATCGATCGGATGGGCGGTGCGTTCGGTGGTTGGAATGAACACATCTGAATCCTCTTGAGTTAAAAATCCATGGGTCTCCAAAAAACTGAACCACAATTCACACTTGAATTTTGAAGATGAAACCTACTGAGCACAAAATCGTGACTACCGGGGCTGAGTGTAGCTCAAATTACAAATGTGATAATATTTTCAAGGTTATAAGCCATCCAGTTGTTCCTGTTGGTGACATCGTAGAAGTACCATCTCGACACACAGAAAAAATTCAGAAGTGTCATGCCAAGGCTAGAGAGCGCTATGAATAACGATTCACCGGAGGAGCAGTTAATCAAGAAGTATGAATCCAGTCCAGAAATGGCAGAGGACTACGGACGCGTTAAGCTAGTTACTATATGAACCCATCAAGCTTAGGTGACTCAATGAATGTTTCGATCAAGCAATCGAAATATATTCGAACAGATGAGCTCTCTACTTTCGCAAGAAGCAGATGAAAAATACTAATCGAGCCAGCAGTAGAAGCTCAGGACCAACTCGAAGTCTTAGTAATTACGAGAAGCAAGAAAGATATTGGTAGCTTGTTGGATGCTCGACCACAATTTCAAATAGTGTTCTGGCTCTTCTTATCGAAACATACGTTCTGGAATGTAAAATGATTTTGGAAGATCAAACCCACTGAGCACAACGATTTTTGACAGATAGGCCGCAGCCTCTGATGCGCAGTTAACCAGGACCAACTCAAAGTTTTAGTGGTAGCGAAGAGCAAGATGGATATTGGTAGATTGTTTGAGGCTCGACCAAAGCTTCACAACACACAAGACGTTTTCTAGATCATCTTATCGAAGCTTGTGATCTGGAATGTTTGTATAGAGTGCAGTGGAAAACATCGTTCTAAGAGAAACAGCCTAGTGATGCCCAAGTGACATATAGTTGGTAAAGAGTAAATCCCGTGAACGTATGGTTTCATACCATATAAATACGTATCGGGCTGAATTATGCCAGCCCTACCTGGTTGTTAAATCAAACTTTACACAGATTGTTGCTAGAAGGACGCTCCTATGCAGATGGCTCTGTGGGTTAATCATATGTTGGAATCTGGAGATACAGAGAAGAACAGTAGTGGCCTCACTTATGCAAGAGACTATAAGACAAGAGACTTGACACTATAAGACTGACTACTATCAAGATGGCGACAGTTCTTGGTACGATCTTGGCCAGTAGACTTAATAAAACGAAACTTATAAAATTAATCGTTAGATTTATTCAATACAAATTTGGCCTAGCTTGTGTTATAACTCTCAGTATCAAATCCCAGCAGCTCCATTATATTGTCGATCCATTTCCGTGCCAATGGTACATTTGCATAGACTCCAGGAACATTAGCCTCGCCGCAACCCATACCCCACGACACAATACCCGCCATAAAATACCGATCCTTTTGATTGTACACGGGACACATAAGCGGCGATCCACCATCACCAGTACAAGTATCAACACCAGCCATCCCGCCAGCACAACTAAACGAATAGTGTAGCTTAAACATGAACCCCAATGCGGTACTGCGTAACTGTTGTTCGCATTTCTCATACTGAACACCGGGCAATTTAACTTTTTTCATAATACTAACCCGTCGATCGCTGTGCATAAAATCATCTACCCCCCAACCAGCCGAATAACATTCCGGCTCGTCATCAAAATATAAATTTGACGTTGGCAGGCATATCGGTTGAATGTTAATGCCAAAAACGAACGGTTCGTCGACCACAAGCAGTGCATAGTTGTTTTCCAATGCTAGAGGATGAAAACTGCTGTGTCGAATAATTTGGGCCACATCTCGATCCTGGTGTGGATATATTTCGCGAACCGTTTGCGTGTCCCATTCGCCAGCGCGCACTTTTATTTTATCTGGTGTCGCGTCGCGTAAAATATGCGCCGCCGTCAATATAACATTTGGATGGATTATACTGCCACCGCCAGCTAAATTGTGTGTATCGTTGGGTGGATTTTTCCACATGACTGCGACGATCCAAGGAAATTCACCATACTGTGCCTTACCCGTATTAGTAATTTTAAAATCGATACCATCGGGATTACGATAACCGCATCCGATCCGACGATTACCTGTCGGTGTTGCGGGTGTCGGTTGTGTAGGCGGTGTTGGACTCGTTGGTACTGATGGTGCGATGGTCGGTATTATATCAGTCATAGTGGTTGGTGGTGTTACAATTGGTGGTGATGGATCGATTGGTGGTTTAACCGAGGTCGGATTTGAACCACAGCACCTTTGCGAATAGTGGCACACCTTAGCTTCGACACCGTTTCTTTGTAGTATTGTATTGTTTGCGGTTATAACGTATTCTTGTGTACCATCGGTCAACGTTTTTGAACTATCGCTGGCAAAACGGGGCCGAAAAGTTCCTATGCCCTGCACATTAAACGAACCATCGTCGAGACACTGGTGATACGGGACGCAGAGTTGCGGTTCTTCACATATCTAGAATTGACAAAGTGTGTGGTTGAGTCACGACGTCGCACAATTTACAAAACAAATCCACAATCGCTTACCTCTGGCTTATTTATATCAACCGAAGTGTTGCGCATGAGTTGAATCAAATCCTCGGTTGAAATGACTGGGCCGCTGCTGGCACGGGATGGTTGGATTTGTCCATAGGTGAGGTGACTTAGTGATAGTATGATGATCACTGGTAATCGATACCTGTCGAAATTATAGGATTAATTATTGAAACAAAATCGAGATGAGTGAGACAAAAATACTGACATTATACTTGAAAGCTTGACAACTAACTACGTCTTGAACGTTTAGTGAGAAACTGAGATTTACATTTATACATATTGAATAAAATTTCTTATCAGCAAGTCGTTTAAAAAAACAAAGAAGAATTTGCTCACGTATCAATTTCTTATATTGCACACACAGATTAATTAGTCTGCTCTCGAAACCGCTAATTGTTTGGAAAATCCATGTCTTCCAAGTTTTCCACAATTTTGTTATCAGCATCTGTAATGATAACACATGGGCATACCAAATAGTCATCACATGTGGACCATTTCACCATACAAACGAGTGTTTCGGATTTTCCCCGAATAAACTCTCATCAAGTTGGCACTAGTTGTCAGCTCCGTATCTTGCAGCTCCCACCAGTGCTTGTGTTACCTCCTCGTGGTGACCATCGGGCAACTGGCTAACTATTTTAATTGGGGAGCCAGGCAACAATACACCGCTAAACAACTGGGCCGGATTAAGGTGTCAACCATACCGTGCCGATAACCAACTTGGCTGGGGGCCCAGTCTAAAACTAGCTCAGTCTTGAACGGTGTACCCGGATACCAGGCGCCCTTTGGATCACGTAGTCTTATCTGTGAATCAGATAAGCCTACGTGATCAGAAACAGGTACGTAAGAAAAAACAGGTCGGATACGACTACGCCCTCTTCAGGGAACCAAACTAAAAGACAGAGGGTATTTTCTGGTTTCAAGTCACAGGGAGACCGGGAGAAGATAGAACAAGCAAACGATAGAACTCTTAAGTGGGTCCTTGAAGCTGTACCGACTCTACATCCCTGGGAGGGAGTTGAACTGGAGTGTATCCTGTTCTGCGACCTAGCCGATTGGTTCCAATACTTTTATCGAAACTTGCTTTGAAAACAATAAGTGCCTTAAATTGACTAGAAAAGCTGAATAAAATTAGACTTCACTGGATACCCAGTCACATGGGTAACAAACGGAATATTTTGGCCGTTTGGGTGCAACATCCACCTTTGTGGAGCCTGAACCCGCTCTAGGGGTGACGTCACTATCTCATAAACTTTAAAGAATCACTCTAAGGATCTTGCTGGGCATTCTCACGGGACACGACTCCCTGAAGAGTCACATGTTTCGAATGAAAATTCGAAACACCTCATACTGCGAACACTGTGGGGACGGGGAGGAAGAAACTGTTGAGCACTTTTTGTAGTCCTGTTCTTCATACTCTTCCCATATACGGCCAATACACCTTGATGATACCAGATATCTTGGACTTCATTAGAAGAACAAACAGATTCCGGGACTGAGAGTGTGCGTCTGGTAAGGGAAATCACAATGAGCCAATTCAGTCTGAGTGACTGGGAAAAAAATCCTAGGTTTCTTTAACGTTCGGTGCCAAGGGAGTACCACTAGGTATTACTTCACGAGGCAGCATATCTATAAGCTTCATCCTATTCGGCTAGGACTTGATTCTCTCTTTCAAAACATCTCAATTTCTTCCCAATCCGAGATGCTTCGCTCACAGCATTCACTTCTAATGTCTCGTGCTCATGCCATCGTGCTATCCTGCGTTTTTTTCTTTTATTTCGTGACCACGTCTGAGTTACATAAGTTGACGTTTCTTAGCCAGTATATCTATGGGATGCTTTCTCCTGTAGATGGCAAAAACACAGAAAACGCCATCTCATACCGTTTGGATGCACATTTCTGCTAGTGATTACAACTGCTTCTGTTTTATGTTCTGCTAATTTCATGCCAGCAAAAGCTATTCTTGAATGCGCCGTTTTTTTCTGTTGCAAATTTCAACGATATCCTCCCTGTGCTTTGAGGTAACGGAACGTGATGCAGCCCATCATACATTAGGTTCCAGAGCGTAGGACCTAGAACGAACTCTTGTGTTTTCACAAGTTCTCGTCGTCCCATCACCGGTCTTATACGTCAGATTCCTCTGACTGAAGTAACTCCCAACTACACGCAATAGCAATTTCGATACCTCAATGCGGGTATTCGATTTTCACCATAATGAAGTTCTGCCAGATTGCCTGTCTTAACAATATAGCCTCCTGTAGATGGCTGCATACAATTTCATACGGAGTATGCCTCCTTTCGGTAACAGTACCAGCTGCTGATCCTTTCATTTGGTAGGAAAAGTTCTTCTTTCATGCGCATCCAATATAAAACTCATTTTTCGGACCTGAAGGTATGTTGGTCCTCAATCTGGAACATTCCGTTATAAGAGCTCGTCTTTACTAACCGGGCGAGAACCGTTCTCCGTGGTTTCCGATAGTTCCAGCTAGCATTCTGTTTCTATATATAGTTCACTTTATTACACAACATTATCGGGCAGTTCGAAGCAATAGCGCGACTACTTCTTCAACAATGATTTGTGTGGTCCACCACAAGGGTTGCGATCGACTTGTTCACACAATTGGTGAAAACACTTTCACTTACGCAGTTTGGTCACGAACTAATGAATCATGGTACAACTCTCGAACTGCTACCGGAAAGGTAACGATCGTGGGGACACTCCTACTTGAAGAACATGCGAGGAGGCTAGGCCTAATGACTTTTGCAGAAGCTGTATGGTCGAGGAGGAGGAAGAGACGGTAGTTCAATCACACCCGGCTTTGGCACACAAAAGACATGAATATTTTGGTTATTTCCGAATCAGAGAGTCCGATCTTAGAAACTGTAAGGTGCGTGACTTATCACGCACAAGGGTAATAAGGAAGTTAGATTCTGTGGTATCACAATGGACCATCGCCTGTCTTAGTGTGCTGAAGCAGCCACTCAAACTAACCTAACCTACGTAATTTGATGCCACCCTTCAGTTCCGATCTAGCGTCACTATGCGTTTGCTGCAGAGCAGCATTTTCCCCAATGACAGACACGTTTGTATTTTCTTACTTCGTAGCTCCGAAATCACGTTCTACCAAAATACGGACTTCGCTAGTTCACTATTCTTCTATGAATCATCTGTTGCGCGGTGTTCTGTTGCATCATTATATAGAGACACTTGGTGGTTTATTCACAATGCCATGCATTCATTAGCGTATGCAGCAAAAGCTTGGCTTGAGGTTTCGTTTCTTTAGATTCCAGTTTCTTCTGTTGCACGCATTGGCTCAAATTGGTGTACCACACAACGCGGTGTGTGCAACTAAGCTTTAGCTAGCAGAGTGCCTCTGCTTTGTCAATTCAGCGTTCGTTCATTCTGCTGGCTCTTCCGCTGGAGGTAATGAGATGTGTCTTATAAGTAGTCTAGCATTAATCATTAGCTCTAGGTACCTATATTGGCCGGTTGGGTAGCTATGTTTTCAGCACCAACCTCTAACATTATGCTCTCTATTGTTTTTCTGCTAGTGAATACGACTGCTCCTGTCTTATGTTCTGCTAATTTTCGGTTAACTTATCGATTGTTGAATTTGCCGTTTCTTTCTGTTACAAATTTCAACGATTTCCTCCCTGTGTTTTGAGGTAACGCAAGGTGATGCAGACCATCATGCATCACGTTCTAGAGCGAGGACCCAGAACGGACTCCTGTGTTTTTCAGAACGGACTCCTGTGTTTTTTCGTTCTTGCGTCGTTTCTACCACACATAATGAAACCATAATGAAGTTTTGCCAGGTCGCTTGTCCTTACAATAGTTTTCTGTAGACGGCCAAACACAATTCGTGCTAGAAGAAAGGTTCATATGGAGGCTTGCCGCTTTCGGTAACAGTACCAGTTGCTGCTCCGGGCAGGTCAGAGCAGTATAGCGTGACTCCTTCTTCAACAATGATTTATGGGGTCTACCACAAGGGTCGTGATCGACATCTGTGTTTAAAATAAAAAGGAGGAGTAGCCTCAGCGAATGAAAGGTAGATGAACACCCTCTCATGTAGTGTAGCAGGCTAAAGCTGGACTTCAAACGCTCAAAGACACTGATCTCTATACGAAGACATGATCTAAAACGATCTTAGTGATACTCAAAGGATCCTGCCTACTTGGAGAGCATGCGAGGAGACTAGGTCTAGAAACTAACGGCTTTTGCAAAAGCTGTATGGACGAGGAGGAGAAAATCCAGCTTTGGCAGACAAAAGAAATTAATATTTGGGTAAATTCTAAATGAACTGCCACTCTGATCTCGGAAACGTTAAGGTACGAGACTTCTTACGCTACAAGTAGCTAAAACTTGTTCTCAAAAGAGTAATAGGAAAGTAATATCCCGTGGTATCACAACAGACCGTCGTCGGTCTAAGTGTGCTGTAGCAACCACTCAACCTAACCTAACCTACGTAGTTTGATGCCACCCTTCAGTTATTAATGACTAGTATTTTGTTAGGTGGTCAAGACACCTACTTCGTAACTCCTAAATCTCGTTTCACCAAAAGACGGAGTTCCTGCGGTTGTCCACTATTCTTTTAGGAATTATCTTCTAGGCCAAGTACAATATTTTCCATCATCAGATAAAAGAACGGTTTAAACTTTCTACTCATTGGCTTACTATTGTATTTACCGCGGTTGTTCCGCGGCCTTGTTTAAATGGCAGGTCGTACAAAACACCTTGGTGGTCATTGTGTATAAAGTTTGCTCACTCTCCATTTTATTCTTCACGTGTTCATTTTCAACTTCTTTTTCGGAACAGAGGATACATTTGGCCTCATTTTTGCGTAATATAGCTTTGGATTCTTATTCGTGGTATCTTGTGAAGAGTTTTGATTTCAGTCCTTTTTTACAGTTCAGCGCGCGATGCCGAAGCCATAACACGTAAAACACCTAATCGGATCCAGTTTCTTCCGGTTTCGGTAGCAAACCCCGAATTTTATTTTCACTGCTTCGATCTTTTTCCAGCCACGCTGTTTGGAACATTAATTACTACAGTTGGTGTTCCTCGGTAGGTGTTTGTTAGTGATTAAACAATGCACTGCCCATTTACTTCTTCAAATTGTACCTGCAGTGCAATTTTCACTTCTTCGAAAGTGGTACTCCCATCAATGTCCTTGATTACTAACAACGCCTCCAGGGTCAACATTTTAACAACTGCGTTGTCTCTTATAATTGCTCTTCCTATAGCTGATGTTCTAGAAAGTGTTAAAGTTTAAAGCATGTATGAAACATTCTCTTCACGGGTATTCAGTACCGAGTCTACCTTGACTTTTTTAAGGGTCGCCGACTCTTTCTTTGTCTTCATTTTGGTTCTACCATATGCTAATTTTCTTCCGTGGCGATTTGTTATTTCAGTATTTGGCTAGAACTCGTACTGCTCTCTGCAACCAGTGATGCATTATTCCTTCACCCGTGAATAATTTCTGCTGATTCGTCCTCTTCGTTTTCTGCATTTGATTTCTTGTTTTTCTGGCTACTTGGCTCATATAGGTTTCGCCTATCCGCCACCTGGGTAGCCTGTTAACGTGCATAAGGATACATGAAATACTCAAGTGACTAAACATGACTATCCTAGGCCTAAATCCATTCTTTGCTGTACCAAAATAATAGTCGAACTATTTCTAACACAAGACAGTTGGCCAAACTGGACTTGTTGTTAATTTAGCTCTTGTTCAACCCCTATTAAGGGTTTGACTCATATATAGTAATAGTTTCAGAAATTTTACTCCGCACCATTGCACAACTGCACCATTGACGAGTCATGAACACAACACATAGTTTTGCCATGAAAGAAGTCGCCATCTCTCCACATCACCTTCAATCGCACATTTCTATTCGGTTAAACATATAATACTTCTGCCAGACCTGTTGGTTGCTACTCGCCAATAGTTTTTTGCCTCTAATATGCATCTTGCTACGATTGATGCAAGATGCATATTTGAAATAATATACATGGTCTGAAATTTGTCAGCCCTACGAGCTGTTTTTATTCCTATGCCATCAGCTTCAAATAGTAATTTGTGAAAAGCAAGGACTCCGGGTCACTTTATAAATGGGAAACTGTTTGGATGTCCACAACTGAACCTTATGTTCTGCATTTGTGGCATATGTGAAAAGGTAACTTCATTATCCTGCGATGATTTGGTTGCTGAAGGACGATAGAGCGAAGGTGCCGTGTTCACGCCAATGAACATAAGATGACTTATACCGATAGTAGTTTTCCATTATGAAGTTTACTGTCTGCTCAACATAATCAACATAATCATATCACTCCACATAATACCAATCATGAAATTTTCGAATCGTCCTCCGACTCGTATTAAACCATTTCCATCCACAAAAGGTGAAAGACCCTGAAATTGGCTAGCATGCATGTGAGAAGCAGTGAAGGTTGAGTTCCGTTTGTCCACAATTTTTTGCGAACCTCAGAATTTTAACACTCGTCAATAATGAGCACTCTTCATGCTATTTTTCCCATTTATTGGCTATCGCCGCTTAAAATGACTCACCCGATCCTCTTTGTGTTCTTGAAATGGAACTCTAACCATATATCTGCCTTCGGGTGTTAAAGTTTCATCGATATTAAGGTTGGTGCTGTGACTACGGCGTGGCTCAATATTCTGCAATTTACCTGATATGACCCATCCAAATAGGGATTTGTTGATGACCTATAACTTCCAAGAAGCAATCTGCTCCCAGTATAAAGTCAATTTCTTCCGGGGAGTAAAATTTAGGATCCATCAACTATAGCTCGTGCGTGTATTCCCACCGAGTGATATCAATATAGTTTGATGGCAATTTTGAGTTATAAATCGAATATTTGTCCACTTAGAGTTTCAACCTGAACTCGTGCCGTTGCAAGAAGTGCTGGTTGTATCTCAACTGGTTGCGTGTTTTCCTCACTGTCCTTAGTAGTAGCGTAGCTAGTAGTAACTGCTTCTGTACTTTCTTCTAGAGATGGAGCTTGCTAGTTTGGTGTCACAGTGTGTGATAGCGTTTCCGGCATTGGTTGCAATTAAACCGTGACATACATGAGGCTGCAAGATGTTTGTCATACAAACAATTACGACAACGACCTTGTTCATGAATGTATGTGATGCGTTCGTTAATTGACATTCCATTGAATTGGTCGCATTGCAATATCGAATGATTTCCAGAACATACAAAACAATCGATTTTCTGTGGCAGAATATTCGATCTATTTTGAACCTTTGAAATCACTTCGCATCCCTCTAATGCATCACAGTATATTTATTGAAAAAACATCACTCTTCTCCTGGATCGAAAACCATTGTGTTTAGCAGTGAAAGCTTTCGGTTCAGAATACGGTGTACTCAAAGGACTCTTGACTCGGTCAACACGAACGAATACGTGTAAGCAATTTTGCAGATTTTTGGGGATGTACGTATCTTGCTTGGTGGGATGTCGTGTGTCCGTAGGAACTAAAGCTCTCATTTTCGTGCGAAGTTTCTCGACGAATTTTGATCGCTGGTGAAGAACTCACCGGGAACCTTGATGTTTTGACCATACACGAGCTCTGCTGGCGTGCAGTTGAGGCCTTCCTTGACTGAGGTTCGAATACCCAATAAAACTATTGGAAGGTCAGAACTCCAATGGGATGCATTTCGAGCTGTTAATTCAGCTTTAAGTTGCTTATGAAAACGTTCGACAAGACCATTCGCTTTCGGATTGTACTCATTGTAGAAGATTTTACTTACGGTTTTGGCAGTCATTTCTCGGATTGGATAAGCTTCTGGCCAACGGGTAAATCGGTCGACCATCGTTAGAATATAATGATGGCCAAATTCGACTGGGGTAGTGGACCAACTAGGTCAATGTGGATGTGTTCAAACCTGCCACTTGGGAGCTCGAATTTACCAAGTTCTGATTTTGTGTGGCGGTGGACTTTGGACTTTTGACATGGGATACAAGATTTTGCCCAGTTGCTTGTATCAGTATTCATTTTTGGCCAGAAGTATTTTGAAGCGATTTACTTACGCGTGGCACGGATGCCTGGATGTGATAAGCCGTGGTCGATTTTTACCTGTCGTTGTCTCACACCAAATTTATTGTTTATTGTCCGGTAAGTTGAGAGTTGCAGGTTTACTCTTGATTTCTGATTCCGTACTGAAATCAATTTCTGCAATTCGTCGTCACGCTGTTGCTGTTCCAGTATTTTTTTCATGTCGAAAGAGTAGACGCTGATTTCTGGCGAAAATGTTTCACCAGAGCGAGATAAACAGCCGCTCACAACATTGTGTTTACCTTTAATGTGGAGAATATCGGTCGTGAATTGAGCAATATAATCAAGATGTCGTAATTGCCGGGGACTACGTTCAGATATTGACGCAATTACTGTTGCTAAATATATTGCAAGTTGTTCTCTATCGAATGTAGAGTAGTTTGTTTCCGCTGGAGAGAGCTTCTTTGAAAGCAGTTGCCAACATCCAACGTTGCTTTGTTCTAGGACAGCTCCAACTGCTAAGCTGGAAGCGTCCGTAGTGATGTTGAACTCATTGTCGATCAACGGATGTGCCAAAAGAGTGACATCGGTTAGAGAACGCTTGACCTTCTCTTGGCCTGAAGAATGCGGTGCATTTCTAAGTTATTTCTGTGTTTGCCTTTCTTTAGTAAAATGGCCAAATGCCTGTGAATAAGCGATAACAGTTCGGCTAAACGTGGTATAAAACGGTGGTAATAGTTCACCATAACGAACTGCTGTATTTGGCGGATTGATGCTGGCTCTGGAAAGTTTGAGATGGCTTCCACTCTGTCTTTCGACGGAAGAATACCATCTTTTGAAATTGTGTGGCTCAAGAAGTCGAGTGACTTCGACTTGACGTCGAAAATGTATTTCGAAGCTTTGATATTTAATTCAAATGCGGAGAGACGAAGTCCAGCCCGTTAAAAATTTCGGGTAAGCTCAAAAAGTCCAAAAGGTATTGTTATCGCTGTTTTATGAATATCCTCTGCAGCCATGGGAATCTGGTGATAGGCCCGTACAATAGTGTACGGCTTAAAATTGTGGCGCCGGCAAGTTTCAACGAGAAACTGTGTATGTGGGGAATTGGATATTGATCCGGGATTGTGGCAGTATTCAACTGTGGATAGTCTCCACAAGGGCGCCAGTCCTTGTCTTTTTTTGAACCATAAGTAACGATGAGGAGACTGGCGATGATGTGGGGCGGCAGATTCCGATATCTGTCATAAACTGAAATTCTGTTTTTGCACAAGGTGTGACGATGTAGTGAACTACATTATGCTTCACTGGGAGATTATAATTCGGAGCCTCAGTGAGCGCGAGATATTTTTTTAATAGAGCGTCTTATGAATTATTAACGCTGAAATGTTTTAGTGTTGGCGTATCAACTTGAGCTGTAGTTGCGTTCAGGACAAGGGTTGTAATCGGATCAGAAAGTCTTCTGTTTTGCAAATCAACCACGAGACCGTATTTTGACAGAAAGTCGGCGCCTATAATAGGTCTGTCTACTGCCGCGATTATAATGGGATGTGTGAACGAACGTCTGAGACCGAGATTGACTGTTAATAATTTTGTGCCGTAAGTGGAAATTGGGGTACCATTTGCTGCAAACGGTATTTTTGGCTTGTCGGGAAAACTTTTTAACGGGTATTACAGATACTTCAGTCCCCGAATCGAAATTGCAAATCTCCGTCTCAAATTTACTCAAAGAAGATTTTAACTTGAAATACTTCTCCTCCAATTGCGTGATTTCTAAATCTTCAGAAGCACAGTTTAATTCCACCAACAATTCTTCCTTTTCCCTGATTTCTACAAAGGTTTTATCTAGCACAACCGCGTTCCCCTCTCAAGGAGAGCCTTGATCCATAAAACAGATTGCAAAGATAAAAACAGTCAGACAGACAGACTTGCCAAGACTATGATTCATGAAGTATATTCTGAACAAGTTCCAACTAAATACTGAAGTGATTCCCAGAATTCATCTACGTTGCTCTAACAATTTTAAGAGAAGGGCTGATATGTCCTCAGTCCGCAATGATTTAAAAGACTTTTAATATTTTTAACATATTTATTAACCGTTTGTTTATGTATATAATTATATTATTGTATAACTATCTGTCCCAAAACCTTCCTGTATCATTTTTACGTCGATCCAATGCCGCACCACTCTAACATCAGCATACACTCCCGGTACATTGTTTCCACCGCAACCAATTCCCCACGCCACAATACCAGCTTGATAGTAACGATTATTTTTTGTCTCGATCGGACAAACAAGTGGCGCCCCACCATCACCGGTACACGTATCCTGTCCTTCTATACCACCCGCACACATAAAGCTTTCGTGCAATTCGTAAAAACTGCCCAATCGCGTCTGTTGCAACTGTCGTTGGCACGTGTCGAACGGCACAATTGGCAACTGAACTTTTTTCATAATACTTTGACGTCGACCCTCGTGCGAAAATTGATCTTTTCCCCAACCCATCGAATAACAATCGGGCACATTGTCGTTTATTATGTTGGCGGCGGGCAAACAAATCGGTTGAACACTTTCGTTCAATTCGAATGGCCGATCGACGATGAGGAGGGCCGCATCGTAGAACACCACCGGCATATAAAATTGTTCGTGTATAATAATTTTTTTGAGCGCCCGCTCTTGGTATGGCAAATTTTCACATTCCGTTTGGGTATCCCATTCGCCCGCCCTTATTTTAAATTCATCGGGCATTTTGTCGTAGACAATATGGGCGGCCGTCAATACAACATTTGGGTGGATAAGACTTCCGCCGCCCACCAATTTACTCGACATTTTATCATAATGATTCCATATTATGGCAACGGCCCACGGAAATTCACCGTACTGAGCTTGCCGATTGTTTGCAGTTTTGATCTTGAAATAAATACCATCTGGGTTTCGGGGTCCGCATCCCGTAACGGTCGCCACGTTTCCGGTTGGTATATCAACTTTTGGCGCCAACATTTCATCTTTGCCACAGCAACGCTCCAGATAGTGGCACACTTTTGCTTCGCCGCCACTTTTCAACGTTATCGTGTTGTTCGGTGGTACATTGTAGGTTTCGTCCCCGTCGTGTAGCGTGTTCGATTCCTCGCCATCGAAGCGCGGAGATAGAACCAAACCGCCTCGTATATTGAATGTACCATTCTCGAGGCACTGATAGTGTGGCAGGCATATTCGTGGCTCTTCGCAAATCTGCATATTTATAGACACAGACAGACAGACAGACATTTATAGTTACAGATTTGAAAGTGTTACAGATTTTATACTCACCACTGATTCGAGCACATCGATATGTTCACCATCACTTTTGGATTGTTGTGCTTGCGTCACCAACAGCAAATTATAGCTGATTACAATAATCGTAACAGGGATAAGTCGATGCAATCTGTGAAGTTCAGAATGAGTTATCTATATCGTATTTAAGAGGTTAACAAATACTTCAAAACATACACATTAGACATTGTTCAACTACGAGTATATACAATCGACACTATTCAACAGTTTGCACCTTCATTGAGAAACTAAAATTGTTTAGTTTTGATTTCTTCCATTTCACTATCGCATTATCTTCATAACAACACAACAAGAAACTTGGGTTTTTTCTTCTCTCGCGTTACGCTATCGCGTCAAAGTGATGTGTGTCTCAGTCATGCACGTATTTGTTTTGTTTACTTAAGTTTGTTTTCTTATATATATATGGACCTCTACGTGTATGAACATATATGTTTGTGTGTGTGTAATCGATGATCGCCGCGGTTAAACCAATCGTCGTCTCAAATACTCAAATCGACAGTGGTGTCGAACCCATCATGCAACGTTGTCATTGAAGGCTGGACAAAATAACCACGCACCCTAGCGTATTGTCCCGAATAACAGATTGTGGCTGGACAGCAAGAATAATAAACAGTCACAGAAATTTGGAGACGAAAACGATAAAGATACTATCCTATTGAGAGGGATAGGATAGGGAAACTGAATAGCTGAGAGAATGTCAAATGGTCTACAGCATACTGAGTATGTCTTCAAAGCAAGAATTAATTGATGTTAGGTTTGCCTCACGGATCCTTAGTAATAAAGTTTCATCCTGATGGTCCTAGATGACGTTACTCTCTCTCTCTCTCTCTTTCTCTCTCTCTCTCTCTCTAACCATCGCTACATCTACTTCTCTCTTGAGAACTTTTTAGATTCCATCTTAAACAATCACTTCTATCTTAAGTAATAAAAATCAGAAAATGCGGAGGAATGGAAGTGACAGCTGCCAAACCTCCGCATTTAGTGCCTGCTGTCCTCTAAGGAAGCCTTAAAGAACTATGACTCCATAGTATACGGAATTGATCCAACTGAGAGAGTAGACAAGAAAACTTTTAAGCATACCTATGAAAACCGGTACAACGGAAGATTGGGAAGATTGGGGCTCAAATCTTAACAAAGAGAGCACAAGAAATGAAGATCTTTCTATGAGGAAGTGGATAGTCTTACGGCAACCGCTAAACTCAAAAAAGTTCTCTGTGGTAACATGAAGATCACTATTCGAACTTAAGAGAAACCTGATGGAAGTCACACCAGGTCCAGACGGGATATTACCGGGTATCCTACAGGAAGAACTGGAAACTATCCTAGACCATCTTGAACATATCTATACAGAAACAGTTTGTGCCCTGGCATTCCAAAATCATGTAGAAAAGTCAGGGTAGTATTCATCCCGAAAGATGAAAAGCCTAGATATGACCAGGGAAAAATTGTTCAGCCTGTTCTCTTTTCTACTTAAATGATTAGAGCGATTGGTTGATAGACACTTTAGGGATAATGCACTGTTACCAAATTTCAAACATTTCAAACAACACGCATACCAGAAACTCAAATCCGTTGAAAACAAATAACACTCCAAGAAGTTGGGCGGATTTCAAAATCGCTGAACAAGAAGGAATTTGCCTTGGGAGGGTTTCTGACATCAAAGGTGCGTTTGTCAATGCTTCCTTCAGTGCAAAGATCCTTGTAGCTGAAAGACATGGTATGGCGCCATGCTTAGGTCAAGGAGACTTAGGTAGTGATACGACGACGGTGATCGCCCGAAAGGGATGTCCTCAGGATTCTGTCTTGATGGGGTTCTGTCTTGTAGTGTCTTGTGGTCTACTCACTTGTATCAGTTAACCCTAAGGAAACTTCTTTTCACTAAAGACAGGACTTTGGGGAACTTCAGTCTTCCAAAAATTGGGATCCATACGATCCCGCTCTCTTCAGAAGTCAAGTATTTGGGGATCAGGTTAGATCGGAAGATTACTTGGCAAGAACTTGCAACATTTACTGAAAGTTTGGTAAACAATGGAGCCTAAAAACCCACATGCGTGTACATTTCGGTGATCAGGCACATAATCTCGTTTGGCACCCTTTTTCAAGAACCTAGAACAATGAGCCGATTTGTTTATCAGGGTATTTTAGGAGCTATGCACATCACACTTACTGCAGCTCTTCAGATGGCTGTGGGTCTGCTGTTGCTTGATCTTTAGATTAGAAGGAGTGCTGTGCAAACAGCCACTCGTCTGCAAGGCAAGAACAATCTTCCTATCACTTTTGGGCACTGTCTAATATGGAG
Organism: Tipula lateralis; assembly: GCA_963932295.1. NCBI lineage: Eukaryota > Metazoa > Arthropoda > Insecta > Diptera > Tipulidae > Tipula > Tipula lateralis. The sequence goes on from OZ010737.1 coordinate 37,570,395, forward strand.
GAAAGTGGGCCGGCACGCTTACATGCCCTCGAACACTATGGTGACTGTTACCGGATCACATATGGGACTATAATAGCCCAGCCTATCTCCTTTCTGACAGCGAGGCTGCTCTAAAAGCGATTGGTTCCAATGTTGTTTCATTGAAACTTACTTTGGAGACGAGAATCGCCTTAAATCGACTAGTCAGTCTGAACATAGTTAAACTTCTCTGGAATTCAAGTCACATGGGTATAAAAATAAATATGTTGGCTGAAAAATTGGCCCGCTTTGGAGCGTTTTCCACTTTTGTGGGACCTGAGCCTAAGGCCGGCTTAAACAAGAAATTGACTATCACTTTGGTGATCTGCACTTCTTGTGCTCCTGTTGTTCATACTCTTCCCATAGACAGAATTCGGAACGGAGAGTGTATGTCTGGGAAGGGATGTCACAATGGGGTAATCTAGTGGTTGGGGGGGAAAAAGAATATTCAGCAATTCATCGGCATGGTAAACTACTACCACCGATTCATATCTAAACTTGCTGAAACACTCCCTCCAATTCACTCTCACTTGGCCGCTTTACTAAAGAATCCCAAGACGCAAAAAAACTTTTCTTGGCCCAAACAATGCCAGCACGCATTCGAAAAGCTTAAGAGTGAATTAGCTAACATAACACTGTTAGCACATCCGTTGAACAACGCAAGATTCAGCGTGACTACTGATGCATCGAACTCAGCCGCCGGAGCTGTTCTGCAACATTACCACATCAATTGTTGGGAACCTCTGGGATTTTTCTCAAATAAACTGTCGGATGCCGAAAAGATATATTCCGCGTTCGACCGGGAATTACTCACAATTTATTTCTCAGTAAAACACTTTGACACCAAGACAAGCGCGTCGCTTGGATTACATAAGTCAATTTACCACGGACATCCAACATGTGCACGGTAAAGAAAACGTGGTTACAGATACAATATCTCGCACCACAGACATCGAAACAGCCACAGTCGATACGCATTTCGAATATATCGCATCCTGGCATCCAATGCCGTGACGTCACCCATTGGGCACAGTCTTGTTTATCCTGCCAACGTTCGAAAGCCCAGAGACTTACTCGATTTACTCGATCGCCAGAAGCGTATGGCATGGTTGACATGTCCGCAGCAACTATCGCCATCACCTTCGTCCACAACTTCATATCACGATTCGGTGTTCCACTCAATATCACAACTGATCAAAGAACGCAATTTGAGTCTTAATTGTTCGCATGAGCTATAACGAAACTCCTAGGCTCCCACCGAAGCAGAACAACGTTTAACCATTAGCAAGCAAATGGTATGGTTGAACATTTCCATCGCCAGCTTAAAGCTGCTCTCATGGCCAGAGGAAAAACCACTCATTGGTAATCTGAGGTTGCTCAGCGGTTAAAGAAGATCTGAAATGCTCACCAGCTCAAATGGTTTATGGACAAACCCTCAAGTTACCCGGTGAGTTTTTCATCGAAAATCCTCTTCCGTCATTGCCAACAACCGACACAATCATCGACCAACTTCACACCAACATAAAAAATCTTATACCGACCTCAACACGACAACACGTGACCTACGCGAGGAACGAGGAGGCTACAAGTATGTCTTCTACAAATATGTGTAGTCTGTTTGACTACGACTAGAAGATTAGAAGATGAACAGATAAGAACCGAGGGATGAGAACTAGTCAAAATCACGATAATATTGGCGTCAATCGTTATATGGGACATATGACAAGAGACTGATGACAGAATCATCGTTCAGCCACTACTGATTGGTATTATTTATGCAATGGGCAGCTAGATAATACTCGTCTTAGCAATGTCTTATGTTCCTCTATTCGATTGACCAGTCTATTTGCAGCTTTTGATAAACCTAACCGTATTTTTCTCCGTTTTTGATTCCAGTTCAGCCCTCAAGATGGTGCTGCTGTCGACACACGACATGTCCAAGACACGCCGTCCCAATTTTTTAAAGCAGGATTTTTAGGCATTATCAGCTGTGAATAGTGTCGGATTTGATAACATCGATCAATGGAGTCAGTACATAAAATTGTCACAGAATAGAGAAGAAATAAACGAAAGCTCTCCGTCTAGACACACGAAGTAACCGAAGACTGTTTCATGCAATATGAAAATATGAAGGGAGAGAATATGATACTCGCAGGGGGTGAAGAATAGACGAGTTGTGGTATCCTCATACACCACGGGTGACCTTAGCTAGTGTAAAGGAAAAGGTTACCAGTGAAGGTAGAGAATCGAAATCTTTTCAAGAAATGATGACATTGAAGTGTTAGAATCTGAATACAAACACCGTAAGGTTTTCGGTGAAATTGGGAACATATTCCAGTAAGGCCAAGAGTTGGATCGTATGAACGCTAAGCCAGTAGACCAGATTTGGATATTCACTGAATCACAACAGACGAGATACTCAATTCCTAACATGGACGTAATTAGATTTGTTTTTAGATGACATTACGATCTAGAGACGAGTCCCAAACTTATATTACTCGAGTGGACACATTACGAGATACTCAGGGCAGTATTGTAGTGCGGTACGAGAGGCAATTTTAGTTTGTCTCACAGCCAAGGTATGCGTTGAAAAACCTTCGGAACATATTATTATGTTAAAGCAAAGTGAGCCGTGATGAAGCCAGTGAATAGTCTCGGCTTTGATTAGTTCGATCAATGTAGACACACGAGTGTTCCATACAATATTGAAGAGACAGAATATGATACTCAGAGGATGAAGAATACACGAGTTGTGGCATCCTCATATCACACCCTTAATCGGCTTAGTATCGCTCCACTGGTGACCTTAGAAACTGGCGAAAAGGAAAATGTTACCAGTGAAGGTAGAGAATCGAAATCTTTTCAAGAGATGGTGAGATTGGAGTGATGATTGGACTGAATCACAACAGACGAGATACTCAATTCCAAACTCCACTTTGGACATTATTTTATAGTGACGAGTCCCCAACCTATATTACATTGCGAGATACTCAGGGCCGTATTGTAGTGCGAGAGGCTTTGTGAGTTTGTCTCGAAGCCAAAGTACGCGTTTTAACACCTTCGAGACATATGTTCAGAAAAGACACGGGTGTAAATCATACCCAACGCGCTTTTATCTGTACCGCACAACAAATGTTGACACACCCTGTTGAACGAGAATGCTTCAGTGTTGTGAATAACAACAAAAAACTAAATGTCAAACGAACGAAGCAAATCAAATATAAATAAAGATATTTCAGTTTCTTATTTAGTGTACAGACCATTGCATCTTATCACAATTGTGGTCTATGTATGATGTAAGTAGTCGTATTGCGCGTTGATCTACTGTTCGTATAAACTCGTATATTATTTTCACATGTTTCGATTAACGTGCTTTATCATTTTAACCCTCGGCCACTACAACGATGCACAAACTATGCCGGACCCACCTAGTGCCACCACCTCTGTCGAAGAAATTTTACGACTCCTTAAGAACACAACAGTCGATGTCAACGATGCCGAGGTAAGTGATCGATTATGACGTCATTATGTATGCTGTCGATATAACGAGTTAATTTATATCCGCAGATTTGTGAAGCACCTCGCCGCTGTGTCCAACATTATCAATGTCTCGAAGATGGTACATTCAATATACGTGGCATAAATATAGCAAATCCCCGATTTGATGGCGACGACTCAAATATGCTCATCGTTGGGAATGAGGTGTACGATGTGCCAGCAAATAATACAATTATCCAACGGAATGGTGTCGAGGCGAAAGTGTGCCAATTCCTAGAGCTATGTTGTGGCACAACACCGATATCGTCGAAAATCGAAGTATCGACCGGTAAAACTTTTGATTGTGGTTATCGTAATCCCGATGGTATATCGTTCAAAATCAATGATCCGGATAAGGCACAATTCGGTGAATTTCCATGGACTGTTGCTGTGCTGTGGAATAATCCGACAAAAAATACGCCCGTTTTAGTCGGTGGCGGCAGTTTAATACATCCCAGCGTTGTACTAACGGCGGCCCATATATTGGGCGATAAAACGTCGCGTGAATTTAAAGTGCGGGCTGGTGAATGGGACACACAAACCGAAAGTGAAACATTGCCGTATCAAGAACGGCAGATACAGCAAATCGTACGACACAATGAATACGATTCGTTTGGATTACTAAACGATTATGCGTTGCTTGTTGTTACCGAACCGTTTGTATTCGGCGCGATCATACAACCGATATGTTTGCCAACGGCGAATTTAGTTTTCGACGACGAACAGGATTGCTATTCGGCCGGCTGGGGTAAGGAGAAATTTTTGCATCGTGAAAGACGACAAACGATTATGAAAAAAGTTAAATTGCCGATTGTTCCGTTCGAAACGTGCCAGGAACAATTGCGCAAGACGCAATTGGGTGATATTTTCGAGTTGCACGATTCGTTTACGTGCGCCGGTGGTGTTGCCGGCCAGGATACGTGCACAGGCGATGGTGGTTCACCGCTCATGTGTCCGGTGTATGGCCAAAAAAATCGCTACTATCAAACGGGCATTGTGGCATGGGGATTGGGATGCGGCCAAAATAATATACCCGGGGTGTATGCAAATGTTGGATTGGCGCGCGATTGGATTGATAGCCAAATGAAGCTGATGGGATTTGGAACCGAAAGTTATAGCATAAAATAGGTTAAGTTTAAGTGCACAAGTGTATAGGAATTTGATTATTAAAATGCTAAAATGGAAGTAAAGTCTGGTCGTTTGTGTTTTTATGGTTTCGAAGGATTGGGAATCTATTGTTGGGATAACTCAAAATTAGCCAAGATCTCTCAGTAAAATATATGGCCAAACCAAGGCTTGATTAAGGATATTCAGCTGACAATGACATGTAACATAACCGATTTGGATATCATCACTACACATAGCTCCATGCCAGCTTAAAGCACTCCAACAGGGGGTCATAGATGTGTTCATTCACACCACCGCTCGATCATATGATGAACAATCCCTTTTGCATCCTGCATCTATCAAGATTCGAACCCAGCAACCCCCGCTCTAATTGTCGCAGCAATTAAGTCGGTCTTAATCCTCTTGTTAGAGGTATTCCTAAAATGGTTCTCTGTTGGCAGCATCTGGGCCACTTTCATATCGTCAACAGATGGTGACTCAATATGTGACCTTGAATCTTTCCAATGACATTTTTAACCGAACTCTGATGCGGCCGATGCTGATCAACCCCCAAAACACTTTATGATTACCTGGAAACGATAATTTTTATTCCATGGTCGTTATACAACTCTTCTATGAACTATTTCGAGCGTATAACGTATACAAGAAATCTAAAACATGTTTTTATGACTTGTGAAGATATAAAATAAGAAAACAAACGAACAACGAAGTGTTTACATAAAGAAGACTAAAAATCAGTTTCATCTGTATAGTGTTAAAGTTGGTACAGGTTGTTGTGTCCGTTTTTCACACCAATCAATTATATTGTCTTCTAGATAAAATGTAAGTCTTCTGTCTTAATCGTTCATTTTGAATAAATTTGCTAAGAATATACTCTTTGATCTATCTACAGGTTTGTCATCAAGATTGCAGTCCTCCTGACGCTGAGTCGATTTAATGATGCACAAAATGTATTACCGCCCAAGGCCGACACTACAGTGAACAATGCAGAGGTAAGTCATGCTTAAGTTAGTGCGCCACCTATATATTCTCATTCATTTATATATGTGTGTGTGTATCCAGATTTGTGCATCACCGCGTCGTTGTGTCCCCTATTATCAATGTCGCGAAGATGGTACATTCAACAAATTTGGCGTCGACATAATTGTGCATCGATTCAACGATGACGATACGAGTACACCACAGGTCGAAACAACCACACCGATGATCCCAACACCCGATGCTACTGCACAACGTGTATGCACGTATTTAGAGTTGTGCTGTGCCCCGTCAACAAGCAAAAAGGTAAAACGTCAAGTATCGGCCGGTATTCGAAACGATTGCGGTTGGAGTAATCCGAATGGTATAAATGATAAAACTAGTGACACAGATAAGGCCCAATATGGTGAATATCCTTGGATGGTGGCAATAATTCAGACACATTCACCAAACAATAAACTCGACATAGTGGGTAGCGGAAGCCTAATACATCCAAATGTTATACTCACGGCGGCGCATATTTTCGGCAATAAAACAGCAAGTGATTTTATAGTGCGTGCTGGCGAATGGAACACCAAAACGGATAGTGAAAATCTACCACACCAAGAACGTAACATCGATCAAATTATTCGACACGAAAAATACAGTATAGATGGATTCCTGCACGACTATGCTTTGCTATTCGTTCAGCACTCGTTCAATTTGGGCGCTAATATCAAACCGATTTGCCTGCCGCCGACCAATTACAATGTTCAACGTGATCAGCACTGCTATTCGGCCGGTTGGGGTAAAGAAAAGTTGACAAATTTGGCACCGAGATCAACTATAATGAAAAAAATTCGCCTATCAGTGATTCCGTACGAAACGTGTCAGGAACAATTGCGTAAAACACAGTTGGGCGATATTTTCGAGTTGCACGAATCGTTTACGTGTGCCAGTGGGGTGGATGGAAAGGATACGTGCACCGGTGATGGTGGATCGCCGCTAATGTGTCCAATCGCCAACCAACCCAATCGGTACTATCAGGCGGGTATTGTGGCATGGGGTTTGGGATGTGGTCGGGAAAATGTTCCTGGAGCATATTCGAATGTTGGATTGGCACGCGAATGGATTGATGGGCAAATGGACCGTCTTGGATTCGGGACCGAGAGTTATAGTGTGTAATATGCTTCAATTTATGTAAAATTTCAATGTAATAAAGGTTTAGTGTTTGTAAGTTATAGAAAATAGTTTTTGAAAGCTGGAAAACCCTTTACCTTCACTTCCCTTACGAATATGCAATAAAATCCAGGTGGGACTTTTCTGCAATATAATCCAGGTGGGACTTCTCTGCAATAAAATATAGGTGGGACTTCTTCTGGCCCACAACAAAAACAGTACCAGCACGGCGTTATACAGACCGCAGCCCTCAAACGTCAAAAGGTCTCCAGAAGCACAAGGTGAGTTTATCACTTTCGAGCAATTTTCTCGAAAAGTAACGAGCGTTGTTGCATGAGCTGGTCTTTGACATGCATTCGGCCCTGAGAAACTAGTACCAGTTTTCTGAAGTCCTGTTTCGGAACTTCTCCCACACCTGGTCTCTCATCCCGGTTTAGTGGCTTCAAGCTAAAAGGTACATTCTCTTTTTTCCCTGATTCACTGAAGAGGGCGTGGTCGTATTTGACCTTTCCTGCAAAGGAAGAAAGTACTTTGCCATTGGAATAAATAAGTGCACTTTTCCAGTTTCAGAATTTCTCCCACTCTTGGTCCCTCATCCCAGTTGATCTGTGAAAAAGCTAGAGAGTACATTATCTTTTCGACCTGATTCCCTGAAGAGGGCGAGGTCGTATTTGGCCTGTTTCTTGAAATCAGCAAATCCTCTTTTCAGTGTTTGCTCTTTCGGTCGCTGGCATCTCGAGATCTTCTTCCTAATCGATAAGCTTTAAACCGATTTCATCCACGATGGATGTGCATTAGTGTCTAAGCTTATAGCCGCGGTATCATTGTTCCCTGTAAAAAGTTTCACTGATGCCACCAGTGATATCGAACTTCTCACGTTCGGCTCACTTGTAGTGGAGGAAAAATCGGGCCCTCAGCCAGAGGGCAGAAGTTGTTGCATGTTCGCCTGCCTTTGTATTGAACTCAATTTTTCAGGAGCAGTCAATTTGGATGATTTGAAATCCCTCCTGTAGGAGACCCGGCAATTAAATCCCAAAAATTTACTTTTCAGCCCCTCCTAAATACACGAATGTTCTACTATGGACTAAAACAGTACCAGCACGCCGTTATACAGACCGCGGGCCTCAAACACTAAAAACACAAGGTGAGCTTATCACTTTCAAGCAATTTACTCGAAAAGTAACGAGCGTTGTTTCATGAGCTGGTCTTTGACATGCATTCGGCGCTGGGGAAGTAGTACCACTTTTCTGAAGTCCTGTTTCGGAATGTATCCCACTGCTGGTCTCTCATCCCGGTACAGTGACTTTAAGCACTTCAAGCAGGAAGAAAGTACTTTGCCATTGGAATCAGCAAGTGAACTTTTCCAGTTTCAGAATTTCTTCCAATCCTGGTCCCTCATCCCAGTAGACCTGAGAAGTCAAGCTAGAGGGTATCTTCTCTTGTTGACCCTATCTCATTAAAAAGGGGTGGTCGTATTTGACCTGTTTCTTCCTGCAAGTGACAAAGGTGTTTTGCCGTTGGAATCAGCAATTCGTTTTTCAGTGCTTGCTCTTCCCGAGATCTTCTTCCTGATTGATAAGCTTTTCACCGCTTGCACCCACGATGGATGTGCACTTTTGTCTAAGCTTATAGCCGCGATATCATTGTTCCTTGTAAAAGGTTTCACCAATTGGGCCTCCAGCCAGGTTGGTTATCGGCGAGTATCACATATATCTAATTGATAGTTTGTGGCAACCCTAGATCACTATTCCTAGTTAGAAGTTGTTATATATATGCCATTATTAAATGTTATTGGTTTGATTTCCACCCACGGGCATCCAAATTGTTTCACTTCCTCTTGGAAGTCCCTTTGTTTAGATCTTCTTGTATATGATTTCAATGACTGGACAATATGAGTCCTTTTTGTAAGAGGCCTGGTAATATCCTGATTTCTTTTGGTTAAATATAATATCCATTTATAGGTCTTAAGTCCCAGATATTGATTTTCCTGTACCTTCAAAATGTTGGACTACGATCGGGCTCGCGATTTAAATGCCTAGATAGATCGTAGAACAGGATATACTCCTGCTAAGCTCCCTCCCATGGATGAGAGTTCGGTATATAGCTTCGAGGATGTACTTCAGAGTTCTGTCGTTTGCACACCGCATGCTAAGCACGCCGTTATATATACCGCAGTCCTCAAACACCAAAGATCTCTAGAAGTACAAGATGTATTTATCACTTTACGAGCAATTTGATCGAAATCTGATGAGCGTTGTCCCTTGACCTAAGATATTGGCTTTGACATGCACTCGGCACTCGTGAAGTAGTACAACTTTTCATAAGCTCAGTTTCGAAATTTCTTCCGGTCGACCTGTGACTTCCAGCTTCGATGGCGTGGTCGTCGTTGACCAATTTTTTCTTGCAATGGAAGAATATTTTTTACTGTCAAAAATCAGAAAGTGGAGTTTCCAGTGCTTTCCTTTTCCGTCGCTTGCACATATACGATGGCTGTGTTGTTGTGTCTAAGCTTTTAGCCGCGACATCATTATTCCCGGTTGAAGGTTCCACTGATGTCACCAGAGCACCGTTTGTGCCGAGCCCCACAGTGCACAGATAAGACTACGTGATCCGCAGGGCGCCTGTTATCCGGATACACTGTTAAAGACTGAGCTAGTTTTTAGACTGGGCCGTCTGCCAGGTGGATTATCGGCACGGTATGGTTGATACCTTAACCCGGTCCAGTTGTTTAGTACAGTATTTTTTCCCGACTCACCACTTAACATAGTAAGCCAGTTGCTCGATGGTCATCATGAAGATTTAACACAAGCACTTTTGGAAAGCTACAAGATATACGGAGATGACAGCTTTTACCAACTTCATTCCCCCAGACATCACTAGTAAGGATGAACAAATCAAGCCACAAAGATTCATCAAATGCCCAAAAAGGTATTTGTCGTCTCAAGGATTTAGGAATTCAAAGATGGTAATCACCACTTGTGCTGTCAGAAGTATCGTCAGTATGTGATTGAAGGTTAAAGATTGTAAATGGGTTCGTTCACAGCTATGACAGATGGTTCGTTATGATTTACTAGACCAGCAATGCAATTTCGGAGGAGCCAATAGCAACATTCAAGTTCGACGAAGTAAAGGTAGGAAGATTATTGGTACATGGCGATACGGTTAGCGCTGTATATCGACTGAGGTTGATTATGAAGAGAACACTGCAACACTGCGGGTAGGGTGAAATTTTAACTTGTTCAAAGAAGCCAGGTTAGTTAATATCTCTCGTGGAGCTACTGACCCGCTCTGTATTGAAGGGTAGTTCAGAATAGTGTTGACATAAGTTGTTTCTCGTTTAAGTGCTTATTCACCAAGCTCATGCCGTAGTTTAATTTGCGCAATCCTAGCATCTAATTGTTGCTGCTTATGTTGCTTATATTGTCGGACGGAATCAGAGATTTTATCCAACCACACCCTTCCTGCTCGAAAACCCAATGTTTAATCTCAGGTAGAGTGATTGACTTAACGACCGAACAATTATGGCTGAGAGATTTCAAATGGGAGTAGCAGCCTACGGGTAGTAAGCTGATTTTTCTTGACACACAGTGAATCAGCATACCAACACATAATTAGGACCACTTAGTACTTGAGAGTAAGATACTGAATGTATTAAATATAAGCAGGGCACTATTTGAAGTGCGTCACCTTTTTCTATTTAGATAAGAAAATACGCGGTCCAAGATTGAATCTTAATTTATTTGTTTGCAAGTCGTTTAAGCGGACACACACGATTATCAGTTTTCTTAAATAAATAATTAATTAAGTTTAGATTTAATTTAATTAACAGTAAGTGTCTTTAATTAATAAAACCATTTGTCTGAAACTACTACCTGTGTTAGAGTTGTAATTAGTTTGATATAAAATGACCTTGGTCATAATTAAGAAATCAGTGCAGCTTCCCGGCGAAACCGATTCTTATTTGTTTGTATAATTTTAACCAGAATTACCAGTTTCACAATAAAGAATTACAAAATTTTAAAGAACAACAACGAAGTGTGTTCTCAAAATAAGATTGCATAATTCATAAGATTGATAACATTTTGACTTTAAAATACTAAAAAATATTTTTGATCTCCTTCTACTTTGGTTGTATGCGCACACAAAGAATGTTACGGCATTTGTTAACGATAACACTCGTGCTCGGCGTAATTGTGGTGGCACAAGAACCAAGTATCAGCGATGGAGACCTTACTGACTTAATCAACTCGCTGTTTATACCAGTTTCAAATGTAACGACTCCAATACCACCACCACCGAATCCACCGCCGACACCACCGCCAACACCACCGCCAACACCTCCACCGACCAGGTCACCAGTAACAGCACCGCCATCGGTTATTCCGGATCCACTACCTCCAGGCGTACCACCAGAAAATGTATGTATCTTTATTCAAACTATATATAATCGATTAGTGACGTTTACATATGTCTATCTAGATATGTGTCAATGGCGAATGTGTCGCATACTATCTATGCAGTAACAACACATTCATTACAGACGGCGAAGGTTTGATCGACATCCGTTTCGGTGAAGAAGTGCCGCGACAATGTCACGACTATTTGGAAACATGTTGCGGCGCTGAAGATCAACTTCTCGAACCAATAACACCACCAACACCAACAATTGCGAAACCAATTGGATGCGGCTACCGAAATCGACAAGGTAGCGGAATACGAATCGAAGGTAAAGAGAGCGAAGCACAGTACGCCGAATTCCCATGGATGGTGGCAATTTTAAAAGAGGAACCAGCTTCCGGCCAAATATTAAATGTATATCAATGCGGTGGTTCATTGATTCATCCCCAAGTTGTGTTGACGGCGGCCCATTGTACCCAAGCTCGACAGGCGAGTACATTAAAAATTCGAGCGGGCGAATGGGATACACAAACAAAAAATGAAATATATCCGCATCAAGATCGTGACGTAACCGAAATTATTGTCCACCCGCAATACTATAAGGGAGGTTTGTTTAATGACATTTCGTTGCTGTTGTTAAGTGCACCGGTTGATTTAGCTGAAAATGTACAAACTCTTTGCTTGCCACCACAGAATGCGCTGTTCGATCATAGTCGCTGCACCGCGTCGGGTTGGGGCAAAGACGTATTCGGACGTGAAGGTAAATATCAGGTCATACTCAAAAAAATCGAATTGCCTGTTGTACCCCGTGCTACGTGTCAGGATTCATTGCGACGCACCCGTTTAGGTAGACGTTTCAATTTGCACGAAAGTTTTATGTGCGCGGGCGGAGAACCCGGCAAGGATACGTGCAAAGGTGATGGTGGCTCACCACTCGTTTGTCCAATTCAAAATACCGTCGATCGTTACTATCAAAGCGGTATTGTGGCGTGGGGTATTGGATGCGGTGAAAATCAGGTACCTGGTGTGTACGCAAATGTTGCAGTTTTCCGAAATTGGATCGATCAGCAATTCTCACAACGAGCACTCGACCCAAGTTACTATACAGCATCATAAGTAACATATTTTTAGTACACAAACACTCCAGTGAGATAAAATAAAGTTTGCCAAAACCATAAAATAAATTAAACCAAGTATTAAGTTCACATATATTATCATGTTCTCCCACCAGTGTAGTCGAGCAAAGAGTGACCTTCCATCGCATGATAGCATCACAACACTCTCTTACGATACACATACTACGAAAAGGTTAAGAACTGCATCAATACATTCTACTACACTGTTAGTGCATTGTAAGGCAACGCAAACATACAAAACTTGTCTACATTTTGTTTATAAACTCAATCAATGTCTTATCTTAAAACTATGATCTTCACTTACCTGTCGCGATCAACTTGTTAAACATGTTTTGAGTTTTTTCTACTCGTTATTTGTTATATTGGCTTTCAAAATCTGGAATGTAATAAAAAATCTTTTGTTATTGGTAATATAACACAGTATGGGGATTTCCAGTAGATCAGGGATGATCAACAAGTCTAAAAATACCGAATATTTGTCGAAACAGTGGAACCGTCAAAACATATATATTGCCCAGTCCTGCATTTATAATATGCATTTTGAAGGTTATTGTGTTAACTGTTGATTGATCATCACAAATATTGAATGGTAATAAGTACGTGTTGACATTTGGATGTTTGACAGTTGCGACTGTGTTTAAGAAAGTGATTTAGTCAACATTTCAAAATCCACCATCAGTTCGTGACGTTTTTGTTCCAACTCAGCAACCCAAACATGTCTCTAATGCCGTCGCATACAACAACGAGTTTTTCAATGACGGAATGGTTGACGATGGCTGAGCAGTGACACATGAGTTGTTCCAGCCTTCATCTTAGCTATTTTATTAGAAACTGGTATCTGAAACTCTCTCTATATGACCACGTTTGGTTTTATAAAAAGGCTGAATCACGCATCGGTAAGATGATCAAAACTCCAAAACTGGCCGATTGGGGCTATACAGGGTACTACTCCGCACAAAGATAATCTCTGTTATAAGGAACATAAAGAGTTACCAGAAGAGAATAGAATTTAGTATTGAAAGGAACCATTAATGGGCTCACTTGGCGAAATGAAGGGCTGGAGAAATTACGTATACAATTGGAGAGACATTTTAACAATGGCAAGTGGACCAATGAATGGGGTGAGCACAAAACACGGCTTTCAATAAGTGCAACCTTGAATTAATGAAGTCGAAGAGTACAATCTGGAGGAGTTTCTGTGAGGGGACCAATGAATTACTCTCTGCAGTTCTAGCCTAAGGGGTTTATGGTCTATATTATATCGGAGATCATGAAATGGTACAATATATGATCATTTGGACACACTGAAGTCGAGAGAATAAGACTGCTAACAGACTTGATCGCGAAGATGCTGCTACTACTTTCGTTGGATCGAAAACATTCTATGGCAACACTAAGGAACATCTTAGACCAGTGCAGCACGCTGAGAGTATACTGACACAGGAATCCTCGTTGAATCGAGTCAAAAAACTTCTTGCACTTGGCAGACTTAAGCTGGGACTCGTAATACGCTACTTAATACATAATATGAGCCTGCGTACAAATTACGGATGGATCTTCTTTGGCATCGAAGTAGAATCATTTTGTGTCAAGTCAACAGGAGGAACTTTAAGTCAGATTTGAGCGATGCAAAAATTGCTCTGTGAGATTACCGGTCCATTGGAAACTTGTGAGGCTTAACTTAAGAGGGACAAAGTACAAAAACCGTATAAAATGCAACGTCTTGAGAGAGTGGACATTAACTCTCATTCAAGCGGGTTTGTATAGTAAAGATATTGGAAGAGTTTAATATAAGTATCCAACCAATTCAGATGTACTCTCTATATGGGCATGTTCATATCCAAGTAAAAATAATTGTGGGTTGATTTGTTGATTCCACTCTGTGAGTAACATCCTGGAGCTCCCCAAATAAATCTGGTAGATATGAATATGTCGAACCGATATCGAACAAGACTCGGAATGTTGTCCATCCATGCCAAAACTAAACGCCCAGGTGGCACAGTGGTTAAAGCTGCGGCAGTTGGAGCCAGAGGTACCGGGTTCGAATCTCGATCCGGGGCAAGATGCAAAAAGTGATTTTTCAACGTCGATAGTTTCGGCGGTGCGATCGGTGGTGTGAATGAACACATCTGGATCCCCGGTCGAATTTGGAATCCATGGGCCGTCCCATCGTTCATGTCAGTACTATAGGCTGATATGGAGCTATGCAATGCGCAGATGGTTCCACGAAAAAATCGGCCCTATAGCAGTACATAAAAGTGGTATCACAACGGACCAATCGCCGGTCTAACTTAGCAGCCGCAATAACATAACATGCCAAAACAATCTTCAATTTATATCTCAGCTGCAAGTGTTGATAGGAATCGTAGAAGGCTTGGTTGATTACAAACCACAATTTTTTCTCTTTTTGACAGCACGGTGTGCATTGACATATTTTTTAATGCATAACGGACAACACGTCTCATAGACGCTATATATGACATGTGAAATGATACAGAGGCGCCACTGCACGTTTTTATCTTACCTGTAATGAGACATAATTGGCATCTTCAACCAGAAACAGGCCGAGCAATGTGCTTCGAAACTGGCATATCGTGGTATATGATGAGCCGCGCATGCCCTGGGATCTATCCAAATTTTTCAGCGAGTTATAGGGAAATATTTTCATGAACCTTCGAATTATACAAAATGGTCATTTCCAGTATATTGCAACCGTGGATTTCTGGGCGTCTCGTCATAAATAAATCCATCTTGACATTCAAAGTCCGTTAACAACATTAATCGGTGATTTCTGGTGGTGTCCTCAGAAAATAATCGAGATGAGTCAAACCGGTCGACCTTGAAGGCCAATTGACAGATCTACTACTCGGTTGCCTCAGGTATATGATTCTACGACCAGCTGAATCACAAAGTGCTTACTAAATGACAAACAGTCGTTTGACGGATAACGCTTATGTCACAAATAATATACGAACAATGTAGGCCTACGCGACGCCAATGGTTGCTAGTTTATCATAAACCACGTAACTACATGTTCGCTTATGGAAAATAATCAAGGGGTGTGTATTCGCATGACATCCAACAATTGATAGATTCATTTCTCGAACTCCACTGGTCCAATGTTGACACCAATTCGTAAAAGAGTCGTATAGAGTCACTCCACAGCTCAAAACATGACTCTCGCTAATGGGTGCTCCTCATAGAATTATTAAAGCTGGTCCTGGAATTTCCAAAATCTAGACTATATCTGCGATAGGAGCAGTTCAGATAGTAATTGGAGCTCGTTCCAAAATATTCATCGACGAACTTCCAAAGTGTTTCGTTCGATTTACAACTATCTAATCTTATGAGATGTACACATAAATGATTTTCTTTTCATGCGTGTGTGGACACATGGTCTATAAGGTCATCAACGGTTGCGATAAGGTTCTATATAAACATGAATTTCGGAATTCTGTAGATTATTTATTATAGTACAAGTGTCTAAACTGTTCATCCTATATAGGCTTTATAGTATGTAATCGTAACAGCACAGTTAGTCCATATATGCACCGAGCTTAGGGCTGCGTATCACTCGATCCATCAATTCCGTATGAGAGAGAGGGAAAGAAAGAGGTACAGAGCCCAAATGATGGCATAACGTGAAATTGATAGAGCAAAAGGCTTAATTTAGTCTGGGGTAGTTATTATTGTACTCTTCTCCCTCCATGGCTCTTGCCTACTACACTTAACCCTATCGTCATATAGGTACTATCACTTATTTGATTTACTTCCTCCATCAAAGCTTTTTGATTTATTTTCAAAATTTGCCTCCACCGGTCACTGTACAATACTTCGACACCTTCCACGTCAACGAGGGTGGTGCGGACTGTTACTACACACTATCACGCTGGAATGGCATTATATAAGTATATAATATATAGTCAAGTCCTCACGACGAATTACTTTTGTAACAGTATTCTCTGGAGCTATTACCTTCCCAGAACCTCATTTTTCACCAATAATTTGAGTATCTGGATTTATTTTCCGAACTGTTTGTTTTATTTTCAGTACTTTGGCTTGGTTTCCGGAACTCGTAATCGGTCGACGAATACGTTCCCAATTTCTGGTATCTTACCTTCAACTGAATGTCCCACATATGATCATCTCCGTTTTCTCCCTTCCGTTCATATATCGACACTATTTATGGAACATTCCCAGCTCTATCTTTTGCTGTCATTTCTTTTATCAGGGCTGTGATTCCAAACTTAACTATGTCGTTCAGTCAAACGTTTAACTTATAACTGCGCTAATTGATCAAACTATTTGGGCAGAACCATTGGTGGATGCCAGTGGCAATTTTATCAGAACGTCCAGTTATATAACTGACCCTGCTTGCGCATAAAAGACAGCCATTGATACTGATTATAGGAACAAACTTGTTCGACAAAAATCGATCGAGTTTAAAGAATCCATAATGATAAGCGTTGATGAAGGTTCCTTGAAACGACATGCTGACCAATAAGGTCACCATTGTTTTGGACACAGCATATTCATATGCAAACAACCTTCTTTGAACAGAAATACCAGTTTTGTGGGGATGAATTGAATTTTAATTACCAGTATACTGACCGAAAGGGATAACAGACCTTGAAGGATCGCTGGACAGCCGACTAGCATCTGTAAAAACATTGTTCAAATTTCTGGACGTGCAATCCAAGGTTTATTATTGGAGGGGACTACAATATAAAATATACAGCTTGGGGTTCCAGGCTAATTTCTCCTGGGAAAGGGAATGCTTTGTTCAATGCCATTCATGAAAACAACTGCGAATATTTTTCCCCAGGGGGGCCACGTATTGGCCAACCGATGCAGGAAATATTCCAGATCTACTTGATTTCTTCCTGTTGCACTAGAGTCGAAGGAGCTAACGACTTAAAGTCTGATCACTTCAGAGAAAAATTGGAAAATCTAGTTGAGCTAAAAGTTAGCATTAAAAGTATTGACGAATTGGAACAACAAATAAACAATTTCACTGAATACATTCAATTTGCCGCCAGTCTAACTACTCCAGAAATAAAGGATAAAGCGGAGATCGAATTTAAATATCCGCCTGAAATCAGAGAAAAAATCAAAGAAAGAAGAAAGGCAAGGAGAATATGGCATCTGACCAGAAATCCCGCTGACAAGACAACTTTCAAACAGGATTGCTTCGACAACTACCTAAGCGGGCTAGGTCCAGCAAGGAATAAGGACTACTCGTTATGGAAAGCAACCAGAAAATTTAAACGACCTGTAGTTCGAATACCACCTTTAAGAAATGCTCAAGGCAGTTGGGTTCGACAAGATTGAAGTATGTACCCAAATGCTTCAAAATGGCCCAAATAGTTATGCTGAAGAAACCTGGTTAACCAGATGAAGAAGTAACATCATACAGACCAATTTCACTGCTTCCGACTTTATCAAAGCTATTTGAAAAACTACTACTGGAACGTCTAAGGCCAATGGTAAACGTCCCTGAATTTTAATTTGGGTTCAATTTGGGAATTTGGGAACAACCACTCTACAATAGATCAAGTCCATCGAATAATTACGGTAATAGAGCGAGCGTTAGAAGAAAAGAAATATTGCCCCGCCGTATTTCTGGATGTATCCCAGGCTTTTGATAGGGTTTGGCCCGAGGGATTGATATTCAAGATGAGCAAAATGCTAAAACAAAACTATTGCCAGCTGCTTGAATCATACATTTCTGATCGTCAATTCAGAGTCATCCATGAAGAAACATGTTCTGACTTTTATCCAACGTTAGTGGGAGTTCCGCAGAGAAGTGTTTTGGGACCTGTCCTCTACCTCCTCTACACTGCGGTCATACCTACAACGAATAAAACTTTTGCCGATTGCACCGTAATTATGTCAGTAGGCGAATCACAATCAAAGGCAGTGGAAAATCTGCAACGAGCAATGAACAACGTTACTAAATGGACAATTGACTGGACAATCGTGCTTAATGAGCTTAAATCAACCCATGTGACATTTATACTTCGACACAAAAATAACAATATACGCTTATACCTTAAATGGAGTGCAAGTGCCGCAGGCTGATTCGGCAAAATACCTTGGTCTGCATTTAGATTCACGGCTCAACTGGAAACATCACGTAAGACAAAAAGCTGAACAGATACGATTTAAACAACGTCAAATGTACTGGTTATTGGGCATCATTTCAAAATGAACCTGTATTGCAAAAGACTAGTCTATCAAACTATCTTCAAAGCAATATGGAGGTATGGCGCGCAGCTATGGGGTTGTACTCATAAGTTTAATAGAGACATTATACCAACGTAGTCAAAATAAATTTCTTCGAATGATCACCAACGCTTACCAATTCGTGACTAAGCGGGAAATACACAATGATCTAGAAATTCAATTGATAGATGACGTCATCAGCGAATGTGCCATAAAACATGAGAAGAGACTTCTTACCCACACCAACGTCGAGCCCGTACAACTACTGGACAGTACAAACGAAATAAGGCGGCTCCAACGAATCAAACCAAATGAGTTAACCGTATGAATATTATATATCAAGGGAACTGAAAAAAATATGTACATATATTGCAGCACCTGTTGGCTGGAACCGTTGAAGTTTCCGCACTCAATGCCACAAAGAATTCATTGTACAAACCTAGGATTTCATCAAAGTGCATAGACACGCTCTGCACCCTTAGCAAACTGAAACACTTTCAACCAGGGCAGAGGAGACAGTATATTTGCAGGAATATTCCTGAAGTTGAGAATATTCAAGGGCTTTCATATACGACCGAAAGCCGGACAACTGCTGATGAATTGTAAGCTATCATCAACATCCTTACTATACGTTTGTCACATACGGCAACACTAGAAAGTCCCATGAGATGAGATGACTTTTGAAATGGCCATGGCTAGTAAGTATAGAAACCAAAACCCACTCTCAAGTTGTCCTTTTTCACTGAAAGAGCGTAATTGGTCAGATTCCGGTAAAGCCCTCTAACAAAGTACTGCGCCTTACGACAAGTAAAGGTAGCTGACCTCGTTAGGTTTAGATTTTATAGAGCAACGGTTGTAATTATTTTGCACTATATGAAAAGGTAGACGCGCAGCTGGTTCAGGACCGACGAAATATAAGCGAGAACCAGTCTTAGCAATATAGTCTGCCATTTTTTTGTCCTCAATGTCACAATGGGCAGGAACCTACATGATCGTTACCTTATTGTTCCAACTAAGGAGGCTCAGATGTTTCTTACAATCCCCTGTGAGTAATTCTGCTGAATGAATAGTACAGTAGGTCCCCAGACCGTCTGAAATTCTCAGATCATGCGATAGACAGTTGTAACCAAAGCCAACACTCTGTTCAGAGAAAGAGCCACCTGAAAAGAAAACTAGCAGGTAGTGGACCTATCAGGCAGACATCTATCGGTAGGGACGAAAGCATTCCACACCCAGCACTCCTCAAGCGAAGGTTCCCGAACCAGGTGTACCAAACTTAAACGATTGTAACTGGGGTAGCGAGAGAGTTAGCTCCATAGCTAGAAGCGGAGATGAAGACATGGAATGAGTTACAGCCCGATAAGCAATGTTTTGCAAACAGGTAAGTTTACCAATTGAAAATTATACCTTAACGACTGGCCACCAAACAACAGGCAACAAAAGGCTGAACTTTAACCTTACATTCGAAAAGTGATGGTACTGAAAAACACGCAGTTTTTCAGTACCATCACTACGCCTTATAAATATAACCAAGTTGGTTTTAGATCGGTTTACATGTAAACCCTTATCCAAACACCACTATTCTATAACGAGAAGAGCATGTTGAGTTAAATTTGATAAGACATTCAAATGCTTGGCTAACTCGGTTAGAACCAGATCGTCAGCATATCTTTTATTTTATCACTGTGTGATAGAACCGAACTCACGTTTGTCAATGATCAGACATCATAACAGGGGTGAAATCACACCTCCCTAGAGGAATCCTCTGCGGAAACCTTGACCGAAATGTGTTGCCTGTTACTGAGGGAAGCGGTAACTAAAATTTCAGAAAACTTGATGACAGACATATAGGCCGAAACGATTTTAGCGTATAGTAGAGCAATTAACCGCCCAGGTGGCGCAGTGGTTAAAGCTGCGACAAATGGAGTGAAACGTACCGGGTTCGGATCCTGATAGGGACAGGATGCAAAAGCACATCTGAGACCACTGTTGAGTTTAGTACCTCCATCTTGCAAGACAGTACTATAAGGCTGGTATGGAGCTATGCAGAGTGCAAATGTTTTCTTCGTAAAATTAACCGATAGCCGAACGTAAAGTGGGATGTGCCATACGGAATCGAGATCATCTGTTAAATACCAGTTAGATTCGCTTCAGACAGAACACTCGACAATAATAAACTTTAATAATGTTTTACGAAGCTCTTATAGTGATTAATCAGGGATGATCACCAATTTGTTAAGATCACTCTATACATTTACGATCTCACATTACTGATGTAGTAAAGTGGAAAAATATCACTCTTTATATGCAGGTCTGGACAACATATGTTTTTTGAAGGTCCCTCTCGATATTTTATAAAAATTGTTGATCATCCCTGATCTCTTGGAAATCCCCAGATTGTGTTAACTTATTAAGCAACGAATTTTTTTATAACCTTACAAATTATGAAAGCCAACAACAATAACAAATAAATAACGCGAATGCGAGTATAAAAAATTCAAAACAAGTTAAACGAGTTGATCGCGACAGGTAAGTGAAGATCATATAGTGTTAAGGTAAGACATTGATTGAGATTACAAAATTTATATGTGTATTTGCATTACTACATATATAATGCACGATGTATTGATGCAGTTCTTAGCATTTTCGTGGTGTGTGACGTAATGCGATGAAAGGTCACTCGATCACACTGCTGCCATGATTAAGATGTTAGATTAAAACTTGGTTAATTTATTTTATGATTTTGTCAAACTTTATTTTATCTCACTGAGTGTTTGTATTTTATTAAAAATGTTAAAATTATAATTACATAAACTTAAGATGCTGTATAGTAACTTGGGTCGAGTGATCGTTGTGAGAATTGTTGATCGATCCAATTTCGGAAGAATGCAACATTTGCGTACACACCAGGTACCTGGTTTTCGCCGCATCCAATACCCCACGCCACAATACCACTTTGATAGTAACGATCGATGGCATTTTGTATTGGACAGACGAGTGGTGAGCCGCCATCACCTTTGCATGTATCCTTGCCGGGTTCGCCGCCCGCACACAGAAAACTTTCGTGCAAATTGAAACGTTTACCTAATCGGGTGCGACGCAATGAATCCTGACACGTTGCTCGGGGTACAACAGGCAATTCGATTTTTTTGAGTATGACCTGATATTTTCCTTCACGTCCGAATACGTCTTTACCCCAACCCGACGCGGTGCAGCGACTATGATCGAAGAGCGCATTCTGTGGTGGCAAACAAACCGTTTGTACATTCTCCTCGAACTCAACCGGCGAATTTAGAATGAGCAACGAAATGTCGTTAAACAAACCTCCCTTATAGTATTGCGGGTGGACAATAATTTCGATTACGTCACGATCTTGATGCGCATATATTTCATTTTTCGTTTGTGTATCCCATTCACCCGCTCGAACTTTTAACGTATTCGCCTGTCGACCTTGGGTACAATGTGCCGCCGTCAAAACAACTTGTGGATGAATCAGTGAACCGCCGCATTGATATACGTTTAATACTTGGTCGCCAGCACGTTCCTCTTTTAAAATTGCCACCATCCATGGGAATTCGGCATATTGTGATTCACTATCCTTGTCCGTGATTCGGAAGCCAACACCGTTCGTATTACGGTAACCGCATCCCGCTGGCTTAGGGATTATTGGTGGAGCTGGTGTTATTGGGTCGACAACACGTTCGTCAGCGCCACAACATGTTTCCAAATAGTCGTGACATTGTTTCGGCAAATCTTCACCGAAACGGATGTCGATCAAACCTTCACCGTCTGTTACGAATGTATTGTTCACGCATAGATAGTATGCGACACATTCTCCGTTGAAACACATCTAGATAGATATATGTAAACTAGTGAGTATCGATTATATAGTTTGAATAAAGATACATACATTTTCTGGTGGTATGCCTGGAGGTAGTGGATCCGGGTTCACTGGTGGCGGTGCTGTTACTGGCGGCTGTGTCGGCGGTGGTGGAGTCTCAGCATTTGGGTCCTTTGTGAACAACGAATTGATTAAATCGTTGAGGTCTTGTTCCCCAATATTTTGTTGTTGTGCCACCACAACCACTCCGAGCACGAGTATTGTTGGTATCAAATGCCGTAACATTCTCTGGGTGGCGCATACATACAACCAAAGTAGAAGATCAAAAAAAATATGTTTTAGTATTTTAAAGTCAAAATGTTATCAATCTTATGTATTATACAATCAAAATTCGAAGAAGTATATATTTTGTAATTCTTTATTAAGATTAAATATATAGAGGCAAGACGATATGATCACTGATCAGCCGCACAAATTAAGAAACTGGTTAGTCTAGTTAACATCGAACCACAAATAATTAAAAAACGGTTTTATTTAGCTTGTGTATATGCTAAAGAAATTCATCTCAAGGTATTGACGTCGCACCTAGTCGAATTATACGATCGATCGATCGATCGATCGATCGATCGATCTCTAAACCAAAACAAACACCACGTATTTGCAGTATTGATCAAGTAAACAATTGAAACAGAAAATAAACAAAACACGTACAGTTTGAAACGAAGAATTGAATATCATCAAATCAATCAAGGTCAATATGAAAAATTAACGTGTATAGGCATATGTGGGCTCTCCGTTTAAATAAACGCGATCGACGCGATCTTAACATTTATGAATTGTTTCGCGTATATACCGGTTTTAGATGACATGCACGTATCTAATTAAACAATCTAGCTCTTGTTCTAGGTTGAACAAACTATCTGCTAGTTTATTATAAGATCATCACGATCATAAATTAATTATTTTTGTGGTTTTTTTTTTGTCGATCGCTCGCGCACATACGAAACGAGCCAAAAATGAAACCGCACATAATTTGCATACTGATTTCTTATTAATGAACACACAGATACGAAATTACATTTTTTTTTTGGTCAAGGTTATCTTATATCAAACCCACAAATTAATTTATTTTTTCTTCGAAAAACAATCTTAATTTTGTCTTATAATCAATAAAATTCGAAATTATAATTAGCACAGATGTTTTTCACTATATACGATTTTGACACTTACTTTTAATTAAATTATTTATCTAAACTTAAATTATTAATTTGTTTTTTTTTTGTTTTTATTAATCAACTAAACAACCGTGTGTGTCCGCTCCAGTGTCTTGCGAACAAATAAATTAAGATGCGAGCTCGGACAGTTGTTTCACATCAAAATGAAAAATTTGTGTACGTTTTGCGCTCTTCAAACACAACAGATAGTCGCTGGTGAGCGTCAACTGTATATATGTGACTGTTGTGTGTGTGTGTGTGTGTGTTGGTATGATTGTGGTTGTGACACGCACACACCTATACATTTTTATAGTTTTATGTAAATGCTGTTTGTTTATAAATTTAATACGTTTCATAATTTGTATTTGTGGATAGTTCAAATGTGTGACGTCAATAGTTTTCCAAACAATTTGACTTTATTTTCCCAGCGATGAGATAAGTTTGGGATTTTTATGATATTTTGACCCCGACCGATTATCGTTCGAATATAATTGTTTTAGCTTATATAATTTTGAGTACAAGCTCATTCACAATACGACAATTTTATATAAGCATTTCACAGAGCTACGAAATTATTTAAATCAACAGCTGATGGTGCGTCGACCTTCAATCAAAAATTCTTAAAAGCCAATTACTTAAATACTTACAAGAGAATGTCAACCATATATTTAATCAGTACATAATTTTTTTTGTATTGCCTATTGAATCGGTTTCGATCATGAGAGAGCTCTTCATAGTATTGTAACCAATCAGAAGATGCCAGATCGGTCTCTACGCTGTGGAGTCATAATCGCCGATCGCGACCTCTTTGCCTATCGAAAGGCGGAACTTCCTTAAAAGATCGCTGTATCATTTGGTTCAGATCAGTACGCATGGCGTGACCGAGCCAACGGTTTTCCTGATTTTTCCTGAAATTCCTAATCTCGTGATTGAAAACGAGCTCGGTATGCCGACTGCGACCTCTTTGCCTACCGAAAGGCGGATCTTCCTTAAAAGATCGGTGTTTTCTGGTTAATGGTTTTCCTGATTTTTCCTGATCTCGTGATTGAAAACGAACTCGGTATGCCGACCCTGACCTCTTGGCCTATCGATCGCTGTATCATTTAGTTCAGATCACTATATCATTTGGTACGTGACCGAACCAACGGTTTTCCTGATTTTCCCTTAAATTCCTGATCTCCTGATCAAATCTTTCCAGTTTATTACGGTGTAAGCACACGTGGAGCCTCCCAGCTGAATATCATATGTCCAGATGGGCTTATTTATTTATTCCCAGATGGGATTTTATTAAGTCTCACAGGCGGAAAGGTAAGTTTACGGGGTGTGAATGTAATGTGTACCGATTTTGGCCCATTATGGCGCTGATTCTCCATTTTATTAGCCATTTTTCGATTTTGTCTAAATGTTCTTATAGCATTGTTGATAACCCGGAACTTAGATCAAGTACAAGACTGGCCCCAGTACACTGCCTTGAGGTAAAAATTTTCGATTGATCAAATAATTTTACAGAAACCTGCTGGTAATTGTGCTCTAATTTTATGTAGAAGTCTTTTATGCTATACCTTAATGAAAGCTTGGGCTATATCTAGAACCGCTTCAGAGTTATCTTTTTGTTCAAGAGAGTTCCTGATTTCAGAAACGACTCGCTGTGAACTTGTTTTATGGTGTTCTTCTCTAAATCCAAATTGATGGCCCGGAATTTTTTCTCCTTCAAAATTGGCTAAAGGTTTTGATCTTTTTTGGAAGCTGATTGCACGATATGAGTTAACTTTTATTTCCATTTTGCCAGGTTTCGGAATCATTATAATAATTGAAGCTTTCCCGATTTGTGGATAGTGACCTGTTGTCATTATAGTGATGAATATATAAGTTATGAATTTGATACAGTTATGATTTGCATAAATTTGTTCATTGATACATTATGGGAACTGATCATGTTATAAATACCATAGTCATCGTTTGTGTTTGCATTGAAAGAATTGCCTTTGACTTCTTTTGCATAATATATTTTTGGATTGATGGTACGAGACAATTCCTTTTCAATATTTTAACTTTTAAACATGTGGCTGAGCGCTGTTGTTCAACTCTTTGTCGTGTAGTAATTTTTTTACTTAACGCCTTGTACACTACACAACCTCTGTAGTTTGCTGTATGATTTTCTCCACAATTGCTAAATTTTCTGGCGTCTGGGGTTTTTTCCAGCCACATATAACACACACAGCTGGGAGTTTACAATAATTTCGTGAAAGGCCATATTTTTGGCAGTTGGCATATTGTAAAACTGATTTACACTTGTGTGGTTCCTCCACTACGACTTTTGTATAAAGATTAAGTAGATCGGGTGATGGCCCTTAGATTTGATTGATTCTGGTTAAAACTCATCAAAGGTTGTGGTTTTAATTAATCCCGCTTTGCACCGTGAAGTTCATACTTTTTAGGTCTTGGCTCATTTCTTCTGGATGCACAGTGGACTCGGACCGTGATTCTTTTCGTACTGTTCTACAATCTATAGTGTAGAAGAATTTTTTTTTTTTTTTCTAAGATGGCTATAAATTGTCTATAGCTCTCGACGTCTTGACGGAGGTCTCTCTGTGGTCTCTTCTGTTTCATTTCCATGATCACAGTAATCTTTGAATAGTACATGTAGAACTTTGAACCGATTGTGCGTCACTATTACATCCGGATTTAGTTTTATACTTCTCAACTAAAACTTGTCTGTTTGTCTGTTTTTATCTTTGCAATCTGTTTGGGGGCTGAACGCACTACCAACACATTCACACCACCGATTGTAACCAAATGGTGAAACATCCCTTTTGCATCCTGCCCCTATCGGGATTCGAACCCGGTACCTCCCACTCCGGTGACTTAGATTTTAAAATCGCTTCTTCTGGAGACTTGGGATTACGTTTCTTTTCGACGTCACCCTAATGTAACGCTCAATACCCGTTTGCACTTATATTTGTTGATATTCATTATCAAGGTTATTACTATCATTATTTTCCATTATTTTAAAGTTTGTGTCATTCATATATTGCTTACATTAATATTAGATGATTTTGAACTTTTTTTCTTAAATTCTGGAAATACATGCGTTGACGTTGCATTATTTTTATGACCAGAAGTCGACGCACTTGGGTTATTTCGAGTGAAATCAGTATATTTATATCTAATGTTGGATGGGATTAAATTTTGACTTGAAAAAGCCCCATCGTCACATTTTACACCTTGAGTAATTATATAACAGCTTAATAAGCACACATTTGTATTATTTTAAGTTAATTGATTTGCTCTTCGATTTTCCGTTCAAACAACACAATGGTAAAAGTCGGATTCTATTGATGCGTTTCAAGGGAATAAATTGATACACAGTAAAGATGATAAAGGCATCATTGTTGCATTTCCAAGCGATAGACTAATGAGTAAGTTTACCGATCGCCTATGATCTCAAAGTAGCAAGTACATTCTTTCCTCAAAACAAAAATCAATTTGAAAACACGAGCAGATCCATGCAAAACATTACGAAGCCTAACTGACCATTTTTTGACCTCAAAAGGGTTGGCTTGATTTGTTCAAGACGTGAGAACGTGGTGTTGTTTAACCAAATATTTGTCCGTAGTGTGACAAGTCAGTTTCAGAGTAGCTTACGTATAAAAAGTTAGCCCGAACTTTTATCTCAGGAATATAAAATTTATACTTTTTTTTGTTTATTTCTATGCAATCTGTTTTGGGGCTCAAGGCACTCCCAACTCTTTCGCGATTCGCTTATTTACGTCCTTACCGTACGCTATAGATCCGATTTACCTAACCATCTGCACATTGCATAGCTCCATGCCAACATATAGCACTGAGATGGAAGATGGGTCGGCCCATGGCTTTTGCACTCCAACAGGGGGTCATAGTTGTGTTTATTCACACCACCGATCCTATCAAGTTGTGAAAAATCCCTATTGCAATCTGCCCCTATTGGGATTCGAACCCGGTACCTCCCGCTCCAACTGCCGCAGCCTTAAGCCTGATTTCCATTATGAAAAAATACTGACAAAATAGTCAAGGCGAGATAAAAAATATAATTTTTCTTAAAGTGCGAGTGAAATAAAAAATATTTCCAGTACAAAAAATGTATTCAATACTTAGTAAATTTTTATGGTTACTGAGAAAATAATTATAGCAGTACTGACAAAATATATGAAGAGAAGTATTTTTATTGAGTACTGCAGAAATATTTTATAGGAAAAATAAAAATGGATGATTTTTTATGGCCAATTAATAATTTTAACATTTCGTTTTGTGCCATCTTAATTCATTGTGAAAATAATTGAAATTTTTTGTCTTTTTTTTTCAAAAACAAAAAATTTGAAATTTATTGGTTATATTACACGCATCTGTCAAAATATATCCACTATAAAAAAAGAAAAAAGTAAAAACCGATCTCTGTCACTCTAATGGTATTTTTAATTTTTTTCTCGCTTTGTTTTTTCAGTAAAAAATACTGACAAAATTTTTTTCATAATGGAAATCAGACTTTAACCACTGCGCCACCTGGGCGGTAAAAAATTTATACTTATGGCAACTCTAGCAAAAATATCGGAATCTATCAAGCTATCGTGATATAATGAATATTAATTTTATCTTTCGGTAACATTTTATTAAAAAATAGAATATAGTTTGGTCTTAATAAGGTGTTTCCTATCATAATGCAGTGCTATTAAGTGGGAGAGAAAATGGAACCAATAAATGAAAATGGAAAAATAAACTAAATTAGAGTGATGCTTCTCAGACAGCATTAGGTATGAAATTGAAAGCCGTCTAAATGCCCTTAACATACATATAGCAGGATGTATTCGGCAATGACGGCGAGCGTTATAAAGGAAATTGCGACAGTAATGAGACAGAATAGCTTTTTGCGGTCCAACTATACTTAGTACAGA
This sequence comes from Tipula lateralis, assembly GCA_963932295.1. Classification (NCBI taxonomy): domain Eukaryota; kingdom Metazoa; phylum Arthropoda; class Insecta; order Diptera; family Tipulidae; genus Tipula; species Tipula lateralis. The sequence continues at coordinate 37,598,956 of OZ010737.1, forward strand.
GAATTTTAAACTTCCCACATTGTCCAAGCAATCAAGATTTACCTAAACTGATAGACCAGGAATAATTCCAGGAATTCAGTGTTTGCTGGGTGACCAATGCTTTTAAGCGAGAGCAGTATCACTAACATCAAGCGAAAAAAAGGTTATTAACCCAATACTGATAGACTACAAAATAAGCTAGAGAACGATTATATTGCAAATAATGGTTTATGCCCATTATGGAAGAAGAAGAACAGATCCGAGATGGTTATAGTAAAGACGGAAGGGTAAGCGTATGCCAATCTGCTATGGATAATGTGAAATCGGGTGTCGATATTAAAGAGATAAAGGTGGAAAAAACTAAGGCAAGACTCGTAGAGTGACGATTGTAGGAAAGGTTGATGGTGTAGTTGCACAGTCATCAAAAAGAGTAAACAGTGGTACACATAAGGGATCTAGAGGAAGGAATTCGTGACCCAGACAGACATCGATAGGCAAAAATAATACCAACAAGATATTTGGGACATCAATAAGGCCGATCTACTCTAACACAAAAAAAGCCACTGTAACAGAGGAGGCTTCGAACCTTGGATTCATATGAGATACATATCAGAAATATGGGATTTGAAACTGAATTGCGCTGTCTCTAATACTTCCCACTTGGATTGTCAGACTAAAAGATATTTTTCCGACAATCCAAACAACTTTTTGCATATGCAGATAATATCCGCGTGATTGGATCAAATAGCAACGGAGTGAAAGAGATGATTGATCTACTAGAACAGTCTAAAACATTATCTGATCTCTGGTTTTAGAGACCAATACGGAATATTAGTATAGTGGTAACCGCAAGTTTGAAGAAATGATTTTATTAATCCGAAATCATACCGTTTACCGAAACAATTATCGATCCTTGGATGTGGTACACGGGTACGAATCGGGAACTGAAACATCATAACTCTAACGAAAATCTCAATGTTTAGTACAGATAGGGAAGGAAATGCATACCACATCGAGATTCTAGCATTGGGAACAAGCAATGGGAATTAAATGATTTTCTCTGGTAGAACCGACCCACATGAACTAAAGGCGTTGGCATAATAACAACAAATAAAGCCGTTAATAGCAGAATAAAAGTGGCTAGATTCAATTCAAAAATGAGAAACACACCCTTCATTCAATGCCCCAACCGAGGATGCATAGTAGCAAAAAGGGACATAAACGACGTCAAAATTGCCAAAGGAAATGTCTAGATCAAAATTGGAATAGAGAACATCAATCTGAAACTGTCATGGGTAAAAGTGCGTTTAACTCTGTATTAAACAACAATGGTAAAAGACTCGTAGACTTCTGCATCACAAATCAGTTGTAGGTTCCCACACAAAAATATACATAACGATACATAGACATCTCCGGATGGCAAAGAGTTTTTACCTACCAATAAAAGATGTGAGAACAATGAGAGGAGCAAACGTACACATCGATCACCAACTGGTAATATCAAAATTTCATATCAAGCCGACAGCTGTGAAACACTCAAAGACAAATAGGAGGAAATTTAACACAAAAAACGGAAACAAGTAACATCTTCAATGAAACGCTCCAACTCAATCTCCATATTGAAATGAGGCCATCAATATAGAACCAAAATGGAACCAAACTGAAGAAGCCTATATGAAGACTGCCACGAAAAAGAATATAATCGGAAACTTCTGAAACGTCTTTTGGAGGAACGACATCAACTTAAGCTACAAAAGTACCAAGGGATAAAATAGCACGTCAAGTAAGGAAAGTCACCAGCATAATTACAAACATACCACCGATAAGGAATGATACTGGTCAAGTATTAACAACGGAATTCAAATTCCGAAAAAGAAACTCATGTTCCGATTCCGGAACTTAATTTCTCCGAAACTCAAGTTCCGAACTGGAACTAGAGTTCTGGAATTGGAACTTAAGTTTCAGAATTAAAAATTGAGTTCCAGAATCGGAGCTGGAGTTTCAGAATTGTCGGAACTGGAGTTTCAGAACCATAACTTGAGTTTCGAAATCAGATATTTTACTCCAGATTTGGAACTTAAGTTCCGAAAATTGAGTTCTTTCCATCTCTTTAACTGTCGTTGTTAATAATTGGTCAGTATCACCCCTTAGGTTGTATGTTTGTAACTTTTGCCGGTAACTTTCCTTACTCGACATTTCACCTCTTGGTACATTTATAAAAAGCAATCGTGTGTAAAATCGCTAGACGAGAGAGAGCGTCTATTGAGATCCAAAACCATTTTACTCAACAATTGTGAAGTAAATTTGAACTATATACCAAGATACACCTTATGTTTAATGGCAATCCACTTGCTCTGGTTTGAAGTGTCATTCCAACCGCTCCTACCCGAGCATGGCCTAAAAACAGTTGGGATCCAAAACTCGTGCGTTATCTGTAAGAGTGCATGGTTAGGGTCAGTTATATGGGAACTTTGTCAAAATGATAACATCCATCGTAACGGGCAACTGAGAGAACTGAGTGAACCACTTCGGTCTTGAGTAGTTGTATCCCAATCTATACCTACTATATGGCTCCTTTGTTGTTTCCATATATTTCCCTGAGCCTGCTGACACTACATCATCTGTATATGGGCAAACAATCAGTGGTTTTGAATGCGATTATTATATTCCAGAGTATAGAGGTGATCAATCGTATGAAATGAGCAAGGACATTAGAAGCAATTCCTAACGGGCGTTACTGATCCAAATTCATGTACAGCTGCTACTTCTACTTTCCGTTAGATAATCTGTGCTGTCGGTATCCAATCAATTTATAAGTTTTGAGAAAATTCAGTACGTCCGTTTGGGTTTGCGTATCGGTTGTATAAGCACACTATTACTTACTTTGTTGCAACAATAAATTATATAAACACATTAAGTTGTGATTATAGATAACCAGTGATCTTTATACATGCAACAAATGCCAGTACATTTATAAACAAATTGCATTTTACAATCTAAATGATTTTAATTAATAAAATTATTATGCTGTGTAGAAACTTGGGTCGAGCTCTCGTTGAGCGAATTGTGCATCAATCCAATCTCTGAATAGAGCGACATTAACATATACACCAGGTACCTGATTTTCACCGCATCCAATACCCCAAGCTACAATACCACTTTGATAGTAACGATTGTTTGCATTGAGAACTGGACAAACGAGTGGTGAGCCTCCGTCCCCTCTGCACGTGTCCTTGCCACGTTCGCCACCCGCACAAATAAAACTTTCGTGCAAATTAAATCGTTCAGTCAATCGAGTGCGCCGTAGTGCATCCTGACACGCCGCATGAGATACAATCGGTAATTCAATTTTTTTCAAAATAACCTGATATTTTCCTTCCCGCCCGAATTGATCTTTACCCCATCCCGATGCTGCACACCGACTATAATCGAATATCGCATTCTGCGGTGGCAAACAAATCGTTTGGACATTCTCTTCCAATTCAAATGGTTCGTCTAAAATGAGCAGCGCTATATCGTTGTGCAACGAGCCTCGACGATAATCAGGATGCCGTACAATATCGATTACGTCACGATCTTGTTCCGGATAAATTTCATTTTTCGTTTGTGTATCCCATTCGCCAGCACGAATTTTTAATTTGACCGACTCTTGGTCCCGGATACAATGTGCCGCCGTCACCACAACTTTTGGATGAATCAACGAGCCGCCGCATTGATAAAAATTCAATAGTTTATCGTCGACGATTTGTTCTTTTAAAATGGCGACCATCCATGGAAATTCGCCATATTCCGCCTCACCATCCGATCCCGAAATTCGATAAGCAATGCCTTGCTTGTTACGATAGCCACAACCAGTTGGGTTCGGTCGCGGTGGAGGATTTGGCTTGTCAATTTTATTTCCTTCACCGCAACACACTTCCATATAATGATAGCATGTGCGGGGCCTATCCGCACTGAATCGGGCATCGATTATACCTTCACCGGTGGTTGTTATTGTGTTGTTCAGGCACAAATAATCGACGACACATTCATGCCCATCTTCACACCTCTGGAATTCAAATTTATTCATTATTTATGTCACACTGTAACCCGTTTTGTATATATACTTACGTCGTGCTCTGGCACACCAGGTGGCAGTTCAGGATTAACGGGCGGAGTTATCGGTTCTGTCGAGTTTGGCTGTTTTTTGAACAATTTATCGACGAGATCGTCTAAAGCTTGGTGCTCAGATCCAGATGGGTTGGTCATATGCGCTCTATGTTTCTCGCAACCCGGGTGTTGTTGAGTCACTTCAATAATTGCCAGCAATGATATTGCGACAATAAAGAGTCGCAACATTATTATTTACTATTTACGAAACAACAAGTTAAATGTTATCAATTGTAAACTGATTGAAACTATCACTTACTCCGGCTTCAAATCTTTATTAACTTGTAAATCAAGATTTCAAACTGCACTGATTAGCTCAGCTTACTGCATAGTTTATATAGGTTTGTCGTCTTATGCATATCGCCCATATATGTATCAGTGACGGCGAGATCTAGACAGTACAGAATGACAAAAGGTTATACTCAGCAGTATTTGGACGCCATTGGTGCATCTGTCCATGTGTACAAGTAAAAGCTTGAGGAAGCAAGTTCTATATTTAAGATACCATGCGCCGCCTCTGTTGTGTGATCAAATGCGATCAAATAGGGCAAAGATTAATAAGCATTAAACTGATTCGAAAATCTTTTACTTAGTGACGACCCGAAGCTAACTAGTTTTTGATTGTACTTGAATGTCTCGTCGGGATGTTGGCTTAGTGTTTTTCGTTAGGGTATTGTCATTTGGGTATCCATTTTCACAGCTTTAAAGCTCAAGAGTTTGTGTTGCTGGTATAATTCAGAATATCTATGGTGAGCTCAAAGAGCAGTTGAACTTGATGTGCTGTATGTCAAGACTACTGTTACAGTGCAGTATAATAGACTGGATTGTTGAACGTTACAGGAGTAATGACACAATTAACCCCAATGTCAGTTGCACTTTCAGATCGATCATCCGGATTCTCCCATAAAACTTCTTGTCAGTCTCATTATATAACACTGTTCTTAAGTTGTATCTCTGAACGCTGTTCTGTTATCTATCGTCTCTTAAAATTTTCAATCTTATTTTGGTCAGCTGAGACGTAACCAGAATGTATTTCTCCTCAGTGTCGATATCATTCCATTCCGACTTATCGTTTTGTTACAAAGATGGTGCCATTGTAGGTGGTCAGTAGCTACCCAGTGGCACATGACATGTTTCGCAGATTCCAGTTCCAGAATATTACGATAATAAAGGGCCAATTGTTAAGGCAAATAGTTTAGATCCGATAAATTTCTAGACCTTTGGTTAAAGCAGTCTCTGCACAGGGTCTACCCCATGCTTTTTTGCTTAATAATGGTATCGGCTAACCCCAAGGGATGAACAAATGCAATCTCCTGGCCACTTCCAAGCTGATGAAGGACTTGAAACATATTACTAGTCTTCCTTATTCAAACATTGGCGTGTAACGATCATGTGGGTATCAGCACAATGTGGATGTAAAATGATCGCAGACGGAAGCAAAGAACGTATGGAGTATAGTAAATACTTGCCGAACCTTGAATAGAGATCAGTTGAAACTTTGGATCGCTATTCTAACGGATCATGGACATTTCAAAATCCATGTACAACGTATTGGACTTGTTCAACAGTTTTTGTGTGATAACTGATGACGCTCAGTTTTTTACGCTTTTGCTGTTCGATGCCCTATCGACAGTCCATTATAAAATTAGGATAGCATTCTCGCAATTTGGAACATGAGCTCAGGAAGACATTGAGTGTGGGCCCTTCCTATAGGTTATAATAATAATAATAATTTATTGCATCTTCAGTAGTGCCAAATCTAACAAACCGGCAATAATTGCAGTCAGACATATTTGCATTGATCCAGCAAAGCACGCTTTATATATTGTACTTCATTTAGTGAGGTACTCATTTATCACATCAGTTCTACGCCAACATACCATTCTGGGCACCAGGTCGGACTAGTAGATTGATAGATTTTTGGTGTAACAGTTCCTGTGTAACAGTTCCATCCCCCATACCACGGGCTGCTTACATAACATCTTATTAGGTTATATCGAATTTGTCTACTAGTTCTGACAAGGTCATCTGCATAATTCTGAACATCAAATCCATGTTTGCTCAGTTTCGAAACCATAGTTGCGAACTATATGCTGGCCAACTTATCTTCAAATTTTGCTGTGATACTCCTGCACTTGGTAATGGACTGACTCCAATTTTTCCTAGTGTATATGTCACTCACTTGACTTCCGCAGCAAGCAGTTGATGCTGTCTTTTTAAAGGAATTTGTATTATAGGCACATGATGAAACTTAATGCGGTAAACGATATATATAGACGGATCCGAACCTATTATTTGACACAACATCGAATGTTTGAAGCCAACATTGTATGAGACCTACGGGATTATGAGAACCATCTAAAGAGAAGGAGTAGGGGCAAGGCGAACAACGGAGGGATATCTCACTAAACTCGAATATTGAGGGTATAATTGTTGGTGATTGTGTTCCAATCAGTCATCTTAATTCTCGATTACCAACTTTAAGTTTACGTTCTGGTTCTGCTTCTAGACATTATTTATGGTAAGTTTAAGGATTTTGGCATATTGACGTCCACTTCTATACGTCCACTTCTGACATCGAAATATCCTGCAAACAGAGATATGTACGTCGAAATTGTACAGAGTGTTGTCATGTAAGGGAGAGAGTGTTCGAGTCGCTATGAGGCATAGAGGTGAGTGAAACCGATGGAGAAAAGGGACGACATACACATTGGTCGATGCTCAAAGCCATGAACTATGGTTCCTGCTTGCTAATGAACATGGAACATGGACTAAGCAAACATGGATTTGCTACCCATACCTGATCAGAAGAAAATTAAAGATAAATTCGATATGCAAAAAGTCACTGGCATGTGACTAAGGTCTATAACAAAGCAAAAGGTGTTGTAAGGTCTGTCGCAAGGAGAGTTAAACTTTATTTCACCCATGGTTATCTTCTTGAAATGCTGGCATAGGGTCGAGGCATAAAATGAGCAACCCTCACCCAATAAAGTACAACACATTGTTTGCTTTGCTGGGGCTGTGAAAACTCTGACTGCAGCTTTTTTAAGACTGCCTCTAATCTTCTTGCATATGACAAAGGGACGCTACCTTGACTGCATTGAAGATACAAGAAATTTTTATTATTGGTAAAGATGAGTGGAACCTTAAAAACGTCCCGCATGATCAACACCGACGATTCTTTCCTAATTCGTGAATGCGCAAACTGTTCGAGCAAACTTAAAGAACATACACCAAGGCAGGAAGACATAGCCCCATCTTATAATGAATTTAAATTAAAAACCCATCTGGTAGCTTCTATTTGTTAGGATTTTAATGATCCACTTATATACACAAGATGTCAATCAATTTAACATAATGTTGCCACTATGTAGCTTACCATTTAAAATGCTGTATAGTAGCTAGAATTGAGCTGGCGTAGCGCAAATTGTTCGTCTATCCAATTTCGGAACAAAGCCACATTCACGTACACACCAGGAGTATAATCTTGACCACATTCGATACTCCAGGCAACAATACCACTTTGAAAGTAACGATCCGATTCGTGTTGTATTGGACACACGAGTGGTGAACCTCCATCACCGTTGCATGCGCCCTTACCATATTCACCACCCGCACATATAAAACTTTGGTGTAAATTGTATTGATTGTCCTGACGAATGAGACGTAGCCAGTTTTGACACGAATCCGATGGTACGACAGGTAATTCGATTTTCTTTAAAATATTATGATATTTTCCTTCACAACCGAACACGTCTTTACCCCAACCGGACATGGTGCATCGGTTGTGATCGAAAACCGCATTTTGCGGCGGTAGACAAACGGTTTGTACATTTTTTCCGAATTCAACCGGCGTACTTAAGACGAGCAACGCAATGTCGTTAAACAAACAACGTCTACAGTATTGTGGATGTACAATAACATCGACGATGCTACGATCTTGATGTGGAAAAATTTCGCTAAGGGTTTGTATATCCCATTCGCCTGCACGAATTTTTAACGTATTTATTCGTTGGTCTTGAATACAATGCGCCGCCGTCAGTACAACTAGTGGATGGATCAATGAACCACCACATTGAAGTAAATAGTAACCTTGTTCTTCTTTTAAAATCGCTACCATCCATGGAAATTCAGCGAACTGTGCTTCACCAGTTATTCGGGAATCAAGATTAATAACAGTACGATAACCGCATCCAGTTGGTGTTATTGGTTCGGTGACAATATCGCCGATGCGACAACATATTTCTAAATCGTCGTCGCACTCCCGTCGTTTATCGTCACTGAATCGAATATTTATCAAACCGTCACCGTCTGTTATGATTGTGTTGTTTGCAGTACATTGATAGTGAGGGACGCATATTCCTCCATCGGTGCATCGCTGCAGAGTTTATAAAACATACATGCCTCGGTATTATATAATATTTTGGTTACATACGTTTTCAGAAGGTACGCCAGGTTCACCGTCTGGAGAAGGTTGTGCCCATACACAAATATCCAGCACGAATATTGTTCCAACCAATATACGTAACATGGTACACACGTGAACCAAACTGAAGAAAAAAACAAATTTTATTATTATTCTAATGTCAAATGTTATTAATGACGTCATACCACATTCTAATTGACAAATATCAAGAGAAAATTATATGTACCACCGAACTATATAGAATATGTGGACTGTGTTCCAAAATATAGAGCGGCCCTTCGGGATTACCCTTTAAAACTATGACACCCAATTAAGTGCTTAATGGCGTGATCTCAATGGCTCCCTGCTTCTTACAGGTTGAACAATACTGACACCACTACTATTTTGGCAAACAAACTTATTTTTGTTGAAATTCGTGTATAACGAATAATAGTTAATTAATCGACTAATTTGTAAACCGTGTATAAACGCTTCAACGGTTTGAGTACGAATAAATATAAATTTGAGCTAAGACAGATCAACTCATCTTATATACGATTATTATTTCTCTAGATAATATTTGCTCTATATTATATAAGACGTACTTCTATGGTAATATAAATGTTGATTAGTAAGACAATGTCTTAAATATTAAGAATACTATATAGGTTAGGCGAAACGAGACGATTCTAATTATTTTGTGTGATAGGCGGATTTTGACACATAATTCACTCAATAAATTGTAAAAGATAAGCCGCTTCCCGCACTTATGTCACTTATCTCCACTAGTCACTGAGTTATACAATACTTGTCCGTTACGGTGTTTTAGGCTTATACAGTCTACTCCAAGAGTCAATGTATTTTTTTAGCGGTTTTTACAGACCATTATTGGCCCTAACCGTGTCCACAATCTGACTTCATCGGTTTCGATCACGCCGTGGACTATCATTCACTGTCCTTCCTATCTTTTGATTTCTCCTGATTGAACAGTACTCGGTATGTGCCATCAACATGACTCTTCTCTTGAATGTTAGAAGCTTTCGTACTCATCCGTCAAGGTCCAAGATACTTGAATCTCTTTACTCCTTCAAACGTGCGGTTACTACTATTAAAATCGAGAATGTGCTTGACATCAACGACAACTAAGGTTTTCAATACTTCCCAGACAGTACACCATTCCCTTCTTCAGATTGGCAATAAGATCACGAAATGTTATTGCTGACAAGATCTGGATATTTTCGTTGCGTTTCTTCATTTATGAGACCTCCACAGGAGAATCACGTTGTATATTCCTCTCTTTATCCTGACTTGTACGAAAATTTCCATCGTAGCTTTGCAGTGACCAGATGGTCCCTGCCTACGAATTTTGTTGACGACCGATAAGATCTCACGTCTTAGACAAACGTCAATGGACAATTTGGCTTCGCGATGTTTTACGTGGATGTGTGAAGCGGAAAGAATGTTCTTGCCACTTTAAGATCATGAGCCATCGCAAAGTTCAACATTCTTCCTGCATTTTCGGTAGCAGTTTTGTGTCGGGAGTACGAAATATTTAAGTCATCAATCACCAATCTAACATCGTGCTCAGGTATAGAGCCCATCAGATTATCCAAATTATTGTAAAATGAGTCTTTATTCTGGTAGGTTACATCAGTAGGCACACAATTGACATGTTAGCTAATCTGATTGCAAGCAAAGCTTACACATTCGGTCATTGAAAGTGCAATGAAGCCTTTTTAACCTGCGGCCCACTGATAAATCCAACTCCAAGATTTTCGAGCTCATCTGCACTGTGTAGCAATGTATAGCCTTGGAACACATGGTCTCCACTTCTAAGCCATCGAGTTGCTTGGAGCGTTACAAGTTTTAGCCGATACTATTTCATACATAAGACCGTCAAACGCAACAGGTTTTCTAAGTGACTGCACGTTCCACGTACCGATCCTCAATCTCATCTATGACAAGCTGTCGATACTGTGGTGTTATTATATGCGGGTCTTATGTTTCGTTCGAAATATTTACTAAACATGGATGCTCCCACTCACAGTATAGTGTATAGTGGTGCATTAATTTCAGTGTGGTACGTTCGAAGTTTTTCCATCACTGATTGCGTTCCCGACATCTGTTTTATGATCAGCACCTTCCTATTTCCTATTTATAGTTCCTATAATAATATCTTATGCCGCAACACTGATATGACATACAACAACAGCTCCGGTCTATCACGTTCTATAACCAAACTCTTATAACGTTATCTGCGTCGTTTATAAATGGAGGAATCGACGCATTGGTTGTTTCTAAAAGAGAGAAGTATCTTTCGAAATTGCAGTGACAGAAAAGTCACGAAGAAACTAAGGCAAGAACGCGGAAATGCAAAAACGTAAAGCACGGGTCAATGTCAATTTTGCCCATACATTGTTCAATAAATTACAAGCTTCAGTTACTACTATAGTAATCATTAAGACAGAAATTGTAAGTGTAGGGAATCCCTTGTCCATTATGCTCAGCAATACAGTGAGGTAAATGGCAGCACAGTGACTATGTTATATAGTAGAATTCACCATCCAAGGAAACTCGCTATACTCGATAATATTATACTGAATTCCATTTTATTCCGATATCCACATTTCAATGATTGCGAGACTGGTGGTTCGATCATTTTATATTTTCGATGGCACAGCATATATCCAAATAGTGATGACATAGTTGATCATCAGTCAAAGGTATATCAATCAACGTTACACTTTTTGTGATAGACCCTGATAATATTTAACACATATTTCTCCTTCGTTGCAGGGCTGTTAGGCTCAATAATTCTGTACGCACGTTTCGTATCTATTTAAATATATGTACAGGAGAACCTGTAAAACACTATGTCCAAGTGATAACTCGTGTTGTTGTTTTTTTAATTGATCATTAAAAGATTGTTGCCGCTCGCGCCTCTTTCATCCAATTATAAATTATATGGGTTATAAATTATATGGGTGACAGAGCTTTATTTCAATTTAGAAGTAACATTAAAGAAGGGCTAGCTACATTCTTTTAAACTGATTCTTTATAGGAAAACTGATTAAAGTACAAATAACAGATGGTATCCTATGGTTACTGTCGGAACTGTAAAAACAAAACTAACCTCGATTTGATGAGCACCTGTACTAATCTAGTTCAACACGTTAAAATTTTTGAGAGCAAGTTCCTTGCACTGGTTTCTCATATAAATGGTCGTCATTGTATTCATTGCATCGAATAATCTGCAATTAATCTAGATAAACGTCTTTGCATGATGTTTGTGAATTTCTTCGATATTGTAATAAGGATTTCTATTTGGACACTTAATGGCAGTCATGGTCTCATATTTCGAACTAATAACTGGCAGAAATCTTTAAGTAATTCCATCTGTGACTTGGATGCCTGTAGATGATACAACTATATCTTTCCATTCTTTTTGGAGCTCACGGCACTCCCAACTTTTTCGTGGGTCTGCTTATTAGGTCCTGCTTTATGCCATTACATAGCCAAATCGAGGATGTATCGCTTAATGTACCAATTTACGTAGAACCATCTGCTCATTGCATAAATTCATGCCAGCCTATAGTACTGACATGAAAGATTGATTGGCCCATGAATTCTGCACGCTAACATGAGGTCATACATATATGTTATTGATTCACACCATTGATCGTTATCAGATGGTGAAAAATACCTTTTGTATCCTGACTCTATCGGAATTCGAATTGGGTACCTCCAACTCCAACTGTAGCTGGTTTAACCCTGCGATCAAACAATTTTTAAAATTTACAATCGGACCTTCCTTGTTGTTATAATAGGAGCAATTAGAAATTGCTGCACCATTTTCTCCGATCAGCATTAAACTTAATTTGAGATCCTGTAATTGAATAAAAATTTGCCATTAGTTCTGGTGTTCAACAAGGAGATGAGTTATATTTGAAGTTATTGCATATGCAAATAATTGGATTAAGTCACAGATTGAGACTTCCGTTGGTCTCCAAATCAAAAGTCGGAAAACCATCCGAATTTAGGAACCAATTTGCAATTGCTTTCAGGAGATCGAGCGTTTGAGGTAGTTATGAAGTTCAAATATCTTAGATCTTTCATTACTCGTGATAACAGTGTGTGAAATATTATTTAGGTCCACCTCAGCAATATGGCTAACCTGAAACTATACAAAGTGCTTATCAGACCCTTTATCATGTATATATCAATCAAGAGATGAGAATGCCAATTAAATTAAAGGACATGACGTTCTTCATGATGATGACTCGATGGCGTTCAAAATGATCTGACATCTTCTGACTATTTACAATATATATTAAGCTGGCTCGTGATCAAAAGTAATGGAGCCTGATTTGTGACATAGTACTTAATTTTACCATGAAGTCATAGGTAAGACTACCCAGTAACTAGCAAAATGTCTCATCGCTTTCAACCATTTATTTACGATTTTGGTATAGATTTTGTTGATCCAAAAATAATAATGGAATTAAATAGGCCTTTGTATGCACATAAACCAAGAAGACAATTATATATTTCGAAACATAGCTATAATAGAAATTATAATAATTGTAGGTGAAATCGATCATGCGAGCTAGTTGACTTGCAAAATCATAAAACGCTTAATCCAAATGATATGGCATCGCTTTCAAAATTATCTACACATTAACCAAATCTAATTAAACATTTTAACTGTTTTGTGTACATTTTATAAAATTGAAAAGGTCACAATTATCACACCATTGTCAAGAAGTGTATGTATACGTGTTACTGTATACATCATATACAATTAACTGGGAATTTCAATGATCAGAAGCTAAATTTTCCAAGTACTATTGTTATGTTTGCTGAATGGCAGCTGTGTTATCATTGTCGTTATACTTAAAAAAAAACAACTTTTGGACAAGTCTCTATTATTCAAAACATACAATAACGTCAACGCTTTCCATTCATTAGACTGCTTGGTAAGATACTTTCCCAAACGTTGATCGCCAAATGTAACGTTTATGCATGTCCTTTATGAACCTCGATAGGAATGAAGGTTTGATTCAGATAGGAATGGTTGTTAAACAGATTAAACTGCTTGACATAAATTATGGGCTATTATTCGATATCTTGGCCTGTCTGAAACATCTCTATTGGGACCACTACCATTTTTACAACTTCTTACAATATCACCCAAATGCTGCGGTTTTAAGCTCATCAAAACTCTATATGGATATGGAAAAGGGTCTTTAATCTTTATTATGAGACGTGGGTTCATGAAGGTTTGAATTTGATTATCACCCCAACGATTGTGAAGAAACAAACTGCTCATATATAACATCAAGACTAATACTAACATAATCAAACCATCACCAGTCTAATTTCCTACAGCTTCAGCGTGCCTCACATAAGAATAATCTTATTCATAGCTGGTGGTTGCTTTTTTTTAATGGCAAATAAATTTAGATCTGCAGGTGTTTGACCTTAGTTTCTTAACGATTGTGTTCACCTCAGGAATTTAGAAATGACGAAGGCATGTCAAAAGAGCTCTCTCAATGCCTCACCATCTTGTTTTGAATGAGGACCCTCTTCGGTCCCTCTCATCCCGGTTAGTAAATAACACATAAAGGCTTTGGAATACAACTAATTAAAGGCTTGTAGAGGCAGCCCTAAAAAGGCCTGCCGTCGGATATAATCGCATTGGTCCGATGGTTTGATACCGAATATTGGACCTTTCTTCGTAAAAATATTGATGTGCGGATTTTATCTTGATCTATCAGGTGTCCAGACTTTGTCATCGAATCGGCCTTTCATGTGTTGATCAATGCAGCCAGACTCGATAAGAATTCAATTCTTATATTTAATAATGTCGTTGCTGGTTTTGTTTTTAATCTATCCAGGTATGTACTTTAGAGGATTTCGAAGGCCTTTAAATGTAATATATGTATAAATTGATAGATTAATTCACAAGATTGGCAATATGTTGTTGCTTACTCATAATCATTTTGAAATGATTCATGGAATTTCTTTGTTAAAGCATAAAATCGAAAGTAGTCATTTTAATGGGAATAGGAAGTTAAGAAATTGTAAAATTATCCCGCAGGGTAATTATTTTTATATTTAATCGCCTAACGCCCATTTAAGTTAATTATTACATTTCTGAAATTTGATACAATATGTATCGACTTCAGCATGGTGCTCTTCTAGTCTTAACAATTCTGTCGATTGTTATTGGCCAGGATACAAACGAGGATACGATTCTAAATGATTTTCTACAGCAAATCGAAAATGTAAGGTAAACTAATTGTGCTTCTACAAATAAAATTTTTAAAAACTACTTTCAGCAATGTTCCAGAGATCCAGAGTGCGAATTCACAGATGAAGAAATAGAACAAATTTTAGAAGAGTGTAAAACTGCCACACAAAATATATACTCAACGGTAAATCAAAATTTAGAACTTTGCCAGAAATATGAACTGAGTGAACGCGAAATTCAAACTCTGCTGAATCAATATATCACGTTTTTGGAAAGTGGTTCGGAAAGTACACAATATGATTTGAACAAAATCAACCCCTATGTAATGATTAAAAAATAATAAATTTAATTTAATAAATTTTTATTTATATAATTTATTTTCTATAGAAGTAAATTCTCTAAATATTCATCAAATTCGTCTTCTCTCGATTTATCTTCCATTTCTGGGCCTTTTTTCCATAAGTCTTCTTCTGTTGGATCGACATCTTTAGTTGGAATCTGAACTGGATTTTCCTGAGTTTCAACTATTGTTTCGTCGTTTATTGTAAGCGATGTAGCTGGTTTTGGAGCATCAGACAGGTTATCACTAGATAATCGATTACTTTTAGACTTTCGCTTCTTATGGATTCGTTTAATCTCCCGTTTCATTGTATGATAGTTAAGCTTTTTCGAACAATCACTACACAGGCGTAGTTTAACCAATGCATTTTTCTTTTCACCTTCCTCGCTATACGCAAAATTTACTTCCCACGATCTAAGCTCATCCTTATCATTACAAATTTTATTTCCACAAATAAACTGGCCCTTACCTACGATTACTTCCTTTTCAATTCGCCATCGCATTGCAATTTTATTTTCTTTATATCGTGATAAATCACATATACAGTACTCTTTAAATAGTTTATCGTAGTATTTCTTGGCCAATCTCTTTTCCCATGTATCAATTTCATCGCCAGCATTCCAGAGAAATCGATGATTTTCACGTATAACATCAGCATCCCGTTTATCTCGCGATGTGTCTCGCATCAAGATAGCTTTGGCATCGCCCGGTTGTTTTACGAAATATTCGTTAATTAAATGCTTGTGTAATTCGTATGGATTAAGCCGGGATAAATTTACGTGGGTCATCATTTTGATTAGGATAATAATTAAAATCCACCAGATTTATTTATTTCGAAACGTCATAATCATAAATAATAATAAACGTGAAGTTATACATAAACGAAAAATGGACACGTTCCTAAACTAACTCATTTAGAAATTAATGGTATAAATTTCATTCTTCCTAGACAAGTAGCGCTAAAAGATATTGGCGTTGAAAAGCTGAAACTAGGTATACGTTAAATTAATTTAAGTCGATATTTTTGAGTGCCATTTGTTTTTTTTAACTATAATTTCTCAAAAACATTTATTTCTTTTATAATTTTTATTAATCTTTTATAGAGTACTGCATTTTATTAGCATACATATTTATTTAAAATTATTTTTTTTTGTTATAATTAAGACTAAATTAAAACCAATAATAATTCAAAATTAAATAAAAGAACAGTAAAATTAATTGTAAAGTAAAATTAAAATAAAATTTCTAATAATTAAAATAGAAATAAAAAAAAATATTTAAAATTAGAGCAGTAATAAAATCTGTATGCGTTTCCTGTTTTTCTCATTTCATTAAATTTAATCCATGTCATCATCATCATCATCCGAAATTGCATACTTTTTCTGAGTTCGTTTGCGACGCGCTGGCGCTTGTTTTTTACTAGACGAACTGCCACTCTTCGATAATTTTAACTTCATTTTAACACTACTAGACTCATCATCAGAATTATCATCATCATCTGAAATATTTAGGTCTTAAAAAATATAGGGAGGTTCTGTTATTAAAAAAATATGATTTCGATTTGGAAAAGGTATTTGATTACAGTGATTCTTAATCGATGTTCCACGGTCCCTATATATGTTTAACAACTTAATTTGGTTATATGATAAAAGATTAAGAAACACTGATTGTACAATAAATTTTAAAGCCAATTATATAACAATATTTTCGGTTTAAGTTTAATATTTAAACTAAACAACTTGTTAAAGGCAAATACATTAATAGTTACCATCATCATTGTCCGATTCGTATTCGTGCACCTTCTGTTTAGCGTCCGTGAATACAGACTGCAATGCAACACTATCCTCATATATTAGAGATGCTTCTTCATTATAAATTTGTGCATTTTGGCACAATTGGACAAAATCACGTTCCAAATCGGGAAAGTCAATATATTTTCCGTCTTCTATGCGCTGTAGTATTTTCTTAATATCAAGTGGTTTCTTAATTATCTCATAGTAGTCGGGTAGTTCACGTTTCGATGGCAATTTCATGAATGGTTCACTCAAAATTCGACCATCCGGATCTGTATGTTTCATTACCATTTCCATAACGCGTCGCATTTTCTTTTTTAATTTCGGATCAGTTTGTCCTTTTCGTCGTTTTATCGGAGCTGCTGAAACACTTTCATCATCGGATTCTTCTTTGCGACCTTTACGTTTTTTAGCCTTCTTCTTTTTATCACGCTCTGTATCATCATCTTCCTCCTCGAAATCAATCCCATCATCTATCGCCTTTAACCATTCCTTTTCCGTTAGACTATCGGTATAATCTACCTCTTTGCGTTGACGCGATCCACGTCCAAGAATACTATCATTGTCCTCGTAATTCCAACGATCAACCTCATCATCTTCTTTAACCAACCAATCGGGTAATTCGCATTCTTCAATTAAACGCGATCGATGGCAACGATTACCTAATTTAGCCTCTTCCAATTTTCGTTCGATATCCATCTCTTTGAATAATTCCAGTTCAGCATCACTTCTTGATATCATCAAATTTATCATTTCATCATCGGGCACCTCGTTCTCCTCTTCTTCGTCGCCATCATCTTGATGCAAAATGCTTTGTAAAAATTGCTGGCGTTCACTTCCCGTCGACTTTTGATCGAACATACCAGCTTGAATAACTTTTTCATCCATATTTAATTTATAACGAGCCGCCGCTAATATACGCTCCTCGACAGAGTTAACGGTCATCAAACGTAATACACGGACCTCGTTACGTTGACCAATACGATGAGCACGATCCTGAGCCTGCAAATCTTGGTGTGGATTCCAATCCGAATCAAATATAATGACAGTATCGGCAGCTTGTAAATTTAAACCTAAACCACCAGCGCGAGTCGATAATAAGAAAATGAAGAAGGTTGAATCCTTACAGTTGAATTTTTTAAGCAAATCTCCACGATCCTCGGCTTTTGTGGTACCATCTAAACGTAGATACGAAAATTGTCGCCATCCTAAGTAATCCTCGATAATGGTCATGCACTGGGTCATTTGACAGAACAGCAATACACGATGATTTGTCTGCTTTAGTTTTGGTAAAATACGATCAAGAAGTTCAAATTTACCAGACACCCGGAATAAATCGGGTCCCGAAACAACACCAGAACCTCCGACATGATCGCAATACTTTTCTTCAATATGTTGAAACATGAACGGATGATTACATAATTTACGCAATTGGACAATTGTATTCATAAGTGCTTTAGCACCACCTCTTCCCTTGCTTCCCTTTTCACTGCCATCCGTCAACAGTACACCTTTACTCTGCATGTGTTTATAGAGCACCCTCTGTAATCCAGACATTTCACACTTAACGATGTATTCAATTTTATCTGGTAGTTGAGATTCGACTTCTTTCTTGAGACGACGTAACAAGAAAGGTCGTAATACTTTATGTAAACGACGAATAATAAGAATTGTTTCTTCTTCGTTCAATTCAACTTTTTCACCAGTAGTTGCGAACGGTGCATTGAACCATTGTTCAAAAGTCGAACAACTCTTGAAAATTGCTGGCAACAAGAAATTGAGTAGCGCCCACAATTCCGGTAGCTTATTTTGTAGTGGAGTACCAGTCAGCAGTAATCGGTGTGGCGCATTATAGTGTGTATTTAGTACTTGAGTCAATTTGCAATGATGATTCTTCATTCGATGGCCTTCATCGATGATCATATAGCGCCACGAGAGTTTCGCTAATACCGATTTATCCTTAATGACGTATTCGTACGTGGTTAATAATACATTGAATTTAGTTGCCTTCATTTGATTTTGAATCGTGCGCCGACCTTGTGGTGATCCTTTATACGACACAACAACTACAGAAGGTGCCCATTTCTCGAATTCCAACACCCAATTGGATAATGTTGAAAGTGGCACAATAACCAAAAATGGCCCATTTACCTTTTTCTTTTCCATCAGATAAGTAATGAGTGCGATTGTTTGAATTGTTTTACCAAGACCCATTTCATCGGCAAGAATACCGTTCAAATTATTATTAAATAATGAGACAAGCCATTCCAAACCTTTGATTTGATACTCCTTCAATTTGCCATTGACTAAAATCGAAGCTTGTTCTGTAACTGATTCGTGGACTGTGTGTGCAATAGAATAGTATGTTTGCTCTTCTGTGCGATACTCATCATCTTCTACTTTAGCTTTCTTGAGAATTTCTTTTGCTTTATCTTCTTCGGTTTTTTCCATTTCTCTATCTCGATTACGTTCGTGTTCCCCACCTTCGTCACCAGATTCAACATCGCTATCAGATTCAACCCATTCCCATCCAGGATGAGATTCTAACCATTTTTGCAGTTCTCGCAACATTGGAGCATCTTCACCAGATAATCGATTACCAGTCGCTTGTTCCACAACTGTAACTCTTAAATCGCCTGCTCCACAATTTTCCTCGATCTGAATATATTCACCCGATTGTAGAATTTCTTTTTTGATAATTTTATTTCGACGCGTATTCTCATCCTGCTTCTTCTTTTGTTCCATTTTATGTTGTTTCACCATCTCGGTCAAATTACCAATGTATTCATCTGTCTGTGATAAAAGGAATGCCAACCGTTTATCTTTCTTTTGATCAATGAGCTTACGATAACCTTCTTCGTCTTCGGCCATCAAACGTCGCATACGCTCTTTTTCGATACGTTCTTGTTCTTTCTTTTGTTCGCGTTCAGCATTTGCATGATAATTCATAATCGCTTTATTAATTCGACCCAAACGAGCGACATTGTTACGATGATACTCTTTGAAATCTTTTCCATGTTGAAGTACAGCAGCCAAA
Organism: Tipula lateralis; assembly: GCA_963932295.1. Taxonomy (NCBI): domain Eukaryota; kingdom Metazoa; phylum Arthropoda; class Insecta; order Diptera; family Tipulidae; genus Tipula; species Tipula lateralis. Next base: position 37,618,912 of record OZ010737.1, read on the forward strand.
AATTCTTGATGCTTTTGTCGTCGTTTTCGTTCCGCTTCCAATTTTTGTTGTTTCTCCAATTTTTCTGTTGCTCGAGCTTCTCGCAACCCTTGTCGTTTGGTCCGTTTATACGCCTTCACATTTACCGCAGTTTCAAGAGTTGTATCACGTCGAGTACATTGAATGATTTCGCTTCTTAGTTGACGTTGGAAATTAAGAACACGCAAAGCTCGTAGCTCAATTTGAGCTCGAATACGTAAATCGTCTGGCATAGAAGTTGGTAAATTAGTTAACTCTTCCATCCGTAATGCGATTCTAGCGGCCATACGATTTTCACGTTCTTGTAGTATTGTAATTGGATCCAAACCGATCGGTTTAGGCATCGTTGTTATACGATTTTGTTTTTGTAATGCTTGTGGATTTGGAGCTTGTGTACCTGGACGTGGTGCTTGTGCTGGTCCTTGTGAATTTGGTCTTGCTGGTGGATTTTGTTGATTCATGGAACTGTTTATTTGATTTGGAGCCATACCAGTCATTGGAGTTTGTATTTGTGGTTGACCACCTGTTGTTGGTGGTTTAATTGAAGGATCTGGTTTTACACCCATTTGTATACCGGTCGGTGGTTGTTGAGAAGGTAATTGATTTTGAGCGCCTTGATTCGGTGTTTGTGTTGGTTGATTTGGACCATTTGGTGGAAACGGACTAGATGGTGGTGTAGGACATTGTGGTGGTGCGCCTCCTGCCGCGTCCGGTTTGTTTGATAGTAATATTGTTGCTAACGGTTTCGTGATAGGTTGATTCCTTGCCAGTAATCGATATGCCATTATTTGTGCCCGGAATATATGCATCTGATTTTGCGTGAGGTGTTGAGGTTTGGAATTGGCCCGCAATGCAAGCAATTGAGAGTATCGAGGATCTTCTTGCATACCTTTCTCTTCCATGGAATCGATTGCTCTTTGTAATGCATTTAAATTTTCTTGACCGGGTTGAGGAGGACCTGGTGGTCCACCTGGTGGACCTCCTGATTGTTGACCAGCTGCTCCTGGTGGAGGACCTGGAGGACCTTGTTGTCCCTAAAAATAAACAGTATGATTAACTAAACTTACTGCAACACAACACAAATTTCTTACCCCATTAGGTGGTATTGGATGTTGATATCCCATTTGAGGCATTCCCGGTGGCGCAGATTGTGGCATACCCATACCGGGATGTGGTGGCCCATTATGTGGTCCCATTCCTCCTGGGCCCATATGATGAGGGTGGTGTTGTGGTTGTCCCATGTGCAACCCATTTGGAGGTAAATGATGTGGTCCGGACGGTCCATTGTTTTGTCCATTTGGTCCTAGAGGTGGACCATTCATATGTGGAGGCATATGAGATCCAGGATGGGATCCTTGCTGACCTTGATGCGGTGGCATTTGGCCTATATGCATATTTTGTGATCCTGGATGCATTCCAGGTTGATTTGGATGCGCAGGTGCTGGCTGATTTGGATGTGGACCTTGCGGTCCCATATGAGATCCTGTTTGGTTTGGATGTGGTCCTTGATTATTGTGAGATTGTCCTTAAGGAAGAGAATAAAATTTGGAAACACTTGTATAAATATTAAAACAATCATTTCAGTTCAGCAAGTTGAAAGTCTGAAATAAGTTTAAAGGTATCAAAATTATTCTTAACTAACCTTGTTGCCCTGGTTGTGGCTGATGAGAACCAGGAGGTGGAGGATGTTGACCTTGTTGTGGTGGATGTGGACCTTGATGTCCAGAATGGGGTCCCATTTGCCCAGGATGGGAACCAGGAGGTGGTGGGTGAGGTCCTTGTTGCCCAGAATGTGGTCCACCTGGAGGACCGTGTTGATTTTGCTGACCAACGTGAGGACCCTGGGGTCCCCCGTGCGGTCCTTGTTGCCCAGGTCCACCATGAGGACCTTGAGGTCCACCATGAGGTCCTTGTTGCCCGCTGTTCGGTCCTTGTGGTCCAGGTCCACCGTGCTGACCCTGCTGTCCTGGCCCACCGTGAGGACCTTGTTGGCCTGGTCCACCGTGAGGACCTTGACCAGATACGCCATGTGGTCCTGGTCCTCCGTGAGGACCTTGTTGTCCGGGTCCTCCATGAGGTCCTTGTGGTCCGGGCCCACCATGGGGACCTTGTTGTCCGGGTCCACCGTGCGGTCCTTGTTGTCCAGGCCCACCATGAGGACCTTGTTGTCCACCATGTGGACCGCCGTGAGGACCTTGTGGGCCACCGTGAGGTGGACCATGAGGTCCTTGTGGTCCGCTATGTTGACCTCCATGTGGACCACCATGAGGACCTTGTGGCCCACCGTGAGGACCTTGTTGGCCACCATGGGGACCTTGATGTCCTCCATGGGGTCCTTGTTGACCACCATGTGGCCCATTATGCGGTCCTCCAGGTGGGCCAGGATGTGGTCCATGGGGTCCGGGATGTTGTCCAGGATGCCCTTGATTTTGTGGATGCATACCTTGTGGATTATTATGTGGTCCTGGCCCTTGAACACCTGGATGCGGGCCTTGTCCAGCATGATTTATTTGATTTTGTGGTCCTCCCGATTGAGGCGGCCCATGCATTTGTTGGCCGTGTGGTCCTTGTGGTGGTTGATTATATGGACTATGAGGTGATGGACATGGTGCTGGACTTTGAGATGGTGGTCCCATAGGACTTGGTGCTTGTGGAGGTGGCATGGGACTGCTCTGCGGTGATGGGCTTGCTATTTTCTTCTTACCCATTTCACGGATATTATTGTTACACTACTATCACAATAAAAATTTTTTTAATATCAGAGAAATTCGACTGAGCCCTTAAGTGAATTTCTCCCTTTAAACAAATTTTTCTTGTTTTCAATATGGCTTCCCCCGACACAGAAAAGAAAAACAAGCCTACAAATTATTTACATTTTAAACTCTAATTTTTATTATTTACACGCAATCAAACACACTAAATACTAAATACACTATTGCTTTATTGCTTTGAGAAGTTTTAACTATTTTATTGAATGTAAGTTCACAGATATTTATTAATATGTTATAGACGCGTTTAACAAAAAGAACGCACACGTAATCGGTCAATCAAGTTCTAATGACAGTGGATGTTGATATATATTTTCGTTGCGTTGGTAGTGCGCAAAAGTGTTGTTTTATTTTTTCAACGCGCAATAGATGGCAGTGTCGAAATCTGAGGTCAAATAACTTATAACACATATAGAGAAGTGGGTATACTTTCATGCAGTGAAATTGCTTTCCACCATGAATGACTTCGTTAAATGGCAGTAACGATTAAGATTCATAGGAAGTTTAATGTTTATTAATGATTTATTAACATTATTGTTATAATAGTAGTGATTCGTTATTGTAGTAGTGCTGCCATCTGTGATTCTTAAACATTTTAGAATCGTTTATATTATGCAATTTCTCTTACACAGTTTACTTTTGAATATGATAAATACCGAAAACTTAAAATGTTTATTTTTCTCAAATTGATATTTAAATGGAGGAGTTGATTACTCAAAACGACAAATGTCATAATACAATTCGAGGTTAAAAACTAATTCGCCGTATTAATAATTGTACAATGGGTGATTTCATAAAAACTAACCCTACATACCATATATTTATTATGCAACACAAATCTAAAACCACGTCTTTCGTGTTACGACCAAATTCTTCTATTGCGATAAAGTGAAAAAATTAGACGAGCAATTTTATTAAATATAAAACCAAAAAATTAAATAAAATATAATGGCTGCACTTGTAAATAGTGTTCGTAATGGATTATATCGCAATTTAAATTTAATAAAGAATATTACACCACGTGCCGTATGTGTTACAATTCAACATAAAAATTATCACAACACTAGACTTTTGACGGATGCGGCTGCACCATCTTTGCTCTGTAATTTAAAGGTTAGAAATTTTTCTCTATTTTGGGGCTATAGCAAATAGTTTTTAGATATATATATATATATATCTTATGCATTACATAATTTATATTTAATGTAAAAATTGTTTAATACAATATTTTATTATATCAGAATTTCAATGCCATTCGAAATTATGGAACAACAAAATTGACCTCTGATGAAATACGCGATAGAGTGCTCAAAGTTGTGTCTGCTTATGATAAAGTGACAGCTGACAAGGTATCAATCTATTAATTAATATTTTGTTTTGTTTATTGTACAGGATAGTCGTTGGCATTTGCAAACCCGACATTACTCGGCAAAGGAACCACTTACCTTACAATTAATCCAAGAGCGAGTGATTTTAGTATTAAAATTATACGACAAAGTTGATTCAGCAAAGGTGAGTGGTTTTGTTTAAGCCAACGACTATTTTATGGTCTTACTGTGTATCTAAAATGTATATATTTATCTCTAGCTTACAGTCGATTCACATTTCATAAATGACTTGGGTCTAGATTCATTGGATCATGTTGAAGTTATAATGGCTATGGAAGATGAGTTTGGATTCGAAATTCCCGATGGGGATGCAGAGAAATTAATAAGACCTGCCGATATTATTCGGTATGTTGCAGACAAAGAGGATATTTATGAATAAAATGGAATGATGTAGAACATGTAGATTATATATAACAAAAAAAAACAGAAAAGAACCGAAATCTATTATTATCCCAGTAATGAGATAATAATTAATAAAACATTTATTTAAATTTAATAAAATGTAGATAAACTGAATTAAAATGGTATTTTCGTTGTTGAACCAAAACCACTCTTGTTCATCGTGTTTTGAGTGGTTTTATAATTCCACTTAATTCATTGTTTCATACCAACGTAACGAAAAAAATATAAACACGCGAATCTGCCTGAAGTTGATTACCATTTTGACATTTTTATTATTAAAAAAAAGTTTTTGCACTGCGTTTTATTTATTGAATTGGAATGAAATTTTTATATTTTCTTCTACATATCTAATAACTGTTGTATTAAGCTAAAAATATACATTTGATTTTATCTGTGATAATTTTTTAATTTACAATTTATATACATTCGATTTGTTTTTATATAAAACATGAAAATGTTTCATTGACACAGGAAGATTTTGTGATAAAAAAAAACTAAAAATCGTGATTTTAGAAAACAGTGGATTACAGAAAATGACAAATTCATTCCAACGAAGCCATATGTCAACTAAAACGCAAGGTGCAAAACAAATTTCAACCCAATCGCAGCAGTATATTGTTCCACGGAATGAGTTGAAGGCTGGACAAGATACGCATAATAATAGCATAGTACAGTACGGCACACCGTTTCAGTATACGCCAAATGGTACAGTTCATTATGGTGTACCAAGACAAGTTGTGGGACCACCGTTTAGTCAACAATTCGTAACTAGTCGTTATATTCAACCTTACTATGCACCACAGTATTATGCTCCAGCACATGCTCAAACGTATGGGAATATTGTATCGAATGTAGCACCAACTGAAATTCACCATCCGTCATTCCACAATTCAATACCACAACATACAATTGGAACATTCAATCAAGCAATTCAGCGAAACCTAGTACAAATCGCACAAAATAATCAAGTACTCGCTCAATATAATTTACAGCCGGGTTATATCCAGCCAAATCCGTATAATTTAGTATACACTGGATATACATCGCCACAAATACCAACAAGAGGCTCGTACATATCTCCAGTTGCGATAAATGCTATACCAATGGCAAATCATATATATCCAAAACATCATTGGCAAAATCCAGTGATGTCACCGCACAGTATTCCGCAAGTAATCTATCATCATCCATCGTCAGTATCTCATCATCACATTGTACGTATTACTAATGAAATGCTTTATTATCATTTATATAATAATTTCTATTATAAGGGATTCCAGCAACCAGCCGTAATCAAGTGCCTCCCTCCAACACCACCAACGCCATCAAACTCTCAGTCACCACTTAATAATTTACAGGAGCTCAAAACAAAAATTAAATCGATTGAAGACAATACCGAGCTTCAGGATAAATTAAATTCCGTCTCAAAACCAAAATCATTTTCGAAAAATCAAATGGATGTATTTCGTGCTCAAATAATTGCTTATACAATGTTGGCACAGAATCGTAAGATCAATGAACCAGTTTCGAAAACACTTAATATGCTTGCACCAAAAAATCCAAATGAATCTTCATCCCCTAGAAAAATACTTTATTCGAATACATTAGAGTCTGGCTCGAAAATTATCCCGATCGATGATAGTGCCATAATCGCAATAAATGGAAGGCAAACAGCCTAAGCTGTTTCGTCGAGTGAGAGATTGTAGTGTGTGTATTAACTGAAGCAGTCAAAATTATTAATTTTTATATTGTTAATTTTTTGTACACTAAATTGTTTGAATTTAATGCATATTTTTGTTTTTTGAAATGTTTGTGTTCATTTTTTAAAAAAGAAAAGAATTTTTTAATCTTAAAATTGTATTTTGTTTCACTTCCGTAATCGTTTATGAATGACTGTATTCGTTTGAGTCTGTACTCATATATAGTTACGCCTAGAAACCTATAGATGTCACAAACAGCTATCTAAAATGTTTATAATTGGAAAAAACCCTAATAATGTGTCAAATATAGTTGTCAAACTCACGTGTATAAACAAAGTGAATTCGCGTGGACGCAACAAAACGACAATTAAACAAAAATATTAACTTAAATATAAACTTTTGATAAAATGAAAAAGTTGTCTGAAGAAAAAACTAAAATCTTATTCGAAAAGTTAGCTAAATAGTGAGTAAATAAAAAATTTTAATGTTTGAGGTTATGTTTGCTGTATGGTGATCACAATATATTTATTTTCTAGTATTGGGGCTAATGTTAAACAGCTAATCGACCGCCCCGATGGCACATATTGCTTTCGTGAACAAAACAATCGGATATATTATGTCTCAGAAAAAATATTAAAACTATCAGAAAATGTGCCCCAATCAAATTTAATATCGATTGGTATATGTTTTGGTAAATTTACAAAGGCCGGTAATAAATTCAAGCTACATATAACAGCACTGTACTATCTAGCACCATATGCCCAATATAAAATATGGATCAAATCTTCGTATGAGCAACAATTTTTATATGGGAATCATGTGCCGAAACAAGGATTGGGGCGGATAACTGAGAATACGCCGAAATATCAAGGAGTTATAGTCTATTCAATGAATGATTTGCCACTAGGATTTGGAGTCGCTGCACGTTCGACAGTTGAATGTAAAGCGGTTGATCCTCTGACAACGGTCTGTTTTCATCAAGCCGATATCGGAGAATATATTCGATCGGAGGAAACTTTATTGTGATTTGTTTATTAATAAAACGTTTAAATGAATTTAGTTTTATGTGAATCAATCCATTCTAACGTTAAGTTGGGTATTGTGTTAATTGTTGCAAGCCAAGTCTGGCAATTCGAAGTTCCAAAATTCTCTAGTTCCAAATACTTCTCGAAGTTGTTCAACCCTGATACAAGTTAAGTCGATATAGGTCTTTCATGAATTGTAATGTGAAAATACCTTCAATAAACCTATTTAGTCCGTAGCTATAATGCTACCTTACCGTACTCGAACTATCCTGAAATTATCCTTGACATTGCTCCCCATTCCTTGACACAATCCCGTCAGGTTATTTAGGATAGGTGCCCTTGTTTCTTGAAGCGTTTTCAGTATATCCGAGACGAAGGTCAACCACGACCGCAATTATCTGATGCCGAGACGATATCAGCTGTCCTGATTTGGCCCAATACAGTTATGGCTAGATTAAACAAACGGATTATGTCAAATCGAGACGGCATGTTATGACCTAACAAGGAAGTACGATTATCGTCACATAATGTCCCAGCCATATGTATCCACGACATATGGATGTTAAACTGATCAGTTATCTCCTGTCTAGGTGACAGTCAACTGTGGGCTTTGTTGTACATTCTATCTAGAATCGAAACCCTAAGTCAATGTCTTGCATTTTATAGTATCGGAGGAATTTTTCATCTGAAAGTTAATGCAAATTCCTGATGTCTCATGCATGTTATCAATGAACGTTGGCTAGGTCACATTTTGGATGCTGATCTGAAGAGCAAAAGAAGAGCTGACTCGTGGTGGAGTCTGCTTTTTGGCACGATACGGATAAACAATGGCTAGTAAAACCCGTTTAATATCAGCAAAACAATTTAATTCTTAAGTGGGAACATCCTTGTTTGCATCTAGGAGATGGATACTATATGTCAACCCGCTCAGATTATTTAGCCAGATTTGAACGTTGACTGGCCCAAAGATGGTAGTGAAGATGTTTGGAACATTTGCAGATCAGTTAAAGAGCAACGATGAAACTAGGTAGTGAAATTCACCTTGCACTGGAATACCAAAGCCATAATGCTACCTTACCGTACTCGAACCATCCTGAAACTATCCCTGACATTTCTGTCCATTGAGATCCGTCAGGTCATTTAGAATATATGCTCTTGCTTCTTCTAAATTTTCATCTAACAAGAATTTCAAGTCTATCCTAGACGATGGCTAATCACGACCGCACTTATTTGATGCCGAGATGATATTAGCTGTCCTGATCTGAACCGACACAGCTTTGGCTATATGAAGCACGCGGCATAATATGTTAATTCGAGACGTTCGTTTGAGTTTTCATTTTCCGTCACATTGAAATGTTCCGGCAATATAGAATCCACGACATATGGATGTTGAACTAATCTGTTATCTCCTGTTTAGATGACAGTCAATTCTGGGCTTTCTTGGCTCAGTTTCAAATTAGTTCTAGTGTCGGGATGTCACTACTCACTAGTTCGATGTTGCAAGGTAGAGAAAGGTACATTATAGATAAGTAGTTATTACCTGATCGCTTTGGTAAATTCTTACTAAAATCGAAGCCCTCTTTATCCTGCAATTTGGTACTCTGACGAATAATAGAATTACTAGTCAGGAATTTCGTGCAATCAAAAGACATTGGCTCGGTCATAGTCTACCTACTTATCTGGAGAGTAAATGAAGGAAAGCTTGAAACAATGCCCATTTGCTAGCTGAAAGATTGCTTTAGACGACCTTGGTTGTCACCAACTGTCCAACCTAGAGCCTCGATTAGCACCGCTGATGCACATGATACCACGTTATAAGCGAAAACAATGGTGAGGAGTGCAAGTATTGAAGGATTACTTACCAATTTCAGGACACTAATCGATCCAGTCTCCCAAACCTCGCTTATCACGGAAGAAGCGGTTTGTCGAGTTGGCCAAACAATTCGCCAAACATCGATCAAGATAGCCGGAACTGGAGCAAGTCAGCCAAAAGCCAAGAACCAGCAATTACGAAGGTACAAGTGTGTCTTCAACCACAATTTTCATCAACATATCAACTTAAGATGGAACCATGTGTTACCAACCGTTACACTGGAGATTCCTGATCTTCCTACTGAATGAAACAAATTAATTAAACTTTCAATCAACTAGTTCTTTTCTCTCTAGTCTAGTGGACCCCTCCAGCGGTAATCCATTTAACTAGCCCACATCAACTCTAAATCAAAGCTTAGACTTACAATCTAACAACGAATCATTCCTTGATTAGAGTTAAACCAACAATATGAAGAGCTGGCTTGTGATCGAAATCGATGGAGTCTGATTCAGACTAGTCTGATTTGGAGCATCCTGGTTTGAAACTTACAGTTGGCAATGAAAAGCTTGATAGCGATACTATTACAGATTAGAACGTTGACTGCATGATGAAGCCATTTTGATGTCACCCTGCACTAGACAATCAAAGCGGAGGTTATTTTAAGTGTTTAAACCACAAAAATTTCAAACCACTTCCGCATTCAAAAGGAGTACGGTTTATGTAATGTGGTTTTAGACTGTAATGTGGTTTAGTGTGTAATGTGGGTTTAGATTACAATGCGGTTTCTGAGTGTAAATAAACAATTCGACTATCTTGTATAAATATTTGAATAGTAAAATTATTTTTATTATTCAACATGTCGACTGTTAGTGAATTGGATTTCAATGAAATTTATAATTTCGCCATACAAATAACCCGCGAATGTGATGATATATTTCGTGAAGGATTCGAGGGTGTAAAAATAGTTTCGCCTAAAGGTGAACTCGATTTGGTTACCGATTATGATCATCGTATTGAAGACTATTTAAAACAACGAATTTTGGATGTCTATCCAGATCATGTGTAAGTGAGAAGTCCTTTGAAATGACGCGCTGTAAGCTAATCAAGATAATTTGTATTTAGATTTCTAGGGGAAGAAACTGCTAGTGCCGATAGTAAAGAAGTCACATTAACTGACGAGCCCACTTGGGTAATTGATCCAATCGATGGAACCCATATGTTCATTCGACAAATTCCATATTGTGCTATTTCGGTGGCATTTTTATATCGAAAAGAAATTATTGTTGGTGTCGTTAACAATCCACTAACGAACGAAGTTTTTACAGCACTTAAAGGAAGCGGGAGTTTCTTAAATGGTAATTCGATTACGACAAGTGTAGTTGGAAATGATAAAACAGATGAGGAAATATTGAAAGGTACTATGACGGTTGTACCTCGTTTAGTACCAGGAGTTCTACGAGCCGGTTCTGCAGCTTTGGCACTAGCCTATATCGCCAACGGTTCGTTGCTTGCATTTTATGCCAATTTTTTGAAACCATGGGACACTGCCGCAGGTATTTTAATTATTCGCGAAGCAGGAGGCGTTGTTCATGCCCACGATGGCAGCGAACTGGATATTATGAAACCGGACCTAATTGCAGCTTCGAATGAATATGTGGGACAAGCAATTGTACGACTGTTTGATGGTGTAGAAGTTGTTCTTCCAACTACTCTATTTTGGGATGACTAATCTAATAAATTATAACGCATTGAGATAAAACCTAAATATTTAGCTTTTTATGTATGTAAACAATTAAATAATATTTATGTTTAGATAAGTAAACAGAAACTTAACTATGCACTACAAAATTGTAAGAAGTTTCGAAATATCATCCGGTATCGTAAATTTAACGTTCTTAAAAACGGTTATAAGTTGTTGGCAAATCGTTTCGTTTACAGCAGCAATCAAATCTGGTTTCATTATATTCACCACACTGCCATCGATAGCGTAAACGGCGCCACCAGCTTCCTGGATAATAAGAATTCCGGCTGCAACATCCCAAGCCTTTAGAAAATTAGCTTGAAATCCTATAACCGTACCGTTTGCAATATAGGCAAGTCCCAGTGCCGCAGATCCAATTCGATCGACTCCGGGTAGTAAGCCCGGTATAATGGTTTTCGTTTCTTTAAGTATTTCATCTAACGATAGAGTACTTGGAATTACACTGGTACTTATTTGAGTTCCGTTCAAGTAACTTCCGTTACCTTTAAGGGCTGTAAACGCTTCATTCGTTAATGGATTGTTTACAACACCAACAATAATTTCTTTTTTGTACACAAATGCAACCGAAATTCCGCACACGGGAATTTGTTTGATAAAATTGTTAGTTCCATCGATTGGGTCAATAATCCAAGTTGGTTCGTCAGTTAGCTGCACAATAATTTTTTTATTTGCCGTTGTCTCCTCACCGATAAATCTGTAATGATAACATTCACGCTTATTTAGAATGACAAAGCACTTTACTTAGTGTACTTACAAATGACTCGGATATTTTTTAAGAATTTTACTTTTGAGCATGGTTTCAATCCGTTGATCAAAATCGGTTACCAAATCCCATGCCGATTCTTTACTTGTAACATTTTTTGCACCATAGAAACCTTCACGAAACACTTCTTCACATTCACGGGTTATTTCGATAGCAAAATTATAAATTTCATTGAAATTTAATTGCTCCATTCTGTAAGCTATTGTCTTGATAATTAAAGAAATGCGATGATATCAGTTTTTATCTTGTATTTGTGGATTATACGATTGTGCCAAACAAATATTGTTTCATAAATCGAGACACGAATATAATCTCTATTCATCGGAATAACATACAAAATAACCAGGTTTTGAATTGATTGTTTTAATAAATATTTTGTATCCTAAATTGTATAACGAACATTAATGTCCGTTGGGATTATTTGCAGTCCACATCCCTTTAGTGTTGACGTTTGAGATGTTCAACTGTATATTGTTTATTGAATTTGGATGGGTTCGGTATATAATTTTGACATATAAAATATTTTTGATGTTTGATTTCAAGACTCGAGATCTTCGGAATTAATTCATAAAATAACTTAATAATGGCTGCAAGTCGACTAGAAAAAATTGGAACAATTGTAACCAGGTACGTTTTGAAGTGTATTAATAATTGGTTTTATCTAAACTCTCAAAATTTTAATTCAAGAACAACTGGGCTACTGAAATCTGGTGCAATGAAAATTGAAGACAAACCTATTTGGTACGATGTGGTTGTAGCTTTTCCCCCTAAATACGAACCCAAATATGATAGGCCAGCACCAAATATGGAAGTGAGACCAATATTTTACAAGGAAGATGTTATACGAGCGTAAATAGTTGTAAAATTAAGCATTCGGAATCAGTTATGTGATTTACTCTTTTATTTTGTAGGAAGTACTATAAATTAGTGAAAAATTTACCGGCCGTGAATCTTTCCGATCGTTCAAATCAAACAAATACTCAAAAGTTTATATCAATCTACCAGAAACTTGAATCGCAAGGTGCATTGTCTGACGAGAAAATTACTGAAACCGCATTGGAACTGTTAGAGGAAGAAAATAAAAAGTATAAAACAGAACCGAATAGCTCAGAATCGACTAATCTCCAATCGGAGGGGCTGGTCAATCGATTTAACGATGCACAAAAAGTAAATATTACAGAATTATTCAAATGAATAAATTGTTAGGTTATGAATAGTCTTGAATAATTATACCATTAGAAATTATACCATTTGTGTTTTAATATTTTGTACAACCTTTGTGTCAAATATTTGACAGGTATTGTTATTGTTATGATTTTGTGAAAAGGAATTAATTTATTTGGTTACAAAAAAACTTAAAAATGAATGAAAATAATGATTTGCCAATCGTTAAAGTTATAGTTAATGGAAAATATACTCTCAAACAAGGTGATTTATTCGAAAGTTATGATGAACTACGTCAGCGTATGGAAGATCATTCAAAAGAAAGTTTTGTATACTATTGGTTACGCGACAGTCGAACAGTCGAGGGTGCATTCAAAAAGGCATCTCGTCCAATTCAGAAAAGGCTTAAATACTATTCAGTCAAATATGCATGCATATTTGGAGGCCAGCGATTTTGTCCGCGCGGCAATGGACGACGAAATTTACAAACAATACGCAACAATTGTCCAGCATATGTTTTGCTGCGTGCCTCGAAATGCGGCAATTATCTTGAAGTGATATCGGCGTGCCATGAACACAATCACGAAGTATCGGAAGACATTTCAAAATCACTATCACAAAATCGTAAACCATCACCGGAAATTCGAGATGAGATACAACAGATGCTACTATTGAAAATCGATCGGAATACGATAATCGAATATGTTCGACTAAAATATAAGAAAAATCTAATCAAAAAGGATCTATTTAATCTCGGGGCGCGTACAAAACGTCTTTATGCTAATTATCGAATTGATGAGAACCTAGCAAAAACAATGAAACAGCATATGCATGATTATATAAGAGAACATAAATCTGAATCATCGGATCAGGAAGAAGATGTGATATCACCTAAATTCGTTAAAACTGAAATAATCGAGCAAGATAATGTAGAAAACTTCAAAATGGATTATGACGATCCTCTTAGCAACCAAGAAGGTGATGACTTAATAGAATATATAACTGAAGATGGTAATGTACAGCATGGGGAGGATGAACATGATGTGACATCATTTATAGATTATTATGATACATCATATGTACTCGAAACAGCAGACGTTGTAAAAACAGAAAAATCTAGTGGTACCATTGACGAGGATAGTACCATAGTTCTTGAAGTATATAATCCAATTGAAATTCCAGAGAGTGAATTTAGCGGGAATGAACTAGCCGACACAAAAGCCCTACTGGCCGTTCTCGACGACAATGACGAAAATGGTGTAGAAAATAATATCGATGATAGTCAACCAACATCTCCCGAAGCATTTGTCTTCGAAGAGGTAGAAATTCTGTCCGATGTTCAAACTCCAGAAGAAATAATAACTGGTGAATCACACAATCTTGATGAGTGCAATACATGTGGCCAAAATTTAACACTAATGCAGAAACGAATTCGTAGTATGGAAAAGTATTATCGTAAACTTGAGCAGGAGACACAAATATTAGAATTGAAACGAAATCAACTTCGGCTTGAAATCGCACAGATAAAACAATAATTATTTTAGATTTCGTTTATTGAAATTTAATTGTTTAAAAAAAATATATATGAATGTGTACTATTATTACAAATATGCTTGTGTTTTAATTTTGCGATTAATTTAATTTTTTTTTCGCGGTTTTTAAGGCCATTATTGGCCCATACCGTGTCAACAATCTGACTCCATCGGTTTCAATAACGCACCACCTCCTCATACTGTTGCATGCGGGTAACACGAGAAACGGTTAATGCGCATAGGCTTACGGTGAAATTCGTTATCCGGTTTTCAGTTTCCGTTTGAGTATAAAATGTACAAGTTTAGGATGGATATCAACCTTTACTTGAAGGATTGGGGGAAGAGTTGGGTGCAGGAGCTCTGACAGTAACAAGGATCTAGGACAGCCTAAAAGTCCACCCTGCACCCAATTAAATCTAAATAAACAAAAAAAAATTCTTGCATTTCAAGCGATAATCCTTTTTGAATATTTGGCAGAACGCGACCACTTTCCATTATTCAGAGATTCCAATTGAACCTTCATTTCGCCATACCAATCGAACAAGGTCCAAAAGACAGTTACACAAAGTTAGCCCTACAGTTATCAAGAGCTCTGAATTAATGCAATCAACTCCTGGTGATTTTAGTCTCTGCATTGCCATAGTGAATTCCTTATAGGATGGATCCTCAATGGACATATTCTCAAGGTATGGTCCAATTCGATGATTGCTTTAAAGAAACCACGCGAATTGCGCTCATTGCTGAGTTGTTGTACTCTTAAACCTTTGCCTCCCACCATTCGCGATTCGTCTACAAATGCGTTTTGCTGTCCTTATAAAAAGAACTGTTTTCTTTTTTCTTGTAATTGTAGACCGAGTTGGCTATTCATGATTTGCTATATTTCGATTCTCAACAGCGACACTCCTCATCAAACCAATTTATTTTTGGCATAGTTTTCACTATACCAGCATCGACAACCGAGGTTTTGAATACTTTCCAGACACTGTTCACTTCATCAGATTGGTAACTAGATCGTAAAATGCTATTGCTGACAAGATCTAGATATTTTTGTTGCAAAGTACATCATTCTTTCCGAATTCTTTCGGTCATAGTTACGTGTCGGGAGTACTTACCTATATTATTACATAAGTTGGTCTGATTTCAAGCTCTAGCATTAATGTCACCTATCACCAATCTAACATCGTGCTCAGTTATAGAGCCCATCAGATTATCCAAATTATTGTAAAATGATTCTTTATATCTTTTTAAGCGATGCTTACACATTCATTTGATTATCGACTGCTTGGAAGTCCAACACAGCCTTTTTTACCTGTGGCTCAATGAGAAATCCAAGGTTTCCGAGTTCATCTCCACTGTGTAGCAATGTATAGCCTTCGGACACATGGTCTACAATTTTATTCCATCGAGTTTCTTAGAGCGCTACGTGTTCCAGTCGATACTCTTTCATACATGTGAGGAGGCTGTCAAACGCTCCAGGTTTTCTAAGTGTCTGCACGTTTCACGGTACTTAAGCGGGGGGTCATTGACATTTTTAACACTTGTTTTTTACGGATACGGGTCGTCAGCCCAGCGATCCAACCATATTTAGTCGCCTCATACGACGAACTCTGGACACTGTGGTGGTATTATATGGGTTATATTATAACCTCATGTTTCGTTCGATATATTTACGAAAAATCCCATTTATGGAATTGTGAAAATAATATATGGATTCTATTAGTTTATAGTACTTCTTAGTTAGGCCCGCCAAATTTGCGATAGCCTAATGGGCAGTTACTTAGTTGCAATAAGATTATCTATCTCATTTGACTTGGTTTACTTGAGTTTCGTTTACTTGAGCAGCTGTCTTATTTTGATAGTCTGATTGCATTATTCGTCACACAAATAATTTCTGTCTGCCTGTCTGTTTTTATCTTTCCGACTGGTTTTTGGGACGCAATGCATTCGCAGCTATTTTGCAGTTCTCTTATTTATACGTCCTAATTTACGTCATTACATATCCTAATCTAATTCGTACGTCTATACATCTAATTTACGGAGAACAATTTGCACATTGCATAGCTCCATTCTAGTCTAGTACTGACAGTGAATTCTGCACTCCTACAGGGGATCACAAAATGGTTTTGATAATGTAAAATAGTTTGAAATTAAATTATACACTTGCTAGAGCAGACCTAGTCACGTTGGAAACAACATCACGATTTTTTTCATCCTTACAGAAGATTGTTGAAATTTTTGAACAGATGTTGTATAGAATTTACGAATATATAAGTTCATTTTCATGCTATGATTAATGTCGAGAGACGAATGAATCTAGCCATGAGTGAAAGAGTTGCCGGACTACATCACACTTTTAACCCTTGGCCAACCCATTCAGGACTTGCAATGGAAATATTTGTGTCAATATCGACTCGTCGCGAGTCGCATGACGTGAACATGTTTTCCATCTTCTTAATGTTCCACAAGAGATACAGGCTGACGAAACACAGACCCAACGTATAGCTGTCTGTTGTATTGGATATAAGTTATTCTTACAATTATATTTTGGTATTGCGCGACTGCTGACTGCACAATAGGAGAGAACTAATCAGTGATATACGCAATGAATAACAATTCTATATAGAGAAAAGTTATGTGGAGGCTACATCCAAGCATGAACTGTTTAAAAACCGAAATGTTACATTTTCATTCAGATCAAAATTGTTGAACAAATTTGTTGAAAAAACTCGGCAACTCGATCTTAAGCTCAAGCTTTATATAAACCTTAAATGTGAGTGTTCCCCCGTTTTAGATTGCAGACAATTCATTTATGTGGACTGTCGACTGTTCAAAACGTTACTCAATCGTTTTGCTTGACGGAGATTTTAAAGAAACCAAACCTTTTCTATTTTTATGGAACTATCCGCCTATCCACTTATTTCCATATTGTGAATGAAATACACTGTTTTGGATTGTCTGAGTCTTTTGGATTGTTTCGTCTAGCTCATCAATTTCGTTTCAATGAAATATGGAGTGCGAGTTTATGACACCATGTACAAAGCAGCATGATGGCTCTCATTTAGAAAATTCAGAGTTTCCGTACTAAATAAACGCTCAGCATTGCGTTGATAGTAAGCTAGTAACAAGACTGCCCGATACTGTACTAGTAACGCCATCTCACGCCGTACTTATGTCCAACCTAGAATTAAAAAGGAAACTTGTAGGTCACGAAAATCGCATAATTTTTTGTGTAGTGTTAATAGTTTTATTTACTGCTGTAATATTTCATGACGTGATGAACAGCATTTAAGTTCAATATAAAAACCTAAATTGTAGAAAATTGTACAACAAATAAAATTATTATCTCAAATCGTTTGTTAGTATACCACTTTGTCGCTGAAATTACATTTTTTCGTATATTGAATTGTGTATAATGTAAACCATCTACAGTGAAATTAAATCGATTAGATTATGAGTTTGATTATGATTTAATTAAAACAATATACGGTTATATGTACGATATACCCACATATAAGAATCGAGTAGCGTGATATCACATCGTTTAATATATAATGTTGATTTTATAATTAAAATGTGTGGTGAAAGGATTGATAATTTCAAAATGTTATATTAATAACTTTCGATACCGCACACATCGTTGCTTGATCTATAAGGAAGCATAAGGCCAACATGTATAGTGATTTATGGCCAATGTGATTGTAACCCGATGAGATGTTACCCGTTTCTGAGATATTCTACTCCAAGATTGACAACATTGAATACTGCATTAGATTGAGATGAGGCAATTTTAACGGCCAAAAATTGAACCAGTTCTTCGTAGAGAGTGATTAAGGTTTGAGTCGAGTGTGATGATACCTATACATATATAGTGATGAATACTTAGATATAGTGAATACTTTCAGTGAATACTTTGCCGGTCAGAAGTTGAGCGAGTCTTGTTATCATAGTCCCAATTTGAAGGTTGTCCGTCATAACAAATGTTGGCCTACAAATGCTCAAATGCCTCTGGTTTGTCGGCTGGATCGCTGGGCTGACGACCCGCATCCGTAAAAAACCAAAAATGTTAAAAATGTCAACAAGATAAAAAAAAATCGGATACCGCCAAAACAAGAATGACCTCCCGCTTAAGTACCCGGATACGAGATTGAGGATCAGCACGTGGAACGTGCAGTCACTTAGAAAACCTGGCGCGTTGGACGTACTTATCACATGTATGAAGGAGTATCGGCTGGAACTCGTAGCGCTCCAAGAAACTCGATGGCCTAAAAGTGGAGACCATGTGTGACCTCGGAAATCGTGGAGTTGGATTTCTCATTGAGCCACAGGTAAAAAAGGCTGTGTTGGACTTCCAGGCAGTCGATAATCAAATGTGTAAGCTTCACTTGATTCTTGATCCCCCTGCAAACAGTTTTCAGCTTCCGTTGGTCTCAAAATCAATGAGTCCAAAACCAAATATCTGATCTCTGGATTTTGAGACCAAGACACAATTGATTTCAGTAGTGGACACCACACGTTTGAAGGAGTGATGAGATTCAAGTATCTTGGATCCCTCATTACTCACGATAATAGTGTGGGAGAGGATATCAAGGTTCACTTGCCGCTGGCAATCGGGCTTTGTATCCTCCACGTCCACTTCTGAAATCAAAATATCTTGCAAATACGGATAAGCTGAAACTGTACAGAGTGTTGATGAGACCCGTTGTCATGTATGGATTTGAGAGTTGGACCTTGACGGATGAGTACGAAAGATGGCTTCTAACATTCGATAGAAGAATCATGCGTGTGATATATGGCCCAAAACGCGACGTTGATGGCACATACCGAGTTCTATTCAATCACGAGATCAGGAATTTGATGCAAATTCCTGATATCGTGCATGAAATCAAAGGACAGCGAATACGTTGGCTCGGCCACGTTCTGCGTGCTGATCCGAACCGAATGATACAGCGAACCTTTAAGGGAGAACCGCCTTTCGGTAGGCGAAGAGGTCGCTGTCGGCGACGATGGCTCCACGGCGTAAAGAGCGATCTGGCATCTTTCAACTGCTTACAACAGTATGAAGAGCTGGCTCGTGATCGAAACTGTTGGAGCCAGATTGTTGACACGGTACGGGCCAACAATGGCCTGTAAAAACCGAAAAAAATAATTAAACGTTTGACGCAATAAATTGATTGCGGAATGAGATGTGTGGCATGTTGCACCATCTTGTTGTCACCAAATATTGTTCACATCAATACCATAAAGAGCGAGCGCAAAAAAATTGGTTATCATGGTGCGATAGGTATGTCTTCATTGATCGTAATGGTTGAGCCGTCTTCATTCGATATCTTCGTCATTTTCGGGTGTACGCATACTGTACGAGCACGCTCACATCTTCACGCTTCCACAATGAAACCAGTTTCACGAACTTTAACATTAAAACGGGCACTGTTGGCGACTAAATTTTGAACTTACATTAGCTGTGTAACTTACATAAGCTGTGGCAGTTGGAGTGGGGGGTTATTTGTACAAATTACAGAACTCTTAAATACCTGTTAGAAGCCTCATCAGTTCTTTATTCCTTTAATTGAGGGACATCCTATTCATTGTCTTTATTACAATCTTGGGATATTGTAAAAGCGTGGAAAAACGAAAACTCTAGACTTACGACTATCAGATCATTTTTGATGAACCGAACATATACTTCTATATATTCTATATAGGTACCTTGTTCTGAATCAGCCCCAAGCTAGAAGCTCTGAGATTTTAACCCGTTTATTCACATTAAAACTTCATTTGGGCCCAAAACGAAATTAAGAGAGTTCTAGAGAAATGGTCTTCTCTCATCCCAACTTGATTGGTATGTCGAAACGAAACTGAATACTTCTTCGTTTCCTACATATGAACTGAAATTTGTTTTAGATAGATAATTGCATTACTTTACTCATTTTGTCTTTGGAATATTTTGCAGAATGGTACAGAGGTAATTAAGACACTGTTCTTCCTGAAGGGGGGAAAATATTTAGAGCGATTGATATAAAAGTATTTTCAAAGAAAGTCTCATTCATTGCCAACAACGTTCTGTCCCGGATTAACCACCCATTGAAACAGCCCTTCATATATATGTAAACATAGTGCTTGAACCCTTATAGAAGCCAATACTGGTTTTATATGTGACGGTTAACTCATCCATAGTCACCTTTCTTGCATATTCATTTGGTGGCATAGAACTGTGAGTGGAGTTGGATGAAAATATCTGAAGCACTCCAAAAGAATGTTTACTAAGTCGAAATGGAAGTAAATTTGCTGTACCTCCTTTTTGGAATTAAGAATTGGACAGTCAAAGGTATTGAATCGGAGATATTTCCACTGGTGTTTTGAGAGAGCAACGTTTGTTATAAATTGTTGTAGCCCCATCTTCTATAACAGCCAAACTGCCTTAAAGACATTTGACTTATCCTCGAAGCATGATTAACTACTCAACTCGGTACCTGAAATAGAGTAAGGCTTCACTGATATACCTAGTGACATTGGTATTAATGAAATGTGTTAGCATGTGCTGGGTGGGTGGTTATTTCATGTCTGCACGCATTCAACGAACTCAGTTATTTTTGAATTATGTTAAACTTATGCTTAGCAGAGTTGGCCGGACATTTTTACTGGACATTGTTCTTTACCACAATACATATTCCGATGAACATTGGAAGCAATCCTGAAATTGCAATTGATAGCCTGCCCTTTACGGGTATCAATTGCAATTTCAGGACCATTTTACGACATAGAGGCTACTCAATATCGATGACATTATTTGGAGAACAAATAAATTTCGGGCCTGGGAGTGTTCGTTTTTGAAGAGATAGTCACAATAGTCAAATTGAACCTGAGCCTCTAATAGAGCACGAAAATAAAATCATTATTCTGGATACATGTCTTATATATAGTAGTCTGACTGCAATAAGGTAACTAATTTTAATGTATGTTTGCATAGCTAGATACAGGAAGTAAATCGTCTTATCTAGAAAGTAAATAAACTGTAAAATTGTGAAAAATTTACGGAAAATATTTGCTCTCGGTAATTTTTTTGAAAGATTTATTACGGAAAATTCGTAGCTTCGCTTTAATGTTTTTTATGCTATGTACGGTTGTTCGGTATAATATTTCTGTTATTCTTCTGGTGATGACTTTAGAGTTTTTTTTTTAAATAATTCACATCTGTGGTGAATTGTTGTTACAGTAATTTTTTGCAATGTTTTCGGGAGAATATTTTTTTTTTAAATTGCTCGTTTTGGTGGATGAAAATTTAAATTTCCTTTTTGCTGTTTTAACATATTATATGAATTGTTTTTATTTATGCTTATATATTTACCTATTTTTTATTTTCCATATTTTATGTTTAACATGTATTTATTATAATTTAAAACGTGCATAAAAAGGTGTATATTATACACACATACCATATGTAGGGTAGTCGATATGGATTGGGTTTACATACATATGTATATATGGGGTTTTATGGAGCATAAAATCGATGGTTTTTTCGATTGTGTAACCTACTGCCAATCAAATAACAAATCTGTTATCCTGGTTACGAATACAACTAGACTTTTTTATATAAAAGCATTATTATTTGCAGTGGTTATAGAAGAAGGGTTATACTTTAGGTTGATGTGGATGTCTCAATGTGTATACATTCTACCTAAAACTACGATACTGGTGGTCAACGAACATATCCAATAATGTAAATTATGCCTACTTCCATTACCGTCACTCTTAAACGTCGCCTTGTCTGTCCAAAATACACAATGAAATAAATTTGCGTTTTCATCAATTTGTTGCCTCGTTCAATGAAAAGATTATAAACTTGCTCTTAAGTTATTAGCAAATAATTCCGGCAGCAACCTAGAATTTCTTAACTCTCCAATCTACAAAAATTTACGTTGGAAGCTCACGATGAATCTTTTTGTTTCAACGTGCCAACCATTTGAAGGTCGGACAGTATATAATCTAATCGAAATCTATTCATGCTGTCGACAAACTGTAGATAATCATCACGAAGTCTCCAAAAATGTCTACATTCCACAAAAATGTTGCTAAAGACCGAACACTGACTCATTTTTGAAAGATTGTACCGTCACTTGAACGTTTTCGAATCAGCGTTGATTCGATCACGTTCAAGTGGTACACTATGACATCATGAATAATCTTCAAAGAACATTATTCTGTTGTTAATTTTAGGGTGTGCGTTTGTTTCGAGAATATGATCCAATGTTATTACTTGGACGCCAGACATAGCTTATATTGCTGCTAAATAATGTTTTGGAGCTCAAGCGCTCCTACTCTTCAGATTCAATTCAAAGTCCTTATCCTAAAATAAAATCTTGTATATACGAGTAACATGCTACCCTAGACTGATATCTCAGAACGGGTGACCTATTAGTGCTGTACTCCAATTTGTATTTACTGGAACTCGGAGACATATCCCCCGTTTCAACTGACTTTGTCTTATGTACAATGCCCACTAGGTTGTTAAGTAGTCTCCTCTTTGCATTTACAGTTTTAAAAGTGAAAAGACGCCGAGTCTGATTGCATATGGTAACCAATGAGATATACTGCATAGTGACCATTTAAATTTCCAAAATATTATGACGCTCAACGTTCAAGAACCGCGGTTGTAACGCACAAACAGTGAAAAATACATAAACAACGATGTCATTGGTGTGCTGTTCTTCATATTACAATTTCCGCCTGAAAGTATATAGTGTACATACGAAGTGGGTTAGATACATTCATAGCCAGATTACAGCATGCTGAGCCCATCGTACAGAGTAAGATGGGTGTATTTTAGATCGATTTATGTCTTTTGGTGATAATGAGGTTTTGATATATTTATATAGTTTCTCAGTCTTCAGACAAACAGTTCTAGACCTCACATAGAAGTTGGTGATATATCTATTGATTAGTGTTGACCTTCTGGGATTAAAACTGAACTAACTTTACGTACATGTAAACAAAATTTTATGCGTCTGATAACTGAAGGAAATAGTTAGCAGGAATGCACTTCTGGGTTATACGATTCATAATCAACCGAATGACTATTTATCTTTACAGAAAATATTGCATGCTTTCCAATACATCTGACAAGACGATTCTAAATAACAAATCACAACAGCTTATAAGCGAGAATTTTGAATTGAATGAAAAATAGTTTTGTTTGGAAAAGTCACTGCTGATGAAAAAACGAACTACTGACTATGGAAGACAATAAAAATAATAAAAACCCAAAATACACAGACCTCTCCTATTAAGCGAAGTGATGGCTTGTGGAGTAGTGATAACAAATCAAAACCTTATGAATTTGTTGATCGCATCTTGCTAATATTTTCAAACCGAATGGGTTCGAATCGGATATTATAATCGAAAATGGAAGAAGCGATTATAGGGGTATAATGCCTCTAATCACCCAGAAAGAAGTTAATAGGAAAAATAAAATTCAATCTGAGGACAGCCAAGACTCCTGAGGGCATTCAAGAAAGCTATATCGTTAAACATAACTCATACTTTCTTCTGCCTGGAAAGTTACGGAAGTTATTATGTTACAGAAACCAGGTTAGCCACCCAATGAAGCTTAATCGTACCGTCCGATATCCCGGCTCTCTATAATTTCAAAACTAATCGAGAGACTACTCCTGAGAAGAATGAAACTAATAATAGAAAGTAGAGACCCAATACCGAATCACCAATTAGGATTCAGATTGATCGACGTTATTTCTGGAAGCGACAGTAGCTGAATAGGTGAGGTGGTGAATAAACTTCTATGTGCAAGTGATGAAATTCGTCATTGGTCAATCTGCCGTGAGTCAGCTTAAACAATGTGATGTATGGTGTCGTTTTATAACTCTGCTAAATATTTTCGTATGACACTTTGCATGTCAAGCTAGCTTAAATGGAAAGAGTATGTCAAGAAGTAAAGAAATGAGCTTGATCTTAAATATTTAGACAATTATACTGGTTAATTGGACGAAGGTCAAAATTAAGCATTTGCAATAAAATACTGATTTGCAATCCGGTTCTATAGCCGATCTGGCTATATGGCATTTCACTTGGGGGTTGAACTAAGAACACTAAAATATCAAACTTATACATACTTCCAGAATAAGATACTTCGGAGTGTAGTCAATGCAGTCTGCTACATTCAAAATATTGATTTGCATCGTGATTTGGATCATGGAACCCTAATGGATCATGTCGATGCGGAAGCCGCTCACCTACGGCATAATGAACATTTGGTTAGTTGACTAAAAAGAACCAAATCCTTCGAGCAGCTATTCAGATGTTTCTTTAAAATTTGTTAGATAATCAACCGAGTTATTATGGTTAAAATTGGCTGGAACCCTTTAAGGTTCAGCACTCAATGCCACAAAGGGCCCATTTGTATTTAATCATAGCGTACAGGTGCAGTCTGCGACCTTAACAAACTGGAGTTTAAACCAGAATACAGTAGATATACAGGAATAGTCCTAGAGTTGGACACAAGGGATCTCATGCGGTCGGAACAACTGCTGATGCAGTGTAAGCTATTACCAACATCCTCAAGACATTTACAGCATACTTCATCACTGACGAGTTCCATGCGATGAAGATGACTTTTGAAATGGCCATGGCCAGTAAGTAAAGAAACCATTATTCTCAAACTTTTTCAATGACAGAACGAAGTTGGTTAGCTTCGGCTTAAGCTCCCTTATAAAGTGTTGCATCATCCGACCTAATCACAGGTATCCACTTCTAAGGAACCATGCGTCTAGTGATAATAAATAGTTCAGATTTATATAGGATTAATTGATAGACCAAGATCGATACTCGAGGAGACTAGTATTGAATCCAATCCTTTTAACCCTATTTGGAAGTAAAACATCGGTTTAACCCTATATAAGGACATTTCTTCCAAATGGTCATCGTGGTCATACTACTATAGCTATGTATATAGTTCTTCTTAGCTTATAAAGCATTGATTTAGGGCACTTTACATGTCTTCTGTCCATAGCGATTTATAAATTCAAAGAGTGCTGTTTCAATAGAATGCTCTCTCTGGTATATGTCAGACTGGTAAAATATTTTTGATTGTGTCTATTTTTTTTTTTAAATTAAGCTTTAATTGGGTACAAGGCCGACTTTTAGACTGTTCTAGCACCATATAACTGTCAGAGCACCTGCACCCAACGCGCAATGACCAAGTAAAGGTTGATAGCTGTCTTAAACTTGTTCATTTTATTTTCCAACGGAAACTGAAAACCGGATATCAAATTCCACTTTCTGTTCGATAAATGAGTTCGCGCTTTGCACCTTCAGCTCGAGTGATCGGCAGCTTCACCGTAAACCTATGCGCATTAACCATTCCTATGCGCATGTTTCGTATTATTCGGATGACACGCCGCTGAACTCTATCCAGCAACTCGAGAGCAATGCCATATGCTCCATCCCAAACCTGACAGCATTATTCTGTACAAGGTCTAATAAACGTTTTATTAGACCTTCTATTTAAATCAGCGAAATTATTAATTTATCGCCAGTTAAGGATATCGATATAAAAAACCCGATGGCATCCGACATATAGTCTTGCATCATTCTTATTCAAGAAAACACCATCTAAGTCGCCATATAGACATGTATATAGTTCTGCACCTATAAGCGTTATCACAAAATATTGAATTGGCAAATTTTTATGTTTTGTTTACCCAAATATTTACCGAAAACAATAAAACAATTCAATTTCCTACCCTCACACAAAAAACAACACCATATTGACAAATTTATACAACCGATACAACTTTTCCACAACCCACTCACTACTGTGTATACACACATAAAAAATGCTACATAATAGAAAATTGGTAAAAATTTTGGGAAAATTTCATCTCTCTATTATTTTGAGGTTATGTGGTTTCAATAAATTTATTTTTTATGTTTTATCATTTTAATTTGTTTAGAGCTTTTTGTGCTAACACAACATTTTCCCATTTGTGTATATGCTCGTACAACCGAATCGCCCATTTTCATCCCCAAATTATTATTTTTTGTCGAAAAACTATTAAAAATATTTTGAAAATAATTTATGGAAATATTTCTAAATTATTATCATCGTTTTTCGGCAATTTTGGATTTTATTGTTGGGCCTCCAGATCAGGTGCAATACTGTTCTGCATATGGACATAAATAAAGTGAACATTGTTTTAGCGATTGTTTGTAGCAGGAATATTGTTTAGGCCGCAGCATCATATCTATAAAACTAACATGAGGTATTTTATTTTTAGACAATTTGGTCCTTTGCAATTTATTTGGACTACGTTTTGAATACAACATCAATTAAGTTAGGCCATTATTGGTCAAAGCGAAATGTGTCTTTTTTAATCTGTTTTTTATTAATTTTCGAGAATATCGAACTGATTTGAGAGCTAGTCAATGCTCCGAGACTGGCTGGCGCACACTTTATACTTTTCATTTTTTTAACGGGTTTTTCAGGCCCTTGTTGACCTGTCAACAATTTGGACTCCATCGATTTCGATTAGGAACTACCCATTCATATTGTTGTAAGCAATTAGAAGAAGCAAGGTTAAGCTCTCTACGTTGTAGAGCCATCGTCCCGAAAGCAACCACCTACTGAAAGGCCACTCTAAAAATCACCATATCATTTGGTCCGAATCAGCACACATAATCTTGATATCCTCTCCCACACTATTATCGTGAGTAATGACAAATCACTATTATCGTGAGTAGCCCTGTGGGTGGAGGCATTCATGTTTCGTCAATATTACGAACGAAACATAAGACCCATAGAATACCACTACAGTATCCAGAGCTTGTCGTAAGGGAGACGACTAATCTGGTTGGATCGCTTAAGTACACGGAAACGAGATTGAGGAATGACATGTGGATTGGGCAGTCACTTAGAAAACCTGGCGCATTTGACGGTCTTATCACATGTATGAAAGAGTATCGGCTGGAACACGTAGTGCTCCAACAAACTCGATGGCCTAAAAGTGAAGAACGTGTGTCCCAAGGTTATACATTGCTACACAGTGATGATGACCTCGGAAACCTTGGAGTTGGATTTCTCATTGAGTCACAGGTGAAAAAAGGTTGTACTGGATTTTCAGGCAGTCGATAATCGAATGTGTAAGCTTCGCTTACACATGAGATTAGACAACCTGTCAATTGTTTGTGTACATACGCCCAATGATGTAAGCCAACCTCAAGATAAAGACTCATTTTACAATAATTTGGATAATCTGATAGAGTATTAGGTGTAAAGCCCACTTGAGCACGATGTCAGATAGGTGATTGGTGACTTTAGTGCTAGAGGTGGCAGAAATCATTCCGAATTAAGCAATTATATAGGTTTGAACTCCCGACTCGAAATTGCGACCGAAAACGGAGAAAGAATGATGTATTGATCTCAAAGTGGCAAGTTCATTTTTTCCTTAAAAAAATCCATTAGGAGCATGGACACATCTACGTAAAACATCCCGAAGCAAACTTGACCATGCGTTGATTTTTAAAGAGCAGGCGCGGGGCTGAGCAAGACGTGAGATCTTATCGATCGTCAACAAAATTCGTTGGCAGTGACCATAAGCTGGTCAAACGAATTGATCAGTGACTTCAAATAACACCAAACAAGAAGTTCGGAGGAGTCAAATCAGACGTCTAGGGAATTTTCGTTGTAGAAACTAACTATATTTGTTTGATTTTCTAGTGTGACATGGTGAACCGTCTTTCTGAAATGCAGAATGAGCCAACATTCCTCAATATCGATTTCCATGAACTGTTTTTTCTTCTCTGAAATAATATGGGCCAATGATAACAGTAACTTTTTGGTTATGAAATGACCTTTTATAGATCACTTTTCCGGTTCCCGAATGCTGCAATATTGCTTATAAACGTCGCCAAGAGTGTGAAATGAACCTCTTCGGTCATCAAATTTATGCCGCAATATTTTTTGAATTAATTGCAGTTTATACGGAAATACATGCAAACCATCCTTCAAAACGCGCCGCAAAGTGGTTCCACTGACGCGAAAATACTGAATGAGACTGCAAATTGACCGCTTCAACAAGTTCATTTGAACGTCTTGGTCGTTGATGAACAAAATTCAACACCAGACAATAAATAGTGGTGCCACACCATAAAAGATGGAGCACCCTGTACAAGGTGTGACAAAAGTTCCACTACCATTTTGATTGCCTATAACTTTGTTCAAAGAAGAGATAAGAAGGTTTGGTTCTTACATTTATTTCTCGTTATGATTGGAAAATTATATCGGCTAAATGGTGACCGCGATTCACTATGCAACTTTCGGCTCTTTTTAAGGCATTTTTCATAACATCCTGCTACATCTCATGCTGAATTACTTCAATTTCATGGCGAATATAGTCTTTAAGATATTGAATCGTTTGGCAAACCTTATACGAAAAAGTCTGGTGCTGTTAAATCCGGAGATCTGGCTGGTCATGCTAAATCGCCATTTCGCGGAATTAGTCTTCGTGGAACAACCTCTTTCAATAATTGAATTGTTTAACTTGCTGTGTGTGCTGTGACCCCATCTTGCTGCAACCACATGTCTTCTTGTCCTTGCTCTTTCATTTCAGGCCCAAGAAAATTTCAAATCTTGTTTTAGTACCGTTCGGCAGTAATAGTAACTTCAACATCTTGGTCATTTTCAAATAAATAGGAACCGATGATGTTTTCAGCATGAATACCACACCATACAGTTGTTTTCAGTGGATGCAATGAATTAATTAAAGATTCTGTGTTCCCCAAAACCTACTGTTCTGTTTATTGACCAACGCTCATTATCAATTTAGACGAAAAATCTTCAATTTCACCAGACAGCCTGAGGATTGCATTATTGTACTCAACTCGTTGATCAGGATCACTCGGTAGCAGATTTTGGACTAATTGAATTATGTAGACGGGAACATTTTCAAATCAGTTTTCAAAATTCGCCTTAAACTACGTGCAGAAATGTGTACCACGTCTCCGAATTGATGTTTCTGGAGACTTTGCAACACTATCGCGCACCAGAGCCACATGTTCAGTGTTACGAGACGTCCGTTGTCTTACCGTCGAAAATTCACATGTAAACGATAAATTTTAGTTTTGTCAGGCACTGGACGATTAGGATATTTTTGACGCAATTACCGCTGAGTGTCAATAATGGAACGATTATTTACAATAAATATTGTCACAATTTCTGCTCGTTCTTGTGGCGTATATTTATTCATTATAAAATTGGGGCGTCTATACAACATAATGTTTAATGCGAAACTGAGCTAAACGTCACATAACCAAGATGGCTCGCAATTAAAATGGTAGCGGGACTTTTGCCCCACCCTGTATATAGAACACTAGATATGGATTCCACTATAAGATTGTTCACAACCATCTTTTTTATTTTTTTAATGAAACACACAAATCATACATATAAATGTATATGTACAGTTACATATACATAGTTATTCCTGCAACAACAAAAAGTACAAAAATAACTCAACTGTCGACTACACAAGCAACGTGCCCCAAAAAACTCTTCTGTGTACACAATCGCTCATCCTACATATTCCATTATTTTATCACATTCGTATATCGTTTATGCCACATGTGCAGTGTGCAAAAGGGTTAATGATATCAACCACACAAACACACGTTTTTAGAATAGACAGATTTCTAGCAATCAAAAATGGGAGCAGAACAATCCAATTGTGTTTGTCATAATGTATTTTTTTTGTTGGTTTTCATTATACGTTTAGGAAAATTGAAGAAGAAAAATTATAAATTATTTCCGACGTGATCCGGATGTTGCTCCTCAAAATGTTATGTAATAAAATGTCACTGACATTCTCGAGTTTTAAATTTACGTATATAAATGAACGATATACACTTGTATATGCGGTATAGCGTATAGGTTGTAGCTGAGGATGGTTAGTTGTTACCCAAAATATATAGGTCAAAGCTATTTTATTCATTTGTTATAATAATTTTTATGGTTTTCACCCTACTGCGCCTTCAAGTTAGCTCCGGTGGTTTCTGATTATATATTTTTACAGAAGTGACCGATTTAGACGGAGCATTACATTACTTCATTAGAAGAACAAATAGATTTCGGGACTGAGAGTGTACGATGGGAAGGGATATCACAGTGCGCCAATTGAGCCTGAGTAACTGGGAGGACAAAAAAAATACTTATCATTTCTCGGTCGCTTATAGAAAAAAAGAAATCAGTAGAAGAAATATATGATCGGTTTTCCTTAAGTCATTGAATGAATTCATCGATCGATTCTCAGCTAGTATCATTGTGGAAGCTTATGCGGATAAAGCTACAACTGAGTAAACACATTCCTTACGCCCTCTTTTTTTTTACGGTTTTTACAGGCTATTGTTGGCCAGTACCATGTCAACAATCTGACTCTATCGGTTTCAATCACGAGTCAGCTCTTCCGATGAAGATGCCAGATCGCGCTCTACGCCGTGGAGCCATCGTCACCGACAGCGACCTCTTCGACTACCGAAAGGCTCCCTTCAAAGATTGCTGTATCATTCGGTTCGAATCAGCACGCAGAACGTGACCGAGCCAGCGTCCTCACTGTCTTTTGATTTCATGCACGATATCAGGAATTGTCTTTTCTGGCAAAGT
Source organism: Tipula lateralis (assembly GCA_963932295.1). Classification (NCBI taxonomy): domain Eukaryota; kingdom Metazoa; phylum Arthropoda; class Insecta; order Diptera; family Tipulidae; genus Tipula; species Tipula lateralis. The sequence goes on from OZ010737.1 coordinate 37,649,910, forward strand.
AAAATAAATAACACAATATGAGAGGAGCTTAATTGACCAGACCTTGGTACAATACATTCCCTAAACTTTTATAGATTCATATCACAAAACAGTCTTTAAAACTTTTAAGCTTATCAAGTTCAGCATTAACCGCATCAATTACTGCCGTGTTACCTTTCCTCTCAAATTTATTTTAATTTTTGAAAATAACCAGAAACCATGTGCTGGTCGTTTTTTTTCGATGCCGAGCGATCGCAATAAAGTCACTCGTTTTTTCAGCAGTGTGATCTGGCGAGTTGTCATGATGTAAAAAGTAGCGCCGCAAATCCTCTTTCTTCCGGTTTTCCAACAAATTTTTGAACTCTTTTGGTATAAGCAGTTATCGCTATACCAGTTTGCAGTTACTGTCCGACCCTATGTCAGAAGAATATCGCAGCTACAATTTTTGATCAGTTGAAGTGAACTGACATCATTATACTTTTATTGCTTATGGGTGGGCTTGATCGTGTTAGTAACGACTATACTTAAGTTGGAAGACTGACCGTTTTCGAATTTATTTAGGAACCACTTGGAATTCTTATGAAGAGACGCATGCAATTGTTTTATAGTCTCCATTTTGACAGATCGTTCCGAATTTTTGAAAAAGTCTCACCCATTGCAATGGTTTTGGTATTTTTGAATAACACCTTGAACCTGTGACAACGGATGCACTGATGATTGTGTTGCTTTACAGCTTGACTTCCCTTGAGAATCCAAACCCGTTTGCGGATGAAAGCTAACGTAAATGATGTTGTTTCCAATTAGAAAAGGATGCAATGATTGACGCTTACTATATGCTTTCAAACGGGCTACGTTTTCGCCAAAGCAGAGTGATCCTCGTTCAGGTCCGCAAGTTGAGTTTCCCGAACTAGAGCTGATATAACGCTTGCTACCATTCTTGGAATTGTATAGCTCCCCGTTGTTTTGTTCGCTATATTAATAGATAAACGGTAAGCTGGATGAGACCTTTCAGTGTTAACTGCCTACTGATCACTATATTGCCTTTTCCTCTGATGTTTCATAAAACGTTTCCTCGGATGATTGTTCTTTAGTTGTTCCAAGAGACGCACCAGCTGGGTTGTCTTCAGATTTAACGTGTTCCATGTGGTCATGCTAGTATTTGTTTGGATTTGTTCACTTGATTTGCCACACAAGATTTCCAGGTTGATGAAAGGCTGCGTATCCAAGGCAACTTTATTGTAGAATCAGACCATAGCACGGCCTCTATGTCTACATTGACAGCTTTAATAATCTATTGAACTAGTCGAGTTGGCATTCGAAACGGGACTTTAGATTTCGCGATTACTTACTGCTACTTGACCGTATAGATAATGACTCTGCTCCCAACACCTCATTGGACTTGGGTGGTATGGTTGTGACTTGATCATACGTAAACCTTAGAAATAATAATGGGGAAATCTTCCACTACAAGAATTCCTAAATCCTCTGTTCAGGCCGAATACTGCATACTAATTTTGAACTTCAATCAGTTACATAGTTTGACGAACCTAAAGATGCCTCGGACTAGGGTGGTACGGTGTGACATAAGAACATCATATAAGTAAACTCTGGAGAAAATTATTGGAAATTCGTTTCTTTGGAAGTGTCCATAATTCAACCCTGGGCCAAGTTAATCATACTAATTTTGAACCACTTGGCCTAACTCATAATGGATTTATGAATATACTTCCGGCCAAACGATTCCTTTGTCTATCATTAACTTTGCAGAAGCTAATGGGCCACAAAACTTTGTAGAAGACACAAGAACTATTATAACCAATCAATTGGCACATTATCTCTCCAATGCCACCCAATTAAGAAATTAAGAGGGCTATTGGAAGAAGGCATAAAATCCATCAAAAAGCATTTAAAGTATGTATAAGTGAAACTTGAAGAAATTACCACTTTTCTTGCCTAAACTTGCCTAAACTCCGAAGTTTTAATACCAGGGGATTTCTTGTTTTCACTATACTAGCACCCCGAAAAGAAAACATTTGAACCTCAAAACCAACTCATGACACGATGGAAGGTTGTACAGAATATGCGGAATCTCTGGCAAAAATGGATGTCAGAGTAATTATATCGCTTGCAACAACGCCTCAAATGGCCTCAAGAAACAAAAACATGGTATAGCGGCTCTGAGTAGTATGGTTGTGACATGATCATAAGAAAACTCTTAAGATAATAATGGGGAAATGGTTGCTTGTATCTGTAAATACACTCTGGGCCAGATCAAGTGTTTCATACAAATTTTGAACTGCACATCAATTAGTCACCTGGTTTGACGAAACTAAAAATGCCTCGGACAAGAGCGGTAGGGTTGTGCCATTAGAACATTATAAGTAAGCTCTAGAGAAAATAATTGGGCAATCGTTCCTTTGGAAGTGTCCGTTAATCCACTCTGGGTCTTACTTGACCCCATTTTCTTACAAATTTTGAACTACTTGGCTTGACCCAGACTGGATTTACGGATACTTGCCAAAAGATTTGCCCATTATTTTCTCTAGAGTTACCTTATGAAGTGCTGATACCACAACCATACCGCCCTAATCCGAGACATTTAAGTTTTGTCAAACCAGGTTAGTGATTGGTGTAAAGTTCAAAATTTGTATGAACCACTTGGCCAAGAGTACAAAAAGTACTACATTGGGTAATTTATACACCCAACTGACTAAATTTCATAAACAGCAGAAATCTTGGAACTATTTATTGGGAATACAATCTTGAAATTACTGGACATCGAACCATTCTTCTTAAGTTGCTAAAAACTAGGGACTTTTCCACCATTTTTTTATCACGGAAGCTTTTTATTGTCGTTCTCCGAGAAGCACAATCAGCTGGATTGTCTTCAGATTTAACCTGTTTCCATGTGGCCATGCTATAGTATATGTTTGGATCTTGTTCACTCGATTGCCACCAAAGAGTTCCAGGTTGATGAAGGTTTTCGCATCCATTACAACGTTATTGTAGAATCGGAGCATAGTGTCGCGGATAATGAGAGCTTTAATAATCCGTTGAACTAGCCGAGTTAATAGACTACTCACTGCTACTTGTTAATCCCTTTGACAAATTATTTCGCTTTACGACAAGTAGCGGACCACATCCGCTTTAGATTCGATAGGGTAACTGTTTTAATTGTTTTTTCACTATATAAGTAGGTAAAGGCACAGCTGGTTCAGAACCTACGAAATAAAGGCGAGAACCAGTTTTAGCCAAATAGTCTGCAATTTCGTTGCCCTCAATGTCACAATTGGCAGGAACCCATATGACCGTTACCTTGTTGTTACGACCAAGGAGATTCAGAAATTTCTTACAATCCAGTACCAGTTTAGAGGTTAGAGGGTTGTTCAAGGAGTTAAGGACAGTTTTACTATCCGTACAAAATATAATCTCTTTGTCGTCGGCAACGAGATTAAAAGCTGCTATCACGCAGTGAGTATAATCGCAATTAATTCCGCTTGATGAATAGCACAGTAGATCCCCAGAGTTCCAGAGATTCTCAGATCATGAACAGTAGTAACCAAAACCCGTACACTGTTCAGTGACAGAGCCATCTGAAAAGAATACAAGCGATTTGGATATCTGTTTGAGAAAATTTGGTGAGAACCACATATCCTTGGATGGAAGAAACACCTCAAATGATCTATGGAAATTAAAAACAGGCAGACGCCTATCATTAACCATGTCATGTTCTGGCATAGGCAGTTTAAATTCATTAAGAAAAGATCTTAGGCCTGAATTAGTGCCGAGAGCATTCCACACCCCAACACTCCTCAAGAGAAAGGCAGCCGAACAAGCTGTACCTAAAATGAAGGATTTTAACTGGGATAGGGAGAATATTAGCTCCACAGCTAGGAGTTGAAGCCATGACTCCGGTTACAGCCCGATGTAAGATTTAACTTTAACCACTGGCCACCAAACAACAGATGCATAAGTTAGCATTGGAGAACCAGTGATTTGTATAGATAAAATATAACATTTTGGGGGATAATCTCCAAGAATTACCAAAAGCTCTACGGCATTGCCAAAAAATAACAGTGGCTTTTTGTAGTTTAAAGTCCAGATAATACTTCCAAGAAAGTTTGCTATTCAGAAAAACTCCAATGTGTTTGACGTAGGCTGAGCTATTAACCTTACAATCGAAAACTTATGGTACAGAAAAAGCTGCAGTGTTCCTACGCCTTGTAAATATAACCAATTCGGTCTTAGATGGGTTCAAATGTCAACCCTTATCTAGACACCACTGTTCTATAATGAGAAGAGCGTGTTGAGTTAAATCTGATAAGACATTCAGGTGCTTATCTGAAACTGTCAGAACCAGACCATCGTTTGGGCGAAAAAATCGGAATCGAAGATTAACAAGAAGTTCGTCAATGACCAGAAGCCACAGCAGGGGTGAAAGCACATCTCCCTGTGGGCATCCTCTGGAAGCCTTGACTGAAATAAAGGTATTCTATGATAATGTAGGGTTCGATACCAAATTTAGAACATGCATTCGAAATCGAGACGAATGAAGTATTATCAAACACTCCTGCAATATCCAGAAAATGCCCACAAGTAAGGCAGTCTCACAGGATTTGCCAACTCTGTAAGCATGTTGCCTATTACTGAGCGGAGCGGTAACTAAATGTTGGTCTCTAATAAATCTATCAACAACCATTTCTAAAGATTTCAGAAAGGTTGATGACAGACAAATAGGCCAAAACGAGTTGGGGTCGGTGTAGTCCGACTTGCCAATTTTAGGAATAAAAATTACTTTACTTCTGCTCCAAGATTGTGGAACAGAACTAAAATCGATACATGCCTGGAACAAATGTAGTAAATATTCTTTAATGAGAGAAAATCCGTGCTGTAAAACAGCAGGAAAAACACTGACCGGCAGATTTGAAGGGTTCGAAAGAGAACACGCTCCAATGTAGGACTTCATAATTGATTAATCTACAGACTAAGTCCCAATTGGGACTTACATCCAGATTGTTAATGATTACACCAGAATTGTCGGTAGTAATGGTTTTACATCCCGGGAAATGGGTAGTGAGAAGTAAATCACCTACTTCCTTTTTCGAGGAAGTAAGCTTGCCATTAGGTAGACGAAGTGAATCAAGTCTACAGGTATTATTCCTCCTCAGTTATTTATTAAGTTTAACTACAGCAGGTAAGCTATTAATCTCCTCACAGAAGATTACCCAGGCAGATCTTTGAGATGCTCTTAGTTCTTTTTTGTACCCCTTTTGTGCAGCTAGGAAGTTATCCCAATCAGAGTGCAGATTAGATGTTCTTGCCTTATTCTTCAGCTTTCTTGTAGTCTTCCTTAACCTTTTTAGAGTGGAGCACCAGAAAGGTTTATTCTGAGTTTTTTGGTTCGAGACAAGTGGACACAAAGTCTCAAACGCTGTTGTAATAGCTTTAGACAGACCATAAGCCTGCAATTCTATAAGTCGACAGACGCACAAATCTTCATAGGTGGTTCGAAGCTCTAGAGAGAATGCATGCAGAGCCAACTCAGATGAATTTAAGTAGTATAGCAGAGCAGCACTTCTGTTATTATAGTGATGGTACTTCCCCACAGAGAGTTATGTGCATTAGCATCACAACCAGCTATCAGAGGAATGTTTTTAGCCTTACACCAGCTTACTATAGGTATGTAAAATCCTCAGAAGGAGGTAGAGTAGCGGAATCGTAAGGAAAATAAACCGAGGCAATAACCACTTCAGGTTGAGAGTTTAAAGTAATGCGTGCAGCTGCAAAATCAGCCGAACTACACTCTTCAATGAGAGATCATTAATATTCTTCGAGATGCATATGTACACTCTTGTACAGATTTCTGCAACCGGGGGTGTTTAGTCCAGAAACCAAACCATCAAGAAGGTAAGGTTCTTGAACTAAACATAAATCTGTGTGCGAATTAACAAGCTTACTTCTTTAATTCTACAGAAGTTGACTTACTATGTTGCAAGTTAATCTGTTTAATTACATGCATAGATGCCATGATAACACCAGCAAGATATAAAAAAAATAGAAATAATAAAATTGTACACTACGGGCCTGAGATGATCTTAATAGAGATCCTCTCAAGTACGTATTGCAGAGAAGAGCCGGAACCAATGATGTGCTCAATAGATTTTGAGTTAACCCGGAACACAATCGATTGACGGTTAGCCTCTCGTCTGTGTCGGACGATTTTCCATCCATTGATATTGACCATTGAATTCATCACGCTGATATTCGCTAATACCACACTAGGTTCCTCTGGAGGACCAGGGACCCAGGTGTGGATTAGTAGACCAGCTGACAACCGCTGCCATTACTAGTTTCCTTATAGTGCTACAACTATATACCTCCCTAGTCCGATACATTTATGTTTCGTCACACCAGTTGACTGATTGATGTGAAGTTCAAAATTTGTATAAACAACTTGGCCAAGTGTACAAAAAGTATTGTACTGTGTAATTTATACGCTCAACTGACCAAATTTCATAAACGGCAAAACTATTATAACAGTTCATTGGCGATACAATCTTGAACTTGGCTTCGAAGCATTTTGTTCAGAATTCAAGACATTTTGGCAGTTCATTAGAAATGTTGAAGTCGAGTGGAGACCGACAGTGAATATCGTTATACCGTATGTGATAATCAAAACGCCACAATCGCAATGTTTAACGCCCGATAAAACGCTGTATAATATTCTGCTATAATGATGAATCAGACCTAGTGTTATCATTATTGCGTTAAATATACATTTGATTTATATCAATTAATGATACGAAAATTATACGGCACAGTAGTATAAATATATATTAGTAATTAACGATGGTGCCAATGATAACACTATCTACATCGTATAAGACCGTATAAATACCCAAATAGTACATCCAAAGAGATTACCTATATAATGATCATTGAAGCTGGCTATAATTTAACCTGGCGTGAAACCATCGCAACTGTTGGAATATTCAATAATCAATATATACCTGTATATCTGCGTACTTGGTGTCTACGATAACGCTATCTCAACTGTCGTATATCACTGCCGAAAATGTATTTGTTATAATTTTGCATTCCTATTCACGCAGAATGGCCTTAATGTCCACTCACAAAAATGAATTGATAAGATAAATCGTATCATCATACAATAATAGAAAGATAATTTGTTGAGTCGTCGGTATATATATGCTCATTTCATGTGTTTGCTTCATTACGAGACAGTAATTGACCAAGTGTTGAGTATTAAAATGGTTCAAACAACATCTGAGGCTATAAACCAGATTATCTTTGACTCGAAAGCTCGTTGTAAGTATAAAAAAGCTTTAATATACAAAAAATAGTTGGTTTAAAATAATAAATGTGACTGTGTACAGTAATGAATATGATCCAGAATCACCGACATCATTTGTCATTCTGCATCCATGCTTCTTTGGTGGGATGTTGGGAAAACATATTGAACCATTTTCCCGTACAATTGAAATTCGAATGGGAAACAGCTTTGTATGAATTGCAAATAGGAGTGAAGTGCTACGATATGTACATAATACATGTTCAACCACGAAACGACAAAAATCAAGACGTTCTCGATGAATTAATTGAGAATTCACAATTTTCTTGCCCGTGGATCGAACAACCTACCTTGTTTATAAACGTGGGATCATTTAATATTTTACAGGTAAACTTTAATTTATAAATACACATATATATATATATATATATATATATATATATATATATATATATATATATATATATATATATATATATATATATATATATATATATATATATATATATATATATTATATATATATATATATACAGGCTCGGCTCGTGGTTTTTTTGTGTGTGTGCGAAAAATGTTTGGCGCCTTTGATTTTATTCAATATGGTACCTACTAAAAAGCTATATTATAAGCAAATACCGGTCACTATTTTCTATGGTCTTATGTTATTATTGTTTAAAAGTAAAGCGACGTCATTGTCAATTTTTTTTATGTTTGATAATTTATAATTGTCAATTTATTTTAAAATTCGGTTATAGTCTATAAACTATAATATTATGATTATAATTATTTATAAGGCAAATTAAATACATTTATGACAAAAAATTAAACAATAAGAGTTTTGATTAAAACTTTTTTCTTTATTAATCAAAAAAAAAAAAAAAAAATAACCAAAAATTAAAAAATCCAAGTAATAAAATTAGAAAATTAATAAAACATGATTAAAAATATTGTATAAAATATTAAATTAAGGGATTCGCCTATAGCTTTGATTTTAGCGAAATCTTTTCTCAACATATCTTTGGCAATGTCCGATTCAATGGAGATTATTGCCAAACCATTCAATTTTTCTTGCCCCATAGTTGATCGCTGGTAATTTTCAATCATTTTTAATTTAGAAAAAGTTCTTTCACCTTTAGCAACAGAGACGGGTAAAGTTAATAGCACTCTTGATGCAATCAGTGCATTTGGAAAGAGTTCTTCAACGTTGTTATTATAAATCCATTTCAAAATGTTTTCTGGGTTAGTATCATCTTCAATTTTTCGAGACAACAATTTCAGCTCAATTTGCAGTTCATTTGCATCAAGATCTTTGCTTTCTTTATAAGTTAATGCTGTTTCTAATAATTTACATTAATCTATGAGTTCATTGTTCTCCATTTCATCACATTTTTTAATATCATACAAAAGTTCAAAAGGTTTCATAACACTTGAAAACGATTCAAAACGTTCTTTCATTGCAGCAATTGCTATTGTAAATAATACGTCGAAAAATTTCCTTTTGAATTTCATTTTAGGATTAATGGACTCGGGTACTTCTGGCTCCTCTCCAAAAAAAAAACGTTCTTTTTCGGATCCGATTTTCTACCTCAGAACTAAAATCATCAGTCAAATCCGCATCTATAGCGCATACTCTAGCTGCTGAAATATATTTAGCGAGAGAAACTTCGGAATTACGAGAAATCAAAAATTCAGTTGTTTTTTTCAACACACTAGCTGCTGATCTCACATCCATGCTCTGTGATTGTAATAGTTTGCTCGTACACATTAGACTACAAGTAAATTCAAAACTGTCTAATTTTGATGCGATTGATTCAGCTGTTATGCGTGTAAGTGCATCGTTTTCCAATTGAACGATTTCTTTTAACGCTGAATAAATGCCTTTCAATCCGGTTTTCAAAGCACTAACGGCATTAACATGGCTTTCCCATCTTGTATCACTTAAAGATTTCACTGTCAATTTACAACACACGGATATGAAAATATGCCAACGCTTTGGCGATCTTGAGAAAAAATTGTCAATTGTTTGGATGGTTGAAAAAAAATTAATAATTTCAATAGCTCCTTTTACTGCATCAACAACGACTAAATTTAAGGAGTGGCAGGCACATGCAACGAAGAAAGCCCTTGGATTGATATTTGTAATATGAGACTGAACACCGTTTTTTTCCCACGCATATTGGCTCCATTATCGTAGCCTTGACCACGAATATTCATAATAGATAAGCCATTTTGTTTCAATAAAATTTAATATTTCTTCGGTCATCTTCGCTCCGGTTGCATCCAAAATGTTAATAAATTCCAAAAAAACTATCTTTAACTTCCACACTAGCATTATTACCTTCGATTGATTTTGTGATGTGGACGTAACGCAGAACAATTGACATCTGCTCTTTTTCTTACCATTTCCAAAATATTATCCTTTGTAGTTTTAGCGATCAATAAAATAATTTCTTGCTGGATATTTTTTCCCAAGTAATGAGTCTTATTTGGATTTTCTACTGCTCGTTTCACATGTTTCTCTAACACCGGATCAAATTTTATAAAACAACTCAACAATTTTAAAAAATTTACCATTATTTTCGGAAAATAGTCTGTCTGAAGATCCTCTAAATGCATTGTTTTCTGAGACCATCATTAAAATAATTGAGATTATTCGCTTGAGCACTTCATCCCAATGTTCTATTTCACTCAAGTTTAATTTATTAGCTAGACAAGAAAGCCGCTTTTTAAGCTCAATCCACTTTCCATAGCAGTGAAAATGTTCAGTACTTTGTTCATGTCTTTTTGAAATTATTGTTATGTGACCCCAATCATTTGTGCCTCCTTTTGGTAAGGCAAATTCATCATTACTTAATATTTTGCAACAAAAACAGAACACCCGATCTACTTTGGATGAATATACAAGCCAGGTTCTTTTAAATAATTCACCATTTGCTATTTTTCGATGAAAATGTATTTTGTTAAATGATCGCCCCAAACTGTCTTTTGGGTACTGGTTAATGTTAGCTTGTATTGAACTTTTGGAAACTATATTTTGAATTTGTAAATTTTGCAAATATCCGTTATATTACAAAAATCATTACAGCTAGATATATTCTCAGAACTTGTTTCTACCTCACTATTTAAACATTCATCTTGATTAGCAGTACTAGTACTAGCATTTAAATCAACATTAACGTTAGTTTCGTCAGTTTCAGATACAGACCTCTCACCAATTACAATATTTTCATCGTACTCACGCTCATGTGTATCCATTTCTTCAACTATCTTATCAGAATTGTCTTCATTTTGCCTAACTTGCAGAAAGCTGTTCAGCGTTTTTTGATTTTTAAATTGCTCTTTCAGCCTGTTTTCTCTATTTTGTTTGTTCTGCCAACCAGACAATCTCCGTTTCCGATCCATGTTACTGCAAATAATTTTTAATATTTAATTTTTCAGTATTATAATATTCAAATTCACTTACCTATATAAAATTTAAATTTCTTTTCAAAGTGTGAAAATGAAAATTAACTGCCAATATTTTTATGTGGCGCTGAGACAACAAAACTTACTTATCTAACTTTTGAAATAATACATATAAAGAGAGGATTTAAAAATTAAAAAAAAAATCCATAAATTTTAAATTAAGTAACATTAATTCACTTAAATTCAATTTATTTACCACTTTAAAAAAAATAATCAGGAAAAATCTATCTTAAGAACTTTTCCACTTGGGCCGACTTAACTCATTAACAATTGCACTTCTAATGAGAAATTATGTAATTAGAAAACAATGTAACAATTCTAGGAAAAACAAAAACGAACATGTTTGACTAAAATTATTAAGAAAAAAAATATGGCTACAAACAAAGAGCTTATAACAAGAAGAGATAAAAACTCTAACAAATACTGCAACCTGAGTCCCACAACACAAACTTTTTTTTTTTTTTTTTTTTTTTTTTATATTTTTTTATTATATTATTGAAACTAGTCTTTCCAGACTAACCATCAATTTATATCTGAATTCTTACAAACTAAAATATAATGTGGTCACTGTTGATCCAGCGATGCACAGTGCCTGTTCGTTGGTAGGTAGCTGCTCACATACTAACGAGCTCGAAGGGTTTGGTTCTTTTAAGTCTGCTAACCAAATGTTCATTATCCAGTGGCCGAGAGGCTTCCGCATTGACATGTTCCATTAGTCTTGATTCATGCTTCGATGCAAATCGTTTTATTTCGAGTTTTATATCTGGAATCTCCAAATCACGATGCAAATCATTATTACGAATGTACCAGGGTGCATTGACTATACTCCGAAGTACCTTATTCTGGAAGTTTTGTATAAGTTTAATGTTAGTATTTTTAGTACAGCCCCAAAGCTGAATGCCATATAGCCAAATCGGCTTAAGAACCTGATTGTAAATCAGTATTTTGTTGCATATGCTTAATTTTGACCTTCGCCCAATTAGCCAGTACAACTGTCTATATTTAAGATCAAGCTCTTTTCTTTTCTTCTTCACATGCTCTTTCCATTTAAGTTTAACATCCAGAGTCATACCCAAGTATTTAGCAGAGTTCACGTTCGGCACCATCACATCGTTTAAGCTGATTGTCGGCGGATTAACCAATGATTTATTCGTAAAGTTGACATGGGCAGATTTTAATTCATTAAGTTTGATTTTCCATCGCTTGGTCCACTGGCGAATTTCATCACTTGCACATTGAAGTTTATTCGCCGCTTGTTCCACAGTTTGCTCTGTTGATAGTATCGCGGTGTCGTCAGCAAACGTTGCTATGTTTACGTGGTCGGGCTGTGGTATATCACTTGTATATAGTAGGTAAAGGACTGGACCTAGAACGCTGCCTTGTGGAACACCTGCCCTTATCTCTCTCAGTTCAGAATACTCATCTTCTTGTCTTACTCTAAAAAGCCTTTCAGATAAATATGATCTCAAAAGATCAATATATGGCCCCGGAAGCATAGCATTAAGTTTATGTATTAAACCCATACCTTATCGAAAGCTGCTGCCACATCCAGAAATAAGGTCGAACAAATTTGTTTTTCTAATTCTAACGCCTTTTCTATATAATGTCTGTTATTCTGTGAACCTGATCAATTGTAGAATGTTTGCATCTAAACCCAAATTGGTGAGCCGGTATTAGGTCTCTACTTTCTATTGTTGGCTTCATTCTCTTCAAGAGTAGTCTCTCCATTAGCTTTGAAATGATAGGAAGCAGTGATATCGGACGATACGATCTAGCTTCATTAGGGGGTTTACCTGGTTTCGGTAAAATAATAACTTCCGCAACTTTCCAGGCCGAAGGAACATGTCTTAATCTAATAACAGCATTAAACAAGTAAGTTAGTTTAGCGATAGCTTTCTTCGGTAGTTGCTTTAAGATTTCTCCCGTTATAAGGTCATATCCAGGTGCCTTTGCTGACTTCAGATTGAATTGTATTTCACTGGTAACTTCTTTTTGGGTTGTTAGAGGAATTTCACCCTCATAATTGCTGCTTTCATTTTCGATTATAATATCCGATTCAATCTCATTCGGTTTGAAAATATCAGCCAAATGGTTAGCAAATTCTTCAGCTTTTGCTTTGTTATCTCTAGCCCACGAGTCATCATTTCTCTTAATAGGAGGGATTTGCGTAATTGGGGTTTTAATACTTTTAGTTGCCTTCCATAGTGAGTAGTTCGTATCTTCATCAGCGGTCAATTTTTCCAGATACAAAGAAAACGATTTTTCATTTAGCTTCTGAATTTCTCGCTTAAGCTGTTGTGATTTATTATTTAGAATCGTCTTATCAGATGGACTCCTTGTTTGTTGCCATTTTCTCCTAGCTTTTCTTTTTTCTAAGACAAGATTCCGAATTTCTCTTGGGTAACTTTTACCAATCAATGGTTTTTGATACTGTTCCATTAGTATTATTCCAAGCGGTAATCTGAATGATATCGGTGAAATTTTCTACCTCTTCTTCTAGATCCTGAATAGTTTTTAGTCGTGTTTGTAAGTTAATCTTATTTTCTACTTCAGATCTGAAGCTCGCCCAATCAGTTGTTTTATTGGCAAGAGTTGGTCTCGTTTCCTTTCTAATTATCTTGTCGCTTAAGGAAAGTATCACTGCAGAGTGGTCAGAGTCCATATCTGAATTATCCTCTACTTCAATAAAATTTGATGAAACTTGTTTTGATATAAAGAAATCCAGTAGATCAGGAGTTTTACCTGCATCCGTGGGCCAATATGTTGGCTTGCCAGTGGAATGGACGTTACATCCCATTTCTACTATTGCATTTTTAAGTTCGTTACCTTTGGTTGTTGTAAGCCTAGAGCCAAAATCAACATGCTTTGCATTAAAATCACCCCCTAGTATAAATCTACCATCGAATTGTTGTAGGATATTCAAATAGTTCGGTTTCTTCAGGTTATATCTAGGTGGACAATACACTGATCCTATCTGAAGGCGTTGCTTGGTAGATGTAATTTCTACTATGGTAAGCTGGGTTTCGGGTAATTGATAATGCTGGCATTCACGGTGTTTAATATAGTTTTTTATTATAACAGCAGTTCCACCTCTTGCTTGGTTATCCGGATGAATTGTTTCATAAAGTTGGTAACCGTGAATTTTAAGGTAAGATTGCCTGGTGGAGTGGGTCTCAGATATCAGACACACATCGATATTTTGCATTTTTAAAAACGCTTCTAGTTCATGCTTTTTATTTTTAATACCGTTAGCATTCCAAGTAGCAATTCTCAGGTTTTCTTGGTATATCATTTTGAGAGAGTTGATTAGTATAATAAAGCAGAATTTCTCTGCTCCAATCTTTGTAGCCTTTCAGAAAGGTTGTTTATGGCATTCATAACATTTTGCATCATTTCCATCATAGTATTCGAATGGGTAGGGTTCAAATTTGGTCCGGAACTGACCTTTCCTGTCTCAGCTACTTGCGCATATGATAAACCACCTCTTACATGATGACTAAACGATTCTGATGGTTGACTTTTATGTAAATTCGTTGGTTTACTTAGATTATTTCTTCTTTTTTGAAGTTCTCTCGCTACCAGGCATCCTCGGTAATTTGCAGGATGGGCTTGTGCACAGTTTGAACACTTTGCTGCAGTATTCTTGGGTTTCTCACAAGAAATAGTTAAATGTTTCTCAGCACATTTAACACATCTAGGTTCGTGTTGGCAGAACTTTTGAGTATGGCCATATCGCTGACAACGTTTACATTGCGGAATTGTACGGTTACTTCTAACCGCTTCAATTTTTACACCCATATGGCACCCATATGTTTTATTTCATAAATTTTTTGAATATCTTCTTTGTTATCGAAGGTCAGCATAAATAACGGAAGTGGAATTCTTAGTTCTTCATCCCCTTGCTTAGTCTTTTTAATTTTGTTGACGACATCAAGGATTTTAAAACCTCTTTCACTCAACTCTCTCTTAATATCTTCTGGGTCGCATGATTGGTGCAAATTTCTAACCATAACCCTTATCGGTCGTGTATGTTTATTTTCATAAGAATGCCACTGTTGCTGCGTACCGTTTAGGTATTCTGTTAGATTTCTATAATCTGTCTCGGTGACTACATTTATTTTCAGTTGCTTGTTGTTCATCAATTTGGCTTGGAAATTGATGCTGTTATCCTGTAATGACTTGTTAATGTCGGAGTAATTTGTCACATTGCTAAGTACTACAGGAGGCGGAATTTGTTTACCTTTTATAGGTTCTTTAATCTTTTGGAATTGTACATACTTTGCTGATGAGATGTTTTTTTCGGGCTGAGTTTTGGTTTTTTGAGTTGGATCTTTTTCAGTTTTGTCTGATGAAGTCCCAGCTTGATTACATTTTTCTGATATTCGCTTCCTCTTTTTGGATTTTGGTAGTAGCCATGCTGTTTTGTGTGCTACTATTTCCTCTTCTTCGCTCGAATCAGGTATAGTAAAATCATTTGTTTGTGGGTGACTTTGATCTATCATTAGTTTTAATCGATGGATTTCATTTCGTGCTTCCCTTAATTCAGCTTGTAATGATATTATTATTTTCTCATTTAAATCATTCCCTGATATTTGTTGGGAACTGCTGTTACTCTGCTGAGGCTCTTTTGTTTTGGCTTTCTACAGTTTTCTACAGAGAAACTTCGTGGCCGTATAGGAGATCTCATGATTAGTTTACCTATTTTAAATGGATTGTCGCTTGTGCTCATAAAGTTGCCTGAGCCGACGGCGTTAGCATTTGTGTGTTGTAATGATGGACCCTTCACCGAATCCATGGGGTCAAACATCGATGAGGGTGAATTTTCCTGCATGGCCAGACTTTAAGTACTGCCGACCGATTTGGTGCAGACGCAGACCAAGTATAATGACCCAAGTTCTAGGTCATTATCATTAAATGTTCACACTTCACTATAAAACTTATATGCACAATAGTTTTTTTACGAACACTGCACTTTTAGTTAAAGTAAAACAAAACAAAAAAAAAATTTTTCGAGTTATTTGAGATGGTTAATGACTACACTTTTGTAATTATAATTATTTAAAAAAAAAAACAAATTATAGCTATCAAAAATACGTCTATTCACTTTGACGATATATCGAAATGACAACACAAATTTGAAAACTGAGTCCCACAAGCAATGAAGGCTTTTTCAAAAACAGGTCCTTGAATAGAACCTAAAATATTTCGTCGTAAAAGCTTTTATATAAACACTCGTAAAAAATATTTACGTAATAAATTATATCATTAATGCAATGGAAAACTCCAAAAGAAGAACAGAAAGCAAATTTCAATGCCTGAAAATAGGTATAAGGCTAGTACTCAGATCGATTTCGCGTGAAATTTCCATACGATTTTACCAAAGTGAACTAAGAAATGAAAAATTTCATTTCTGTTTTCACTAAGCAGTACTCAGTTCTCGCAAAAACTATAGTTATCTCAATGCACCAAAGATGGAGCGCATAAACTCTACAAAATTGTTTCACGCGAAAATAATGATTAGAACCATTTTTTGCACGTGAAATTTGAATATTTGAACTGTTTGAACATTTGAATTCTCCAAAAAAAATTCATTTCTATTTCACGTGAAAATAAATAAATTTTTGGAGAAGGCGGTAGAATTTCATTTCACTTTGTACTGAGCCTTAAAAACAAAAAAAATCGTCAAAAATTAATTTCATTAATTGTTTTGGAGACGCCTTTTCTTTTAAAACAGAAAAAAATTATGTTTAAAAAATTAAAAAGTAAAAAAAATAAAATTTCATATTGTAAAAAAATTAAATTTCATATCATCCTGTAGGCGCCTTTTAATTTTCGTTGCCTGCGGCGCCTGTGTTGCACACTTCGAACACGCTTCGAGCCGGGCCTGTTATATATATATATATATATATATATATATATACATATATATATATATATATATATATATATATATATTTTTATATATATATATATATATATATATATATATATATATATATATATATATATATATATATATATACACATACTCGAAAAAGTCTCCGTACAGTAAGTAATTATGTATTCATATTCAGCACATAAATAAACCACAGTCGTTTTGGAACAACGTTATATTCTCGGATGAGAGTAAATTCTGCATTTTTGGAATTAAAGGCCGTAAACTCATTTGGAGAAAACCGTGTACAGCTCTCAGTAAAGAAAATTTATTACCTACAGTTAAGCATGGTGGTGGTGGCGTTATGGTTTGGGGGTGTATGGCAAGCAGTGGAGTAGGAAATCTGGTTTTTATCGATTCAACTATGGATCAATATCAATACCTAAACATTTTGAAGGGCAATTTAAAAGACAGTGCGGTAAAATTGGGCTTAAATAATAGTTTTTGGTTCCAACAAGACAACGACCCTAAGCATACCGCCAAGAACGTTAAATTATGGTTGCTATATAATGTGTCAAAACAACTTAATTCACCTCCGCAATCACCTGACCTAAATCCCATCGAGCACTTGTGGAGTTTATTGGAAAAAAAAAATCGTAGTCACGTGATAACTTCGAAAGATATGCTGAAAAGGGTACTTCTAGAAGAGTGGAGTAAAATCAGCCCGGAAGAAACGGCAAACTTAGTGAGATCGATGAATACGAGGTTGAATGAAGTGGTGAAGCAAAAAGGATATCCAACATCTTACTAATCGAATTGTTAAACTAGGTGGATTCCCTATTTAAAAACTGTACGGAGACTTTTTCTGATGAAATTTTAATCGAATTTTATATTTTGTTCCGTTATTATTTTTGTTTTTGTATTACAACCATTTAGATGTATAAAAAATAGTTGATAACATTCTAATGGATAATAATAAAATAGAAAAATTTGAAAAAGTAACGGTATTTTTAGATTTTCTTCAATATGAATACATAATTACTTACTGTACGGAGACTTTTTCGAGTATGTGTATATATATATATATATATATATATATATATATATATATATATATATATATATATATATATATATATATTTGAGTATTGTGGATATTAATTAAATTATTTTTTAGCAATTCATAAGAAATCTCCAATTACAAGAATACATTTTGAACGTTGAAGAAAAACCGGGAATATGTGAAGACGACCAGCCAATCAAAATAGTTACATTTGATCCGAGTGTTAAACCACTGAACATACTTGATCAGTATAAAATGTATTTAAGATCGATTGAAGGTTATCATCGAACACTGTACTATTATATGACCGACAGTTTTCTGTGGCAACAACCATTCATGCTAAATCATTTTAGTATACCAATCGATGATTCGATCTATCCAATATTGTTCATCATTCTTCAGCATCTTGGGTCACTTAAATACGCGAATGAGTTGAATATTTATGATCTACTTATGTTGAGACTTGCACTGTGTGATTATCGTGATCCGTCGACTGGGAGTTGTGTTAGACACGAAATTGATTACATGATAAAACGAAAAGTGACGAAGCTCATCACTAACAACACCCTAGACTTAGAACAGTATGTGATTGCTAATAATTGTACTCAACGTGAAGTGCTGTGTGACTATTTTGTTTATGAGTTTCAAAATTATTTTGAGAATATTAACATAAATAAGATTGGCAGACTGATTTCGAAAAGTGTTATATTAACAATGAGAAAAGTTAGTTGTACCATTGAACTAGCACGCGAAAGTGATGTTCTCAATCAATTACGGGAAAAATCGAATATAGATTTTGACATTGATGGTCGGAAATATGATGGCATGAGCTTATCGTTGTTTTTGGATCTGGCCGAATTTGAGAATGTTCGAGTGATAAAACTAGATACGAACTATAGGTGGCTGGCAAATGTGTGCGATGTTAATAGACCAGGGCCAAGACATAAACTGTTTGTGGAACTATTCGGATCAAATACCTATAATTTTATCGAAGACTTTGTATCATCTTTAAAATCGTACAAATCACTAAAGAAAACCATTATTTTAAAATTAGACTATAATCTGGCCGACTATAGGATATTGGATCATTTGAACGTATTCAAAATCGAATTTAAATTTCTAGAAATCGATACTCATATGCTGAATGGCCTGCATAAATGTAAATTAAAATCGAAAATGTCTTGTCTCGAATGCACTTTCGACAATTCATTTCAAAATTGGTCGACGCTTGAACGTTCAAAACGATTAAATGTAAGTGTATGTTGAATATAAAAAATTAAATATTTAATAAAAAAAAAAAAATTGTATTCGACAGGATGTCGAAATATATGAGGAACTAGATACGTGGCCATCGTTGTTTGAATTCGTATTGGACAAGCTGGTTAAATCAAATGATCGAGCATTTTATTTTAGTGATGACAAACGGTTTCACATAACGTGTGATGGTAAAAAAATAAGTTTATCAGATTTTATGTTTACATTCGACGAAGGCCACTCAAAATTAGAAATTCGCCAGAAACATTATGGACAACTCATCGATTTGTATTGCCTAAAAATTAACCTCGTGCAAGATGATAAATCTGATTATGATTTTTATCAGTGAAAACAACTAAACGCAGCTAAATAGTTTGAACGAGTCAGGTCTTTACATATCTGTTGCAACTACTGGGGAATTTCATCGACTGCTAAATAGATCTTTGAATCATATGAGATTGGAGGTGCAAAATATAAGACTGAATTGCAGTAATACGTACATTAAGGTCCGCGTATAAATAAAATTTATTAATGTTCTTATATATTTTTTGTTTAATTACTTGGTAAAATCTTCATGATATATGGAACCACCTGGTGAGCATATTGTTCAATTTTGTTTATAGCCCACCCTACTGGGGTTAATCACCTGACCACATTTTCAGCTAATCACTGTGATCAACTTATGTTGTGTTTCATGCAACATTAGATTTATAACTATTATAGTGTACATGCAACATTTATTGCACAATGTACGCCTAAATGAGTACTATTTATAAAAAGACACACATGTGATGTGTTTTTGTTATTTGAGATTATTGACCCGATATTACGATTAGTTTGACTGAAATGGCAAAATGCCCAGTAGCTACAGGGTTAAACAGCATCCAACTAATATACATATTCAGGAGTTTGAAATTTGTGATTTCGATCTGGATTATAAATATTCAACCTCGGCAGTTCAACATTCGGTTATGACGTGACATTGATTTCGATTAAAATTGATGAACCCATTTAGAGTAACAAAACCACCGATTATATAATAACCTGTTTAGCAACCCTGATGAACTAAATTCTGTTTGGGAGACGTTGAAAACTTCGGTTACAAAAACTAATCGAAACTTTTGTCTAAATATAGGTGCGTTCAAATGGCGTGAACATGATTAAATATGTTTTACTTAATGTTCATGTATAACATTTTGTGATGTAATACCTTCAAATAAAGACAGTATATAGTCCATATCAGCATTAACCTAATATTTTAGGATCAGGTTAATTTAAACTGACCACTGTGATTAGCTATATGAGGATATTTTAGTATCTTCAAAATGCATAGGAGAAGATCTATCAAGATCAGTTCCCCTCTGCTTCCATTTAGTGTTCCTTTTTCAACCCCTACCCCATCAATAGCAAGCAAACGTTAAGCCTTAATTTGAGTCCTTGGCCGCATTGCAATTTAGACCTGAATGCGGATTTTTTTATATTTTGTGTACCAGAACGTATCCCACGGCCAAACTGTCTCTGAGGAGGCTAAGGTGGTCTGGGATGATTAACAGTCCTTCTTGTATGAGAATCGGAAATATCTCGTCTGGAACTGGTGTTTTACATTTATACTTAATTTCTACTTAGAATCTTATTTCGCAAAAAATAGCTTTTATTAGAACACCCGTTTGGCGTATGGCTTTTTGATTTGTACTGGTATTACTTCCATCAGGTTTCTCTAAAGTTTCGATAGTGACTTTCATATTACTATTACACTCTTTTGAGTTTACGGTCCACCATCGTTACTCAGTTTTTAGGCTTACTTAGTGGACTCCTCTTCTCATAGACGTTGATTAGTACTTCTTCAAGCTGTTCAGCTGCGCTTTCCACTCCTCAGCACTTTTTAATTTTTATTATTCAATATAGAAGTGAATGGTTGTGATGGAGTCTGTCAAGTTCCCAATCAGTATATATTAGGTTCCTATATTCTCTTATTTCAGGTTTATCGCTGGTAAAGAGATGTAGCGATAGTCCGAGAGAGGAACGTCATCTAGGAAAATCTAAAGTGAGACTGTCCCACCTAGATTCCGTGAGACAAGAGTATTATAAATTTCTTCCTGCGTTGAGGATGTCAAAGAGGTAGGTCTATTTCACACAAACAAGATGACTATAGGTCAGGCGCAGATAGGTATTCGAGGAAGCACTCGGTACTGCCCCAGCGTACGTTGTCTGAGTTTGCATCGCATCCGATAATGATTGGAATATCATTACTTAGAGCGAAGAAGGGTTTCAAACCAAGTGGTTTCAGCCTTGGTACAGATACCTTATCTAGGCCAAAGTGAAGTATACCTTCGGTTCCCTCTTTTTGTTGGAAAATAATCCATTTGTCGGTCTTAAGTCCCCCGGGTTTTTAATTTTCAGTACCCTTTACAGGTCTTGGTAGGTCACAGATTAGGCTCCTCTCATGGATGTAGAGTCGATACAGCTTCGAGGACTAACTTCAGAGTTCTATCTTTTACACATCGCATGCTCTAAGCATACCGTTATACAGATCACAGCCTTCAATTGCTAAAGAATCTCTAGAAGCACAAGTTGTGTTTATCGCTCGTCAAGATAATTGAGCTTGTTAGTTTCGGAATATTTTCCGATCCTGGGCCTTCATCCCGGTTGATCTGTGAATTCCAGTTAGAGGATAAATTGTCTCTTTTGGTCTGGTTTTCTGGAGAGGGCGAAGCCCGTTCTTAGACTCGGCTGCACTATTCGGTTCCTCTCAATCTATGTTTTTGTAATTCATTTTTGTACATCTGACTTGAAGTGGAGAAAAATTTACCCGTCTGGGCAAAGATCTACACTGAAAACTTAAAGCTTTGTGATCCGGAGGGCGCGTGGTATCCGTATAAACCGATAAAGACCAAGATTATTTTAAGACAGCCGCTCCAGCTGGGTACGGTATAGTTGGCACACCACTCCAAGTAGTTATAGCCAGATGTCCAGTGGTCACTATGAGAAGATAACACAAGCGTTTGAGGAATCTGCAAGATACGGAGTTGACAGCTCGTGCCAACTTGATTATACCAAATATTAGTTTATTATTTTATCTATTTGCAGTTAAGAAAAAATTCTTTACAGTCATTCGTCTGGATATATTCTTTTTCACCAATACAAATACAGTGTTGTTTTTGATTTAGAATTAATTTAGTATAAGTTTATTTGCATGTCTACTACTACAGGGCGTCCCAGGAAGAAGTTCAGATCTAAAAATTTAATAATACCTCTACCGAATTGAGGTTTTCGGCCATTGGCGCACATTTTCGGCCACCGTGGCGATATTTTCGGCTGAACAAACTCGACGAGGACGGGTATACGCATAGGATTGTTGTCTAGGTAGCCCCTATCACGCACGATGACGAATTGATGTTCTCGGTCGTTGGCGTAGATTTTCGGCTACCGGGCGGTTAGAGTTGGATCCTCGACTAGTAGCCCGTCTCACGCCCTTTATGCACAAACTTCTTGATACCGTTGCGTGTCAGTTCCGTGTTTTAACCTAATTTTGTACAATATTTGCTTACGATTCCGAACCAATTGTTTTTATAGTTGATTGATTGACAGGACTGTATGAATAGATTAAGTACCAGCCAACCATTACAATAATGATATCATAATGCTGGAACATGCTCATCACAGAATCAAAATAGACTTTTCAAAACTCATATTCCAAAAATGTGCACCAATTATTCAAATTCCATCACAACATTGAAAGTTTTAAGGAAAGGAATGTTAGTCACATAAACGACTTGAGCAACAGTCCTCATCATTTTCCTATTACTGATTAGTAAAATAATATAATTTTTAGTAGAATATATATAATTTTTACATTAACTATCTAAGACTGTGAGAGATCATTATTGTTATTAGGATAGAAGGACATTTTTAGTTCTATCATACAGTTATAGTACCTTAATCAAGCTACCACACCGCAAAAAAATTGCAATACACTCCACTTCCAAATAATACAACTGCCTACCACACACAAATGATAATTCCAGAACCAATCCTACATCGAGAAACTGCAAGAAAGAAGCTGCAAGAAAATGATCCTTGCTAATGCATATCGAAAAAGAAATATTGACAAACGACGAGAGTAAGCTTAACTTGTTCGGCAATGATTGTAAACCGTATGTTAGGCGTCCTCCAAATCAAATGTTCAAATTATCTTGCCAATATTCATTTTCTAAGGACGAAAGAAAGTTTAACTTGTTCGGCAATGATGGTAAATAATACATGAATCTTCTCTTGCCAAAATTTCTTTCGGAGTCGCGGCCTCCTTCCCGACATGCATCCATGGAAACCAACGCTACAGCTCCCGATGCAAGATCAATCCCAGAACCCTCCCCCAATTCCGTCCCAACCCACGCTGAGGTAGCAAATGGATCCTTTCCGCTAAACCGCACTAAAAGCCCAGCCCCGGCCACAAAAGCTCCCTGCACTCTACTTTAGTACTTACCGGAAAATGAATCACCTACTCTTTCAAACAGAACGGTACTCCCAAATCCCCCGCGAGCAGCGAAACCTGTTTACCATTCCGTGGGCATCAAAACAGATATCTGAAAAACTTATTACATACCAAAAATTTTCAAACGACAACCAACCCTAAAAGTCAAAATGAAAAGAAACGATTTAGGATTGTTAGATTTTGGTTATTATTGTTATTATTTGGATACTTAATTTCATCATATTTATTTGTGTTCAACATCATATGCTGTACCTAAAGTTGCACCCCAATATTTCCAGATCCACCACCATCCAACGCGAGGAGCAATATTCATATACATGATGACCCGACAGCACTTCATATACCCACATTATGACGACCTAATAAACTGTTAGTTCTTATTTAAGGTTAATTATTTATATAGACAAACAACTGGGTAAGTCATGTTTTGATATCATCCGAGCAAGCACTCCACCCCATTACGAATCCCATCCCCATGTCTGTTCTTCGACCTTAGAACAAATGTTCACACAATACACCAAAATATATTTCTTGTATAACACACTACAATACAATGAAGATTACCAAAGCGCCCATTAGAAAAAGTTTTAAAGTTTAAAGTTATACAGCAAAGTAGCTGAGTTAGAATAAAATAAACTTTCCTTAGGATAAAATGAGATAGTTAAATTAAGATTTAAAATAAAATGAAACAAAAAACTTCTCTGTTTTCACTGGGGTCGCGTCAGTGATTTTCTAACCTTTTGTATTGGTCCATCATCATCATTTCCATAGCATCTCTTTGCTATTCCATTTCTGTTGGAATCTTTTTTTTATATGTATATTTCTTCTTATATTTTGCCTTATCCTTGTTGTCGTCTTCGATTCGTCACTTTTGATTGTTTTCCACTGGACAAAATTAACGCATTTTTTTTTTGGAATAAAAAAAATCCCGCTGGACTATTTCAGTGGAACTGGTATCAAATGATCCCAAATTATAATTTTCTCAAAAGAAGCACAAATGTGGCGTTATGGAATTATAGCGGCTATTTTTCATTGCAAAATGTTAAAATGTGTCGAACTATTTTTTAAAAAATTTTTAAAAGCGGTTTATAAACATTAAAACTAGCTTTATTACAATTTAATTTGATTAATTTAATAATAAGTATTTCTCCCCCGTGCCCTTATTACAGCTTCCATCCTTCTGGGCATACTAAGTAGAATGCTTTGTATCATTGCTTGGGGAATGAGATTCCACTCTTCTTGCGCTGCAACTGTCAGCTCTGCTGTCGAATCTGGTGCAGGATTTCTAGCTCTAATATGGCGTTTTAGAATGTCCTACACGTGTTCAATCGGATTAAGATCAGGACACATTGGTGGCAACTTAAGTGCATGAATGCCAATATCTTGGAGATATTGTCGTACCGTTTCAGCAACGTGGACTGGAGCGTTATCATGCATTATCACAAAACTGTCATAACCTATGAAGCCCACATATGGCAAAACGCGATCGCCAAGAATGTTCCGAGCATACCAGTCTGCATTCATCCTCAAACCAATCTCCACCAGCTCCGTACGGCCCTCCCAACTGATTCGTCTCCCAACGGTCGACAAGATTACGTCCATCTGGTTTCCATAATTGGATTCAGGTCTCATCTGAAAGGAGAACAGTGGCCCATTGATCAGTTCCCCAATTTGCATGAGTATGAGCAAATTCTAAACGGCTGGATTTGTGGCGGAGAAGAAACCGTGGAACTTTTACGGGCCGTTCTGGAGTTAGGTTCACTTCTTTTAATCTTCGTCTAACTGTTCTGACACTAATATTCACTTGAAGTAACTCATTTTTGAGTTGAGTAGAAGTTCGCTTTCGATCTCGTAACGAATTCATTTTTAAAAATCGATCGTTATGCTCGGTTGTGCACCTTTTACGTCCTTGTCCGGGCTTTCTTTTATACTCTAAGGTCTCACGATGCCGCTTAAGTATTCGTGTAACCGAAGACTGATTAATTCCTAATTTTCGTGCGATTTGTACTTGTGTATAATCTTCCTGATACAATGTGACCACTTTAACCGCCTCCAGCTCTTGAACGGGTGCCATATTACAATGGATTTTATATTAGCTGTTTGCTTTAGAACACATTTACAAGAACTAGTGGTACAATGGAACAAAAGCCGATCGTTGCGTTGGATTTCAAACACAATGCACTTTTGATTAAGCATTTTTGAAAAATTTAATTGATTGGCTTGCATTAAACTTTATTCAAGGTGGTTTCTGATAAAAATATAAATGTGCTATCATTTGACACTAGTAGTATTAAAATTGGCCAGCGAGATTTTTTTTTATTACAAAAAAAAATATGCGTTAATTTGGTCCGCGAGTGTTTAATAACTGATTCCCAAACATAAATAAATAACTGATTCCCACATATAAATAAACAAATATAAAAACAAACACAAGTCCGATATATATGTGTATTCACTATCCCAGTCGTCACGTTAAATGTATTAGCCATGAAAATCCAAACCATGAAAATTTTGTGGTTGATTCATCACTTTTTATTTTTTGAAGTGAGTGCGCGATAAACTTTGACATGTCATGATGGTTGACATTATTAAACACTTTTTCCTGGCAATTAGAAAATAATTTGTTAATCTAGTCTATTATATATTCAAATCTTTAAACAAGTACGTACAATGTATTTCTCCCATTTTGGAGTTTCCTTGCAATTCTTTTCTTAATTTTGAAATGCTGAGATTGAAGAAGTAGGAATTGCATAACTAAGTTCTTCGTCATTTTCATCATTTTGTTGGATATTGGCACTATTAGAACGGAGAACAACTAGCTGGCGAATAATTGTTCGCTGGTTTTTTAATATTTCATTATTTTGTTTTTCTAGTTTTTCCAGTCTATCTTTTATAGTTCTTGTTGAAGCTAAAACATTTACTTATATATATATATATATATATATATATATATATATATATATATATATATATATATATATATATATATATATATATATATATATATATATATATATATATTACATATATATATATATATATATATATATATATATATATATATATATATATATATATATATATATATATATATATATATATATATATATATATAAAGAGAGCTACTAACAAGAATCTCCTGCACTCGTACTTAATTGCATCGATTCATCAACTTTGATCGGTTTGGGTTTTTCCGTTGATGTAGTAGGAAATTTTTTATTTATTCGCAAAAAGTTTTGGTAGCCGAACTCTGAGTCCGACCAGCAAAAACTTTCATCAGTATCATCCTCCTTTAATTTGAACCCGGATGCACAGTCTTTTGGAGCTGACAGAAACAAAATAATTGTTAAAAGTTGTATTCATAAATTTTTATTATATTTACCTTTTGTTTTGAAAGGAAATAAACTTTGGCTCTGGCTATCCATGTTTTTAATCTCCACAAATCTACAATAAAGGCATATACAAATTAAAACCATCAATTTTTAAAGCCATAACTTTAAGTTTAATTGCTTCAATAGAAAATGATTTTGAGTGTGGCTCCAGCAATTCATTATGTGAACTCTCTCGTCACAATAATTAATAACAAAACAATAAAGATTTTATTTAAATTATTATACCTACCTTAAGTATTCTACTAAAATAATTATTTTAAAAAAAATCATTATTTTGGAGTAGAAAACAAAATTATTTCAGCAATAGCCTTCTACACTTCTAATTTTTCACTTTTCTAATTTTAGAACTATAAAAACCTTATGTTCATGTATTTTTACTATATTAGTTGCTTTCCAATCGACCAACCGCTAGTACCCGCTAGTGAACCGATAGTAGTTCGTTGCGTGTCTTTGCTAAATTTACTATGGATTATTAAGCAAAGACACGCAACGAACTACTAGCGGTTCACTAGCGGGTACTAGCGGTTGGTCGATTGGAAAGCAACTATTGCTTAATACATCGATTTATATACACGAGTATACATTGGGTCTGTTTGATAATTCGTACGGTGCAGTGCAGTGCGCTGTCAAAATTTAACACTGTGTTTTATTATTCAACCGGGTCACATACAACCTAAACACTAGCTGCTTTCCAATCGACCAACCGATAGTACCCGATAGTAGTTCGTTGCGTGTCTTTGCTTAATAATCCATAGTAAATTTAGCAAAGACACGCAACGAACTACTATCGGTTCACTAGCGGGTACTAGCGGTTGGTCGATTGGAAAGCAACTATTATGTTTTATATTAAACCGGTTCAAATTTACACTGTCACACTTCGTTTTTTATTTCGCCCAGTATACTTTTCATTTACAGACAGTGTCAAAGAATGTACACTGGATGACCAATCAGAGTAAGTAGTGCAAATTTGAAAAAATGGAAGGCGTTAAAAGTAAGTAATGTGTGTAGTAAAATAAATTTGTATTTTTTTTTATAAATAAAATATTACATATTTATAATAAATGTATTTAATGCATATATGTAATAATTGTAAATAATGTATTTCAACATATATATTGTTGTTATACATTTTATTTTGTACCACACCATGTTATTTTTGATGTGTTTACTAGGCGGATTCAAATGGCCACACGAACTTGTTTTGGGCGTTATAAGTTTAGTCAGCGAGCACTACTCGGACTTGGAAAAAGGCGTGAAAAAAGATGTATTTATAAAGATTTCTAATATTTTGTCGAAAGATAGAAATATATTGCTGAGCTGGGACCAATGCGAGAACAAATGGAAGGGATTAAAGCGACAGTATAAGATTATTTAAGATCACGACAATACATTATTCGTATTTGGACTTACTACGATCTTATGGACGAGATTGTCAGTAAATCTCCCGAGATAGTTGCAGTAGCAACATTTTCAGATCTTTCAAGCAACATCCAAACAAACGATACAGAGCTATACACGAGGTAAACAATATACTAATTCCAACCACATATCAAACCAACATAGAAAAGGAAACGAGCCGCAAGAAAAGGCGAATCAACGTTCAAGAGGAGAACAAACAAGAATTTAGGGCTAAGCAATTAGCGTTAATGGAACGCTACGTTGTGGCAGTTGAAAAAGTGGCAGACATCCTTAGTAATAACAATAGTAGTCACTGTCATTATCGTCTAGAGCCACTTCGTCATCCTGAAGGTCGTTTACTTAATTGTCTAATGGTAGCTGTTCATCAACTATACTTAATTTTAAAATATAGTTGTGTAGGATACAGGATGCTCCAATGTATAGTGGTGCTAATGCTGGGTTTCTTGTGTCTAAATACTTTAATCTCCGAAACCGACCTTTCAGCAATCCAAACGCCAGTTCAACCACAACTCGGCGTTTTGAATGGTCAATGTTGTACGTAACTTTTGAGTCTTCCAAATTGCCATTATTTTTGTACGGAGTCATCAACCAAACTTTCAGCGGATAAGCTGAATCGCCGAGTAAGCGTTCTTCCAGGCGGTAGATTACACACCTGCTATCGATCTAAACCACAATATACATAAACCAAATCAGTATGTGATTATGAATTTACTTCATAAATATATATATCTAACCTTAATGTTTCCCGATTTCCAAAAAACCACAGTTCAATCATGATTTGATTTTCTATTTGCATTTCAATCCTACCTGGTCGGCACATACGTATTTCTAAATCGTGCATATCCTTACATAAACTATTGAAAGTTGAAATGCTCATGCGGAAATTTTCTTTAAATTGAAATTCGCTGTAGTTTCGCACTATTTCTTCACAGAAATTCTCAATTTTATATCAAAATTTAAATCAAACATTTTCATATAACATATATGGAAATCAAATGAAAATACGAATTATTTTAATAGTTATGATATAAATAAAATCGTTTGATTTCCATACAATTGTTACACTCGATACAAGATGGCATTATAAAAGACAGCAGTTGTTAAACTCTATACAAGATGGCATCATAAAAGTCGTAACGATTTTTAACAGTGTGAATTTTTAAAACAATTTTAAGTATTTGAATGGTTTTTTTAATTAAAATACATTTATTTAGACACAAATAGCATTTAACAACAAAACGGTACCCCTTTAGCTTCGTCCACAGATTAGTATTCAATGGTTTCAATTTTGTTTCATTAAATGAATTATCATGACTAGAGGACAATTCACCTCAGTTGGATATGAAGCATTCATCTATGGTTTTCTTCAACATATATATTAATTTATTGTGTTGTCTAAATTCTGTTTTAAGAAATTGTCATGCGCACATCTAAACGTCAAATCGACTTTTTGGCTGAAAGTAATTCTTAGCGACAATTTAACACTTGCATGACTGGCCGTTTAAAAATAAAACGGTACCCATAGCTTCGTCAACATACATTTATTTTCAATTCTTATAAAAAAAATCACCAATTCATTCAAACATTTTCTAATTTAAATTACCATGACGACTTTGTAAACTTTCCACTTCAGTTGAATATGAATTATTTATATGTGATTTCGTTAAACAGATGCAGCTATTGGAATTCTGTTTACAGCTATTGCCATGTGCACATGTATACGTATGACAGATTTTTTGGCCGAAAAAGTAATAAAAAGACAGTGGATTTGAAAACTTATTTTGATTCCAAAACATATATGAAGAAATCATTTGCACGAGAACAAAAATTCTTCCGAGATCTTCCATTTTTATATAGAAATAATAACTTCACATTGGCTGAAATTAAAATAACTGTTCAAAGTCCCACCTCCAAGTCCATCAAAAGGCATCTACGAAAGAACATTTACATTGATGATCAAACAGAAATTCCTACACAGCATTTATGGCCGAAAAACGAAATTTCCATTACACCGTATATTGAATTCAACAGTGGAAATTAAAAACTTATGACTTCCTCGACATATTGCAATATCATACAAGCTAATAAATGATTTTAAACAGTCGGTATCGTATCATGTCTCATCGACTCAAATGCGACCCAAATATTAATTATTTATTATTGGAATTCGTCTAGACAATGATGAACTATCGAAGAACCGATGAAGAACGATCATTTTGTGTGGCTGAATTATATTTTGTGACAAGAACATTATTCCCTCACGAGGCCGAAATCTTATTTTACGGCAGTTGCATAGATGCACAAAACACATTTTTAAAACTTCAATAATCGCCCGTCGAGTCATACTAACTAAAAATTGATAATAACATCACAATTATTGGCTAGTTTCCAACGTTCACTACTGCTCTAAGTCTAACGTAAACGGCTTACATCGAGAAGATGAGTAAATTTTTCACATAATGGTTGTATAATTCAAGATCAAGTATTTTAGAGTCTTGTATTATAATTAATTAAATAGATTACCTCGGGTGGGGTCTATTAATTATTACGGAGAACAAATAATACGATGTTGGCTTTTTCGTAGTTTAAATATTTTATTCTATTTTATATAAATTGCGTGGCACTTATATATTAAAAAATTGCTTACATTTAACTTTTTTTATAATTTGAATTCTACATTATTATTTTACTTCTTATATATAAAAAATGGTCTATATTGCAAAACTGAACTATAGTAACAATTTTTTGTAGTAATCTAAAAATATAAAATATAAGTAATATAATATACGTGCGATAACCGCATTTTATAAATGCAATTTTATAACGATGCTATAAATGCTGATTAATAAGTAACTGTTGAGCTCGTCTTAACATATTCCCGGGCCACATTATTTGGAATGGTGTTGTTTTACACTTCGCTTAACGAACGAGGTAGTGCTGCTGGTATTGTAGATTGATTTTGTGTTTTAAATTTGAAATATGAGATGGCGAACAATACTATCAAGATTCCTATAGTAACGTAGGAAATCGTGTAATGATGAACGTCATGATGATTCATCACTGATGGCAATCGTTCATTTTTCTTTATCATTTCTAGTTCTATTTCCTTTAGTTGCAACATTTCTAAGCTTAATCTCTGTTGGTCCTTTATCAGATTGTTTAATGATGTCATTGTGAGGTTTGAATTATGTTTCGTCAGTTTGATTGTGTTATCTATTATCGACGTCTGGTTTCTGATTAGCGCCATTAGATGATTCTCGTTGTTGTTGATGTTATCAAATTGGGCTTCATAGTGGTTAGCGTCGCGCTGGGACAGAATGCCAAACATATCTCCTAAGATAATACCGGTTGTGTCTCCCAATCCTCGCTTCATCCGTCGTCGTTCTTTGTTGCTTGTTAGTAGAAGATCATTGTCTGCGATTAGGTTGTTAAACTGCCACTGAAGTTGTTGTAGGATTACGTTGCAGTTTAAACTAGACAATCCTTTACAAGCTGTTATCAGTTCGTTTTGTGCTTGCTTAAAGGTTTCAATTTCCTCCCAATAGCTGGTCATATTGTAATAAATCACTAAAGTCCACTTCATTGCTACCAGCTCGAGTTTGCCTAGATTCTCGAAATAAATTCCTGCCGAGTAGTTAAATGGGGTAATCTTGATCTGAGCTTGTGTTTGCCCAAGTAAGCAGCAAATTGAAAGTATCGCTAATGCCAGAGAATTTATATTACATCCACTCTTTGCTCGCCTGTGAGGTTGCTTTCTCGTACCGTGGTTGTCTTCTCCGGACGGAAGTAGCTTGGTTCCCATAGACTCTTGCTTGTCTATATGTGTGGTTTTTGTCAGCGTTTCTTCGGAACTTTCTGGTGGCTGCTGACCCGTGTTTTCATCGTTAGCAACCACTGAAGGGCCAGAATTATTCCTCTCGCAATGTATGTTGTTATTGGTCAAAGGTAAGCGGCATATTTTTGTGATATTCCTTTTGAGTGTGCTGTTTTTGTATTTAAGTGTCACTACTCTGACCAGTCTATCTTGTCCTGGGTGCAGCTCAACGACTCTTGCTAGAGGCCAATGCGTGGGTGGTTGTTGCTCATCTTTGAGAATAACTAGTTCTCCTAATTGGATGTTAGGGTGTTCTAGCAACCATTTCGGCCTTCGTTGTAATCGCGAAAGATAATCCGTGTGCCATTTTTTCCAAAATTCTTGGCTGAGTTTAGTTAGCAAGTTCCACCTTGTCACGACATTTATACTCGTGATATCAGGTTGTGGCGTTGAAATGATTGTCCTCCCTATCAGGAAATGTGCTGGGCTCAAAAACCCATCATCGTCTGAGTCATTTGAGAGAGGTGCTAGTGGTCTAGAGTTCAAACATGCCTCAATTTGAGCTAAAAGTGTTGAGAGCTCTTCAAAGGTTAATGTATGAGTTCCAATCACTTTGCGGAGGTGATGTTTTGTTGACTTGACTCCGGCTTCCCATAATCCTCCAAAGTGGGGACTTCCCGGGGGCACGTAATGCCACTCAGTTCCAATTTGAGCTGTCTTACTTGTGATCGCAGCTTGCTGCTGTTTGGCTTCTCTTTGAAGTTGTTTGTCTGCTCCTACGAAGTTTGTGCCACAATCACTAAATATTCTCAGGCATATCCCTCTTCTCGATATGAATCGACGATATGCGGCTAGAAAGGAATCTGTTGACAGGTCACTCACAAGTTCGAGATGAATTGCTTTCGTGGCTAAGCATATGAATAAGGCTATATAACCCTTTGTTGTTTTATTGCAGCGGCCTTTCCACAATTTTATGGTGATTGGTCCTGCATAGTCTACTCCGCTGTTTGTAAACGCGGAGGCTGGTGTTACACGTTCTTTAGGTAACATACCCATTAGCTGGTGAGATGCTAGTTGCCTTGCTCTGGTACATGTTATGCACTTGTGTATGATATAACGAATTGTATCTTTAGCATTTATTATCCAATACTGTGCTCTCAGGTGTGCTAACGTTGCTTGATTTCCACCATGTAGTGTTGAGAGATGTGCTTCTTGGATAAGCAATCTTGATAAGTTATGACTTCTGGGCATTATTATTGGATGTTTTTCTTCAAATGAGAGATTAGAATTTTTTAGCCTCCCACCGACTCTTAGTAGACCGTCTCCATCGATAAATGGAGTAAGCGATCTGATTGTGCTGCCTTGGGGTAAGTTTTTATTAGCTTTTAACTTTTCTAACTCTGGTGCAAAGGCTTCCTGCTGTGCTAGTCGAACTAGTGCTCTTAATGATCTGTTAAGTTCTTCTGGTTGAAAGGGGGAGATGTTTCTAGTCTTAAATTTTGTATTTGATGAAAATCGTAAACAGTATGCAATGCTGTGAACAAGCCGTTTCAATGATGAGAAACGATCGAATTCAACCATTGCCTTTCGCGCTGTTGTTGTAAATGTTCTTATCGACCTTCGTTCCAAGCTGATTACTTCTTGCATCTCCCCATTTTCGAGTTTAGTGTTTGGATACTTTTGATTCTTTAGCCAGACTGGTCCCTCCCACCAAATACTGTGTGTTAATAATTTCCCTGGGTTTAGTCCTCGAGAAGCACAGTCTGCAGGATTCTCTTCAGACACCACGTGATGCCATTGGCTAGGATCGGTGTTTGATTGTATTTCTGTTATTCTGTTGGCCACAAAAGTTTTATGTTGTTGTGGCTTTCCTCTAATC
The DNA here is from genome assembly GCA_963932295.1 of Tipula lateralis. Classification (NCBI taxonomy): domain Eukaryota; kingdom Metazoa; phylum Arthropoda; class Insecta; order Diptera; family Tipulidae; genus Tipula; species Tipula lateralis. Next base: position 37,683,854 of record OZ010737.1, read on the forward strand.
CAGTCTAAAACTGCTGTAGAATCACTCCAGCAAAATGTTGATAGATTGTCGTTGATGCTCAGTGCTTGAAGAACATTTTTAAGCAGTTTTGAAAGTAGTAGTGCGGCATTAAGTTCTAATCTCGGTAGTGATATTGATTGGTTTAAGGGTGCAACCTTTGTTTTGGCTGCAATTAGTGTAATCTTGTTGTTAATTTTGCTGTATATCACTGCAGCATATGCTTGATTAGAAGCGTCGCAGAAACCATGTAATTCAATTTTGGCACCGGTAATGTAATTTATCCAACGATGAGTTCTGATTTCCTCTAATTGTGGTAATTCCGTTTTGTAGGTTAGCCATCTGTTTTCATAAGTGATATCGAGTTTATCGTCCCACCCTACGCCGGAAGCCCATAAATCTTGAAGCAAAATTTTTGCTTGGACGACTACTGGTGCTAGCCATCCTAGTGGATCGAAAAGTTTTGATGCCTCTGATAAAATTGTTCGTTTGGTTACAGTTGGTTTTGAATCTGGCAAGGACACCTTGAATTGAAAGGTATCTGTTGAAGAATTCCAGAATAATCCAAGTGTTTTTACTGTATCATTAAATTCCATTGCATGAAGTCCAGGTTCTCTCAGATTTTCGGGAAGCTCTTCTAGTATCGCCTTTTCGTTGCTAGTCCACTTTCGCAGATTAAAGCCTCCACCGGAGAGAAGGTTTAGTAATTCCTTCTGCGCAGCTATTGCTTCTGCTATTGTGTTAGCTCCAGAAAGAAGATCATCGACATAGAAGTCGTTTTGAACGATCTTCGACGCAATTGGATATTTTGAGGCATCATCAATAGCTAATTGTTGCAATGTTTTGGTAGCCAAATAAGTAGCAGAAGCTGTCCCATAGGTGACGGTTTTTAATCTGTAGCTGTTCATTGGTTTATTTGGATCTGACCTCCAGAGGATTCGTTGAAAGTCTTGATCTTTCCTTTCCATTTTGATCTGTCTGAACATTTTCTCAATGTCTGATGCAATCACATAACGATGTTTCTTCCATCTGACTAGTATTGCGGTTAGATTGTTTTGTAGCGTTGGGCCTACATGCATAATTTCATTAAGTGATATGCCTGTTGTTGTTTTGCAGGACGCGTCGAAAACTACTCTCAATCTCGTTGTGGTGCTATCCTCTTTTATAACAGAATGATGTGGCATGTAGTAGATTTGGGAAGCATCTGTTTTACGATCATCCTTAATAAGCTCCATATGGTTAAGCTGGATGTACTCGTTCATGAATTTGTGGTATTGAATTTTGAAATTCTCATCTTTTTTGAATCTCTTTTCCATCTGGAGTAATCTAGCCGCTGCCTTTCCCTTAGATTCTCCTATTCCTACTTCTTTGAATTTGTTATTGTTAAATGGAATCCGAACCTCATATTGTCCATTTTCTAAACGTTTGTGTGTTGTTTTATAGTGCTCTTCACATTCGATTTCGTCAGTTGTTAAGTTTCGTTCCGGATGTAGTTCTTCGGTTTCCCAAAACTGTTTTAATTGTTTGTCTATATCTGCTAACGTGACGTGGCTGTATAATCGAGTGATTGGTGTGCTGTCGTTTTGAGTTAGGCGACCAGATATGATCCATCCTAATTCTGACCTTTGGGCTATACACTTATGGTATGAATCCCTTTTTATTCCTTCCAACATAATTTCTCCATATATATCAGCGCCTATTAAAAGGTCAATAGGACCAGGAGTGTCAAAAGTAGGGTCAGCTAGGATTATATCCTTCTGTAGATCGCTGTCCAATCCTAATAGGTTTTTGTCTGGAAGCGGTTTAGTAATGGTTCTTAGAACCAAAGCATTAGCTTGAATCTTGAAGATTGATGGAAATCTTGGACCTATCTCTAAAGCTATTTGTTGATGTGATCGTCCTTTTGTTGCAGAAATTCCGGATACTTCAGTTAGAACCCTTGTTCTCGGGAGGCCTAGTTGTTGTGCTGCTTGTTCTGTGACGAAAGTAGCCTGCGAGCCCGGATCGATTAGTGCCCGTAATATGTTGCAATTGCCGTAAATATTCTGTACGTTTACCAAGGCTGTTGCTAAAAGTACCTGGCCACAATCGTTGTCGAATGCTGATACATTTAGCTTCGCAATATGCATCTCTGGACCCTTATTCTTGACGTGTAGAAATGTGTGGTGTCTTCCTTTGCAGGTAAAACAATTTATTTTACTGCCACAACTTGTTGTCGTATGGTTTTGGCTGAGACAATTTCTGCACAGATTATGAAGCATAACCATCTGATTCCTTTCGGAGATGCTTAGATCTTTGAAACGTGGGCATGAGTCGATTCTGTGGCCTTTTTGACAACATATGCAAATATAATTTGGTTGCGTAGCAGCTATGAACGCATGTTTCAGTGGTTGTGGTTGAATTTTCACTTGTTGAGTTGGTATTGTCTTGTTACCCATTGCTTCCAAAGATTGGAAGCGCTTTTCTAGGAATTTCAAAAATTGGCTTGTTTCTTGAAATTCTCTTGTGTTTTCTAACGAGCTTTCGTATAGCCGCCGGGATTCGTTATCTAATTTTTTCAATAACGAGAATATTATGAAAGGATTCCACGTTTCAATTCTAATTCCTGTGTTCCTAATGGCGTATAGGCACTCGGTTGTTGTATCGTGTAGACTTTTTATTGCAGCAGCGGATTCTGTGTTACTGGTGTGTTGATTCAACAAGGTGTTCAACAGATTAGATACAAGTAACCTCTTGTTATTGAAACGGGTTTCTAGAATCTCCCAAGCTGTATCGTAGTTGTCTCCAGTGGGTTCCAAATGGTTTAGTAATTTTCCAGCTGATCCTCCCACGTGACTTTTAAGGTAGTTTATTTTGTGCGTCTTGGTTAGCTTGTCGTTGTCATGAACTAACCGTTTGAACGTGTCTGAAAAACCTACCCATTTCATGTAGTCTCCATGAAAATGTGGGATTTCTACTGGTGGTAGACGAATTTCCAGTGGCTTCACTTCACCCTGTTCTTCTTCCAACAATGTTGTTAATTGTATTACTACCTTTTCGTATTGCTCGTTTAAGTTTTCATAGTGTTGGTCTATGAAATATTTTAGGTTAGCTTCTTGTTCTTCGGAGATTTCTATGCAAATTTGTTCATGAAGGTCTATGATCTGCATCATCATCCTCTCCATGTTTTTTAGTTTGATTTTTAATGCTGGTCTGGATCTGTTGCTGTTTTCCAGTATTTCCTCAGCCAGTCGCATTTCCCTGTATAACGATCGCATTCGAATATCTTGTTGTTTCAATCGTTGGGTAGTTTTTAGAGTTTCGCCGAATTCACTGTTTGATCCAACTTTTGTTGCCTCTAGTATTTGGCTGGACCGAAAAGCGCTTGTTGTTGCCTCTTGATTTTCTATGCCATTGTTGCTGGCTTCTTCATCGATTTTTTTTATTTCATCTGATGTTGGAGTTGGTGAAGGTGTCGATAACGGTCCGTTTAGACGTTGGCGCATATCTTCAATGTTTTTCGTGAAGATTTCGAACACCTTTAGTCTGTCCTTGAAGTACTGGTTTGTCAATTTGAGTGGTGGATGGAACTCTCTGATTTTATTATCGACATCCACATACTCATTGTATAACTTCTTGAACAACGCTATTTTATTTTCCAAATAGCTCTTGGTTTTCCGTGCTGTTCCATCTTTCTTGTAGTTAGAGATGAACTGTTCGATCTCTTCCGCCTTTTGTGTTTGTTGTTGTATGAGTTCTTCCATGTTGTTGCTGATGAGTTACTCGGTGCGGAATCTGACTGTTGATTTTAGTTAAGCCGGTTGTTGTTTGGCGTTTGACTTTGCCGGTTGTTGTTTGGCGTATGTTTTTATATATGTACCAATTGTTTTTTAATGGCTCGAAGGACCATGTATAATTCAAGATCAAGTATTTTAGAGTCTTGTATTATAATTAATTAAATAGATTACCTCGGGTGGGGTCTATTAATTATTACGGAGAACAAATAATACGATGTTGGCTTTTTCGTAGTTTAAATATTTTATTCTATTTTATATAAATTGCGTGGCACTTATATATTAAAAAATTGCTTACATTTAACTTTTTTTATAATTTGAATTCTACATTATTATTTTACTTCTTATATATAAAAAATGGTCTATATTGCAAAACTGAACTATAGTAACAATTTTTTGTAGTAATCTAAAAATATAAAATATAAGTAATATAATATACGTGCGATAACCGCATATAATATAATATACGTGCGATAACCGCATTTTATAAATGCAATTTTATAACGATGCTATAAATGCTGATTAATAAGTAACTGTTGAGCTCGTCTTAACAATGGTAAACTGGAAACTTGTATAACCGACAACGGGACGCAATTCAAGTCAAGATTTTAGTAATTATATCGTTGCCGAGGAGAACGAATATTAACGTTGTCTTACCACAGTATATCGCATGGGTAAGCTGAACGATTTGGTGAAACTCTAAAATAGAACAAAAATGATAAATATGTTGGGAACACACAAGTAAATTCTAATCTAATTCCATGAATTAGTACAAATACACAACCAAAACACTAACAAACTAAATCACCGCAGCAGAATTATTTGTTAGACCCATCAATCCACACGGAACTAAAAATAGTTTGATTTAATTTGGAATTAATTAAACACAGTGGACGATGATCTACATCAATGTTTGTAGATAACGAAGACGATCACGATCTTCAAGAGTAGTGATATTTCCACAATAATTCTAAAACCCAAAGATATAGTTGCACAAATCACATTCACATTTAACATATTTATCCACAGACCAAAAGTGATACAATATTAATTATTAATTATAATATAAATGTTTTATTATAATAAATAATTTATTATTGTCTACGGACGGGTATAACCTATAAACATTTTGTAAATAATTTTTGACATCTAAGAAAAACAAAAATAAAAAAATATTTTTTTATTTTTTCTTTGCTGTACACTGTCCAATTTTTTAGTAATAAATATGAACTGTAGGGCGATCTTATTATTTTTTTAATGACGTCACAACTTATTGATGTGTTAGTAAATATGGAGTATAAACTTTTTAAGTTCAATTTTGATGATTGCGGCTTCTTTATTTAGGATCGCTTTGGTGTATCGCAGTGTGATGTTCTACACCGTGCATGATAGTCAACTCGCTCCGTACGGTGTACACTGGTAAGCACTGTACGCCAGGGATGGAAAATGGATTTTTCGAATTGTACTGAAAATTGAAACGAGATTGTATTAAATTAAGTGGAATTGTACTTTTTTTTTCTATGTTGTTTTGAATAAAACAATCCGAAATAAAGTTTTAAATTTATTTAAACCAATTTTAATTCAAAATTATAAGAGTACATATTAATCATATATGATTAATTCACATAAAATATAAAGTATAATACATAAAGAAATATGTAGATATATTTATGTAATTTATAAAATAAATATTTCAAATAGTATAAATTAAAACTAAATATTTCAGGCTCAGTGCTAGGTTAAAGTTAAGCGTACTAGTAAAAATAAATTCATAAATCAATAAATATTTCACATAATAAAAAATAAATAAAAATCACATTAAGTGGCTATCACAAATTATTCTAATATTTCGTCGAGTTCTAGTGGGGTATTCTGCAAATTTGTTTTTAGGAGTTCTTTAGTTATTTTAAAACTATAACACGATTCCGTTTTGATTAAATCTTTAGTTTGGATTAGTGCAGAACATGTATCAATTTGAAGCCGGTTCCGACATTTGGTCTTAATTATATTCTGAAACGAAAATATTCTTTCCACGTTCGCCGATGAATGCGGTATTGATAATACACCTTGAGCAATGCGATAAATATTGCCGAACATTGGCTCATTCAGTTCATTTTTAATTGTTCCGATTTTTGCCCAAAACTCGCAAATTGAATAGTTCTTAAATTTCTTCAGTTCTTCGCAATCCGCTAGTGCTCGGAATTCGGTATTAATAACCTCAATGTTCCTCAGTTCATCGTCTTGAAAGAACTTTGCGATAAAAGGCAAAATTGAATTAGTTTCACCTGAAATCACATTTTCAGGTGAAAATTTCGGGAGAAAATTTAGAATCTCATCATCAAAATTTATTTTTTTCCTTAAATTATCACAGAAGGTGATGTAGAACAGCTTAACTTTACTTTTAAACTCCAAAATTAAATTAGCCGGCAAATTTTGTTTTGTATAATATATTTCAGCTCCGGCGCCACAATAGATTTGGTCATTTGGAATATGATATTCTTCTAAATTAATGTTAGATATAATAGTTTCATCCAAGTATTTCTTCGATATAAAATTTCGGCTAAATTGTAAAAATAAATGTTTCATACGTGGTATGAACACATGCATCCTTGCATCCTCGGTCTGCATTTCTAAATTGACATTGTTAATTATTTTTAAGGCGTACGATAGAAACAGAAAATATAAATGAATTAAATTATCATTTAAATTAGCACAAATAAATGATATATTTTCATTTCCGTGCACGTGCTCAAATTCGTTGAAGCCAAAATATGTTTGTAATGCATCCCATTGCTCGAGAATACGGTCAATTGCTGCCTGTATATTGAAATTTATTTTAGTTTAATAACTAAAGCCAAATCTATATTTAATATATTATAATAAGAATAAGAATACCTGACGCGATAACCATCGGGTTGTGGCCAACTTCAAAATCGTGTGTACTTCCAAACCGAAATAATTTTGAAATTTTTTAAAATCATCTTTTCTGCTGGGGCTATTGCAGAAATGGTGATTAATTTCTTTTAACAGTTTGTCGATATTATCTGGTAACTTTGCCGCCGCAGCTATCGATACTAAATTCAGATTATGGCAAATACAGCCATTAACGATTAATTTCGGTACAAGCTCTTTTAGCTTGGCCTGCACTCCATTATTTCTCCCCATCATTACAGCGCAATTGTCCGCTGTGAATCCTACTACATTTTTTAAGGGTATTCCTTTTTCCTGAAGAGTTTTTACTAACGCAGTAAAAATTCCCGATGCTGAACAATCTACAATAGAAGTAACGGCCAAAAACCTATCACGGCATTGTTTATCAAATATTCTTATAATTACGGCTAAATTTTTTGCCATCGTAATATCGGTGCTCTCATCTATGACAATCGAATAATACTGTTGAGAGGCTATTTCCGAAATAATTTTTGTGTTTTGTGGCCCTGTTATATTTTTAATAATTTGTTGACCTTTATGGCGATTGATACTCATTTTTTTTATAATTTTTGAATCGGTAACGTAGGTTTTTAAAAGCAAATTCAAATGATCCAAGACCGCAAATGCTAAATTATGTTCAGCTACAAAAAATCCAAGAGAGATTTCTAATTTTTTAGCGTTTTCCGAAATTATTTCGGTACCCTTGTCTAGAAGCTCTTCAATTTTTGGCGTTTGATTGGCGCTTTGCCAGGCTTTTTTATGCGAATCGTTGGCGGCATGTCGCTCGATATGGGTTTTACCACCAACAATAGCAGTATTGCACAACAGGCATTTTTTACCCTGCCTCGAATTATCTTGTACCAACCATTTATATTGAATTTTCCATTCTTCCCTAAATGGAACTGATTTTTTTAAATACTTCTTTTTTTTTTTTTTTGGTTCGTCGGACGAGTTCGAACCTCTGTAAAATAAATAAACATATTAAATTAAAAAAGATTTACAATGAATTAAAAATTTAATAAACATACTCAAAAATTTCCTCAACAGCGCCGGATATTACAGGTACTTCCATTGTGGATGAAGAGGTTGTTCTGGATGGTGACACCGAATTACCTGATCCCAGATTTTCTGCTTTATGAGTCTCTTTTCGAAATAGCCATCTGTTTATTTTTTAAACAAATTTATATTGAAAATAATGAAAAATTAATTAGTAAGATTAAATAAAAAGATTTCTTTACCTATCCATTGTTAAGGCTGATACGAAAACTATAGCACCGGTAAATTAACCACTAAAAAACGTAACTCACTCACTAAACAAAATAGAAATAAAACAATTTTGCGGTAAACCCACTATCACAAAAGTTTGCACTTTTTTAATTAATATTTAAAAAGTTTACTCGAAAACCACAAGAAATCACTATTTTGATTTAAAACTGTTTTAATTTAAAACTGTGAAAAAAGTAAAGTACCGAACCTGACCATATTGTAATGAATAATCATAATAGAATACATTAATAGAAGTATCATTTTAAGTATTTTTAACTGGAAGAGTTTCAAAATGAAATTCTCAATGCTCATTGAACTAGCATAATAAGCATTTTTAATTGGAAGAGTTTTCAATAAAAATTAACCCAATAAACCCATCAAGTAAACTTATTCAGCAAAAGGAAAGTTGTGTATTGTATTTTTTTCAGATTGTACTGGATCCCGCTGTATTGTACTATTGTACTTTTACAAATTAATTGTATCGAAAAAAGTACAATTGTATCGAAAATTCCATCCCTGCTGTACGCTCCGTTCGAATTATCAAACAGACCCATTGACGACAGAAAAAACGGGTACGGAATTCCATGTGAAAATAACACTGTTTTGGGTACGTACCCAAAAATGTTTGTTGGGGACAAACAGTAATGGAAATAAAAAATACAACAAAAACAAAGCAAACAGCAAATTTTTTGCTCACATTCATTCCAATTATTTTTGTAGTTGAAGTAAATTTCCAACATTTCCCACTTTTGTTCGAGCGTTTGAGTTTCTGTCAAAGAAATAATGACATTTAAACCACAGCCAAAATAACCGATATGTCAAACCCGGTTATTGGGACATCTTATAAACCGCGTATTATACCCAATTGATCTTTGATGCCCACTTACTGGGTTGATTAATAGGCATATTCATTACAAAGCACGCGTATAGCCAATTATGTAATCATGTGGACTATGTGACTGAACACTGAGTATTCAGTACTTCAACACATCAATTACCCATAATTTACTTTTCAACTGTACTTTTATTGAGAAAAGTACTTCATCACCCAACAAAAAAAATATTTGATTTAATTTTTAATTTGAATTAAATTTATTTTCCTTCTACTCGTATTTTCACTTACTCATTCACTCCTCACAACAGATTCCCTTTTGTTTAACTTAACAACTATGCCAAAGTGTTATTAAATTAGACACAGAGAAAAAATTCTAATCAAATATCTTCTATTTTTCCGCACACTCATTTAATCCAAATTAGCTCCTCTACGTTATACCCACTAACTCGACGAGATCTGTGTTTTTGTTGCTGTTGTTGTTGTGCTGCTTTCTATACCCATTTTATCTTAATAGAATTTTAAACACTCTCAAGTAGATAAATACGTATTGTTTACTCTTTTAGTATATAAACTCGTACATAGTAGTAGTATACTCGTATATGCAAACAATTTTAAGTAAATACAATTATTGAGCAAAAAAAAAAAAAAATTAATTTGAATATAAATTATATATTCCGGAACAAAAATGAGGGTTCATTTTCCACCTTTCTCCTATTGCGCGACTGGGAAAAACTGATTGTATTTACCCATGGCAAATGCACTTACTATACATATGACTCAAAAAAAAAAAAATCCGCAACCAATCATAAAAATTATTTAAATTATTATTTAAATTTAAATTAAAATAAATATTTTGGATTTTTTTTTGCTGTTTGCGTTCTGGCGATGCGGTACATTCAAACAACATCAACATATTTTCCTCCATGTGTTTATTTTTTGATCCTTACATCTTTAACATCTTTATTCATGTTATATGTTGTGTGTGTGTGCTTTTTTTTTTTCTGGTTTATTGTGTATCCCCCAAAGCGATATATTCCTTTTAAATAATTTTGCTTTTTGCCCTTTTTTTTTGGTTGTTGCCATCGTCAGTACCAACTTTTTATTTTTTTTTATTTTATGGTTTTTCAGCTGAACATAATATATTCTGTGGATGCGGAATGGATGATGTACATATACATACATATATGTGTTTTTATTTTTATATATGTTTTCTTTATTTTCGGTACCAAGATATTATGAGATGCTGGGGTTTTTTTTTTGCTTCGGAGGGATGAAACCCGAATAAAAAGATAAAACAGCGCTCAACAAACATATGAAATAAAATAAAAGCACTCGAGCTTTTATTTTATTGGTTTGTAAATGGTGTAGCACTAAAGCAATGGATTAAGTTCATTTTAACTCTATGAAATTTGACAATTTTTATATAATCGTGATGCTCGTTATAGTGCGTACGACTATATAAAAATATACTTATTAACCAAAGGTTGAGCATTTCTACTAGATCAAACGTCTAATACAAGCTTTAAGCTGGCATATTTTCTGTTTTATTGCATAATCGAGTAAACAACGATATTGCACAATCTCTTTAATAAACTATGTGGTTTCCATCCTCCCGTCGTATTATACTACATATTTATGGCTCAAGTATAACATCTTGATCCAATTAGTTTGACTTTGATACGACATATACTAAAGATGTTAGCATATAGTTGATATACGTTTGGAACAACTCCGAATCATGGCCCAAATATAAGATCTTGGTTCATGTTTGAGATTGAAACGACATATATTAGCCCCACTGGAATTGTCATCCCACTAGAAACTGAATTATCAAAGGCAGCCATTATATTAACTTATACAGTGCAGTTCAATAGATTACCGCCACTTAATTCTGAAAAACAAAAATCAATTTCCAGTCTGTATGTGTGAGATAGAAAAAATTGTCAAATAGAGAAAGAAAGAGTATTTAATACTGAATTTTTGAAAAATGAGTCAGACTTTATTTCGGTTCTTTTGACTACCGCAAACTTGAAAAACTACATGAATATTTTTTTTTGAATACAATATTAAAATATAATTTCTAATATTTAATATTTAATATATATTAAATATTATACTGCCCAGGTGGCGCAGTGGTTAAAGCTGCAGCAGTTGGAGCTGGAGGTACCGGATTCGAATCATGATTCGGGGCAAGATGCAAATGAGTTTTTGACCTTCGATCGTTTAGGCGGTGCGTTCGGTGTGAAAATTGAACATATATCTGGATCCCCTGTCGTGTTTAGAAACCATGGGCCGACCCATCTTCCATGTCAGTACTATAGGCTGACATGGAGCTATGCAATGCTCAGATAGATATAGCCATATACAGGGTGTCCCCGATTGGGATGCTGATCCGTTACGGGCTGATTCCTTGGTTCATTTCATGAAAAAAATCGTATGGCAGGGGGGGGGTCAATTTTTGATATTCTTTGAGATACAGCGCGTTTAAAAAATTTGGTTCGGAAAAAAAGTACAAGCGGATATTAAGCTGTAACTTACAAAATTGTAACAATTTTTTTTCGTTAGTAAAATTGTTACAATTTTTACACTACCATTATCTTTTAACAGAAAATATTTGTGTGTCGTGTTTTCATTCTTCGTCTCATAAGTAAAAAACTATAACACGTGGGTACAAATAATGTATTGAGGGATTGTAAAGGAGATCATAGCGGATTAAAATTAAGTAAAAAAAAAAACCGGCATTTATTAGGGCATTTTTTTGAGAAAAACTCAAATTTATGAAAAAAAATATCATTTTTTTTTTATTTTTTTAACTTTAAAACGCCATAGCTCTTAAATGGATACATATGCGAGATAGCCAATGAGATCTTAAATATAGCCTATTTAGTTGTGCGTCAAATGAGACTTTGTTAGTTGCTGTCCGATAAAAATTTTGTAAGTTACAGCTTAATATCCGCTTGTACTTTTTTTCCGAACCAAATTTTTTAAACGCGCTGTATCTCAAAGAATATCAAAAATTGACCCCCCCCCTGCCATACGATTTTTTTCATGAAATGAACCAAGGAATCAGCCCGTAACGGATCAGCATCCCAATCGGGGACACCCTGTATAGTATAGTGGTATCACAACGGACCGATCGCCGGTCAAAGTGTGCGATAGCAGCCACAACAACCAAACCTTACCTAATATTTAATATTGAAATTTCTGCTTAGGCAATCCCTAGAATCAGCTCTTCTTAATCCCTAGAATCAGCTCTATACTGTTTCTCTCTTTCGTATACTTTACATGTGAGCCAGCCCCAAACTTGTGATGTACGACTTTACAACGCGAGCTGTGTGTAGCAGGTCATGGATTTTAGGAAAAACAGATTCTAGTAACGATTTGGTCAATATGAAGTTTGAAACACCAAATCGATTGTGCCATAATAAGATATTGAACCCCAGACCATTACGCCCCCTTCCTTACTATGATGGAGATTCAAAAACACTTTCTCCTTTCTAAGGTCGTGAAAATAGTAATTATACCCATCTGGTCCATCCAAGTTGATTTTTTTTTCATCAGAAAATACGACTTTTCGTCAGTCATTAACATTTTGGCCTTGCATCACATTTCAAGTCATGTGTTCCTTTGCAATTTCTAATCATTTCTGCTTCCGTTCATTCAGTGTTGGTTTTTTCTTTAACTTCAGCCGCTTCAGATGTTTGGCCGTTAAAATAGCGCGGCGGACAGTCGATTTACTATAGTATTAACACCAGCTTGAAAGGCAATTTTGGTTGTAGAAAATGCCGAATTTGAGGCTAATCTAACAATTTTTCGTTTATCCTGAGGTGTAAGTGCCGTTGAAACTCTTTGTTTATAATTACCTCCATAAGATTTTGTATACTTCAAATAATTTAGGATGGCTTCATGATCTCGTCCGATCCTACGACTTATAGCATGGCCTGAAAGCACTTCCTGATGATAAACTATTGCTAATGTATTAAGTATTAAATACTCTTTCTTTCTCTATTTAACAATTTTTTCTATCTCACACGTACCGGCTGGAAATTGACTTTTGCTTCTCAGTAGCGGTATAATCTATTGAACCGTATTATAAATATAATATATATATATATATATATATATATATATATATATATATATATATATATATATATATCTGTATATCTATATATATCTATATATATATATATATATATACATATATATATATATATATATATATATATATATATATATATATATATATATATATATATATATATATATATATATATATATATATATATATATGACGGATATATTCTCGGGCCAGCTTTTGCTCTGTTATGGCTTAAACGGTTGTTATGGTAATTATTTATTACACCGTACTCATTCTCAGCCCTGGTAGAGGAGAGGGTGGCTTCGTTTTTTACGTACATTTTCTGCGTAGGCGTCCTATTGTCCATATTATTCCAATTATTGCTGCGCCCCAGAATAGTATGTGAGTCATATTATAGTGCTGAATATGATGACGGCCTTGATGTGATATGTTATCTTCGAACTTTTTCAGTGTTGCAATTTCATTTTCGATGTCGTCTGTTGCTGACGTGGTAATTGTTTCAAGCGAATGGTGTACCTTTACTGTATATTTACAATGTGTGAGCTGAAATTTTTTAGACGAGAGCCCCCAAAACATATCCCATTGCGAGTTATAAAATTGTTTTGTTAAATTGTTACTAGTTGCTTCAGCAGCTTTGATTAATGATTCGGCATCTCTTAACACCCAGCCTGGATTAATTTGTATGACGCCAGAACATTTGAAAGTGTATGCGGTTGGATAACATGCTTGCAGATTACATCCACCGTACTTTCGTATGGTAGTATACGGGTGATGAAGCCTTATCCCATGGTTGGTTGCTTTCATAGTCTCGCTGCGGCACATTGTGTTGAAGTATTTGTTTCGTTGTAACATGGCTAATTCGCATAACCCTTGTCTACCCGGGTTTATAATGTACTCCAGGAGCAGCCTGGTCCTATTTGGTGAAATTTCACATAGGAATTGAGTTGGTCTAAATATTTGACCTGCTTACGTCATCTCTTGTCAATGTTGCGAAATGTTCTCTATATGGTCATCTATTGCAAGATATTCGGTTGAGGTTACAATTTGTGACTGAGTATTATCATGCTGAATATTTGGAACAGGCACTTTAGTGATAACAGCGTGTAGTCCCACGGGAATAACAGTGGTAGAGTAATTTCGGTAATAATATCTCGTTGCGTTACCCTACTGCGAATTTTCATCATCTGGTATATGTGACTGAGATTGTGAATATGGAATAGAGATAGAAGCTGGTCCATGTTGTCGAATCAATTGCATAACTGCTTTTCTAACTAACTTGGTGAGAAAATTTAGGAGAATATTTTCTCAAGATTTTCGCATCATATAGATCAAATCAAGTAAGCCTTGTTGTGTATCCCCCTAGGTTATTTAACACCGGGCTTATTTCGAGAAAGCCAACTAATTGTGAGAGAACCCTATCCTCACATGTTCGTTATTCTTGAAGTTGTGTCATTTCGCTCGTAGTTGGTTCTGCCTCCTTATCAAGTTGTTTATTAAGGTTGGGAGTGCGGTTGGTGTTGAGTTTCACCATTTTGACCGTGTTGTCAATCAAGTCTGTTTGATTCTTTATATATATATATATATATATATATATATATATATATATATATATATATATATATATATATATATATATATATATATATACATATTTTTTTAAATCTATGGCTTAGAAGCTGTAAACGGCCCTTACCGCGTCTCAACTGAGACCTAATGAACCATTTTAACGATTGGTGCACATTGTAGATGGTCAGCCCAACGAATGTATTTACACACAACCGCATTTTGTGTCATCCGGTGGCATGTTCATTTTTGGTCAACGGTGAGAATCGAACTCTAGACCGCAGCGTGATGAGAAACGCTCTTAACCATTAAACTACAACCGGCGATATATATATATATATATATATATATATATATATATAAATATATATATATATATATATATATATATATATATATATATATATATATATATATATATTTAAATATATATATATATATATATATATATATATATATATATATATATATATATATATATATATATATATATATATATATATATATATATATATATATATTTATAGTGTTTCAATGTTGCACAAATAATCATGGTAAAAAACACCTTACTAACCAGCTGAGCAAATTGCATCATACAGGCCGATTTCTTAACTACCAACTATTTCAAATCTGATTTCCAGTTTGGCTTCAGTAACAAAATTGATCAAGTTCATCGCATGACTGCAAAGATAGAACAAGCATTTCAAGAGAAAAAATATTGTTCTGCCGTATTTCTAGATGTATCAAAGGCTTTCGATAGAGTGTGGCATGAGAGCCTTATCTACAAGATAAGGAAAATTGTGCCACAGAATTACTGCTCGCGAAGAAACGTTTCCCAACTTTTACCCAGTCATAGCAAGTGTGGCTCAGGGTAGTATATTAGGGTCCACTATTTATCTATTTACACTTCGGAAACAATGACAACGGAAACAACCTTCATCGGACCTTTTGCTGATGATACAGCAGTATTGGCATCAAGCGAATCGAAGAATCAAGCAGTCGAATACTTACAGTAAGCACTCGATAAAATCGGCCAATGGACCTGGGATTGGAAAATAAAGCTTCACAAACAGTACATGTACGTTTCTCAGCGGGTTAAAAATTACCAAAGCTGAATCTGCTAAATATATATCGGATTGAACCTTAATTCCAGATTGAACTGGAAATACCGTGTTAGACAAAAAACAGAGCAAATTAAATAAAACAACGCGAGATGTACTGGTTAATAGGAAGACATTCAAACCTAAGCCTGTACTGTAAACGTCAGATGTACGGATCGATAATTTAACCAATTTGGACGTATGGTATACAACTCTGGGGTTCTAAACAATAAAATCGTTTAAATATTCAACGCAGCCAAAACAAAATTCTACGTGCAATAAAGAATGCTTACCACTACGTATAGACAACGAGGAATTACACAACAGCCTTAATGTTGAATGGATTGATGTTAAATATATAGCCAGATCGGCTTTAGACCCTTATTGTAAATCAGTATTTTGTTGCATATGCTTAATTTTGACCTTCGTCCAATTAGCCAGTACAATTAAGATCAAACTCTTTTCTTTTATTTTTGACATGCTCTTTTTATTTAAGCTTAACATCGTCAGTATCACACCGAAGTATATTTAGCAGAGTTCTCGTACGGCACCATCACATCGTTTAAGCTGATTATCGGCGGATTAACCAATGATTTATTCGTTAAGTTGACATGGGAAAATTTTAATTCATTTAGTTTGATTTTCCATCGCTTGGTCCACTGTCGAGTTTTATCACATGCACATTGAAGTTTATTCGTCGCCTCTTACACAGTTTGCCTTGTTGCTAGTATAGCGGTGTCGACAGCAAACGTTGTTATGCTTACGTGGTCGTGTTGTAGTATATCACTTGTATGTATCTCTTAGTCCAGATTACTCATCTTCTTGTCGTACTTTAAAAAACCTTTCAGATAAATATGATCTCAAAAGGTCAACATATGGTAGCGGAAGCATAACATTTAGTTTATGTATTAAACCCTCGTGTCATACCTGTTCGAAAGCTATTGCACATCAAGAAATAAGGTCGAAGAAATTTGTTAACCTTTTGTTATAGATCTCTTCTTTCTATTATTGGCTTCATTCTCCTCAAGAGTAGTCTCTCAATTAGCATTGAAATGATAGAGAGCAGGGATATTGGACAATACGATTAAGCTAAATTGGGCGGTTTATCTGGTTTCGGTAGCATCATTATTTCCGCAACTTTCCAGGCAATAGGAACATGCCATAATCTAATAACAGCATTAAGCAAATGAGTTAGTTAAGTGATAGCTTTCTTTGGTAGTTGCTTTAGAATTTTTCCCAATAAAAGATCAACCCATGGGGCCTTTGCTGACTTCAGATTGAATTTTATTTCCCTAGTTACTTCTTATTGCTTCCATTATCAATTATAATATCTGATTCGGACCCATTTGGTTTAAAAATTTGAGCCAGATGATGAGCAAATTCTTCAGCTTTTGATTTGTTATCACTAGCCCACGAGCCATTACTTCGCTTAATATAGGAGGGGTCTGCGTAACTGGAGTTTTACAAAGAAAACGACCTTTCATTTAGCTTCTGAATTTATAGCTTTAGCTGTTGTTATTTAGAATCGTCTTGTCAGATGGACTCCTTACCTGTCTCAGCTATACTTGCACATATAATATACCACCTTTTACATGATGACTAATTCTGATGGTTGACTTTTTTGTAAATTCTTTGATTTCATTAGATTATTTCTTCTTTTTTGAAGTTCTCTTGCTATCAGACGATTGATAGTTTGCACTCTGCCACAGAAGTTCTGGGTTTCCCAAAAGAAATAGTTAAATGTTTCTCAGCACATTTAACACATTCGTGTTGACAGAACTTTTGAATGTGGCCATGTTTTATTTCATAAATTTTTTGAATATATTCTTTGTTATCGAAGGTCAGCATGAATAGCAAACGAAAGAGGAATCCTTGCTTCTTCATATCTTTTTAAGTGTCTGCTAATGCACACTAAGACAGGCGACGGTCCATTGTGATACCACAGGATCTAGGATGTACGGCTATAGGTCCGATTTACGTAGAATCATCTATGCGCATTGCATAGCTCCATATCAGCCTATAGTATTGACATGGACGATGGGACGGCCTGTGAATTGTAAACTCAACAGGGGGTCTAGATCGTGATTCGAAACCGGTACCTCCCGTTCCGTTTGCCGCAGCTTTAACTACTTCCGCACTTGGGCGGTTAGGTCTGTTAGATTTCTGTAAGATTTCTATATTTGTCTTGGTGTTTATATTTATTTTAAGTTTCTCATCAGTTAAGTTATTCATCAGTTTGCCTTGTTAATTAATACTGTTGCCCTGTAT
Organism: Tipula lateralis; assembly: GCA_963932295.1. Taxonomy (NCBI): domain Eukaryota; kingdom Metazoa; phylum Arthropoda; class Insecta; order Diptera; family Tipulidae; genus Tipula; species Tipula lateralis. The sequence goes on from OZ010737.1 coordinate 37,701,689, forward strand.
CACTTGTTGATGACACATTTGGCACATTGCTCAGAACATATACCAGACGAGGAATTTGATTACCTTTTTTAGGTTATTTAATTTTTTGAAAAGTTACATGCTTTGCTGATGTGTATAATCATTTTTTTGGGTGACTCTGTCCATTCATCAGTCTTAATGTGGGATCTCATTTCGCGCTTTCTTTAATTCAGCTTTTTTAATTTTTTAAATTTTTTTTTTATCTTTTTTTTTACGTCCTTACCTTACGCCATTACAGTCAAATCATATCGCTATAGGTCCGATTTACGTAGAACCATCTGCACATTGCATAGCTCCATGAGAGCCTATAGTACTGACATGGAAGATGGGTTGGCCCATGAATTCTGCACTCCAACAGGGAGTCAGATGTCTTCATTCACACCACCGTATGGTGAAAAATCCCTTTTGCATCCTGCCCCTATCGGGATTCGAACCCGGTACCTCCCGCTCCAACTGCCGTAGCATTAACCACTTTGCCATCTGTGCGGTTAATTCAGCTGGTAATGATTGTATTATTTTATCATTTAAATTATTCCCAGATATTTGTTGGGAACTGCTTTTACTCATCTGCTGAGGCTAAGATTTCTACAGAGATACTTGGTGGCCTTATAGGAGATCTCATCATTAATTCTAAATGGATTGTCACTTGTATTTTTGATCATAAAATTGTCTGAGCCGATGGAGTTAACATTTTTGTGTAGCAATGATTGACTCTCTTCAGAATCCATGGTATTCCAAATCCTAGGTCTTTATAAATTTATTATGATTATATTGTTTCTCTATTTGGCTTGCTTTTGCCTCATATACTTTATAAGTTTAAACTAACCGATGGTCTTACTATGCATTAACTATACTATGCATGATTTAGTTGTCATCCAAAAAGGATTTAATCTTATAATTTAAACTCAGGTAGATGTGATAATGATTGAGCAGGTCCTGAACTGGTTGAGACATATAGTGGTTTCCTCGACTGATATCGCAATTTATGTGCTGACAGTCAGCAGACAAAAAAATCGTTGGACTCTAAACGAGATGAGTGAGCATTTCAACATTCAGATAGTCTGGGTCTCCAGCCACTCAGATGTCTTGGAAAGCTGCAGGGCAGACGAGCTAGCGAGGCATGGTATAAGTCTCCAACTGCTACCGGAAAGGGCAAAGTTGCGAGGAGGCCCATTTAGGCACTCAACACTGTGCTTAAAAAAGAGGCAGTAACCTCAGGGAACGATAGGTGGACGAACACCCTCTCATGTAGAGTAGCAAGCCAAGTCTGGCCAAAACTGGATTTGAAACGCTCAAAGACATTAATCTGTCTACGAAGACGTAAACTAAAAACGATCGTGAGGATACTCACAGGACACTGCCTTCTTCGAGAACATGCGAGGAGGCTAGGTTCAGAAGTTTATAACTTTTGCAGAAGGTGTATGTACGAGGAGGAGGAAGAGACGGTAGTGCTTTCGTCATACAAAAGACATGAATATTTGGGTAAGTTGTTAATGGACTGCCTCTCTGATCTCTGTAAGTAGCTCAAACTGGTTCTGATATGGGCAATAGGGAAGTAAGATCCTGTAGTGTCACAACGGACCGTCGCCGGCCTAAGTATGCTGTAGCAGCGAAACAACCTAACCTAACCTTATAATTTAAACTCAAAGATGATTCAATGTGATGCTTTAATCGAGATAAACATTTCAAGCACAATATTAATCCAAATAAATTATTTACAACATTACAGATCCAATTTATTGATAAAAAAAATTCAAATTATTAAAATATACGCGACTCCAACGTGATCAATTAATTTTCATTGATTTAACAAAAATATTTAAACATTAAATTTGAGCATGGCCACCGAAACGTGATTTATTCGATATAATAATAATTAAAAAATAATATTCATCCCGCTACATATTTCGAAGGATGCCAACCAGTAACCAAAATGGACAGAGCAAATTAAATTATTTTTATTTAATATTAATTATTATTTATGTAAAATAAATAAAAGAAATAATTTAAAAATTATTCGAACTACTTGTATGTGTACACATATAATGTGTGTCGATGATTGATGAATTCGAACGAATAAGTGGGCGGCCATTGGAATGTTGGACAATCAAACCACCACACAATCGAGATAGACGAGGATAAAGTTTAATTTTAAATTTATATTTTTAATAATAACAAATATTAGTATCGTTTTATAATAATATTGTTAAAATTAAATTAAATATGTGCACATATGCACATACATAATAGTATTCGGTTTCACCGCACATTTCACTAAAAATAGTTATTACTCGTAATATGTATAGGACACATTTGTATGGACATTGGATACTGGTAATATACAAAAATTTAATTAACATTCAAATAATTTGAAAATGGCAAAAGATCAAAATTAACATTTTTGTTGTTGAATAAATTTAATTAAATGTAACAACACGTATATCAAATTATATTGTATTTCGATTTGGAAATTGTATATTCATATAACACATTTAATGAAGTGGCATCGATAATCCGATTCAGTTGATACGGTTACCAATTGATCATTCAAAGTATATACCATATATTAGCTTACATTCGGGCAATATATGTGTTATATGACGAAAAAATGTTAAATCTTTGAACGGAATCGATCGAAATGTTTCCTAATACTGACAAAATCCAAGATCTACAAACCTGTTATCCGTTTGGTCGGAGATACCTCAGCTCATGTATCCAATCCCGTCCTTACCATTGGCTGTAGCCTGACAACGATAAAGGACACTGCAAATGACAAACTGAAATAATAACAAGACAATGGAGAAGCTCGGTATAAACACTTGATGCGTGTTTCTATACACAAACGGGAAATACACTTAACACGAAACACTTGTCGACACGCGGATACGAAACAATTATCTGCCAAGATAAACTGATTACAACACAAAATCACAAAATAACACATAATAGATTGCACCGAACTTTTTATGGCACTGATTTTCATCAAAACTACGTCAGAAAAATGTGAAACATACTTCTAAGGTGGTAAAATCAAAAGAATACATTTTAGCTGAATTTTGTGCCAGATGATAGATGGCGGAAGGAGCGGCAAATACGGAAAGGTAGAATAGGTGATGTTTGATGCTGTGTGATGTGTGTTAAAAAAATAAATGCAACAATAAAATTAAAGAATGGAAAGGCAACTTATCAGAGGACACGAAAAGAAAAACTGAAACAAGAGGAAGTGAAAGTAAAGTGCGGAGTTGATTATTTAAGTGAAAAAAAAACAACAGAAAATTGAAGTACGTGGTCAAGGTAGACTAAATTTAGAAAAGGAAAAAAAAGAAAATAGAAAAACAACGTGTGAGTGATTGGTATACCAAGTGGCACGAGGATAAGATACCATCGTTCAATCACGGTGGTTGATCGACATCAAGAGGTCGAAGTTACAAGCGTGGTAACCGTAACTGTGGCTGTCCGTGTGGAAAACATATTAGTGATATTTTAGTTATAACCCACAATTGTTACACCCAGCCCGAAGGTCTCTAACCAAACAAGAAAAGCTAGCCACATTCGTGCGCGCAGTTTCGTGCCCCAAACATAAAACAAATTTGTCTGCGAATTGGGGGAGATGGAGGAAGTGTTAGGGGAGGACGAGACAAACCAATTTACCGTCGATATCACCATTTGTATAGTATCTGAAATATAGTGTAAAAATTGGTCTAAACGAGACACATTTCGAAATCTTTTTGCTCTCCAATATATTCGACTCAGCTGCGGGTATCAAAAATTTTAATCCAGTTAGGTAATATAGGATGGTTTTCGCATTTGGCACGACGTTTTATACCTGTATAAATCTGTAAGCAAACCTCCTTCTATTTTTGTGTATACGATCAAATATTCATCTCAGGTGACTGCAGCTTCGATATGTTACAGGATAGTTTGGTTTCTTGTAATTATTTGAATATTTTGTACAGCTTTAATATTACTGCAATAACTCTATTGGCTTTTCCAACCAATTGTCTCTAGGGTTAGGTTCAAAACATAACCTTTTAGTGGTCTCTATAGAATGATTCTCTCGTCTCCCTTATTCCTGTATTCCTTGGGATTTACAAGCATAATTAATCTTTTCAATTATTTAATTATCGGATTTCGATAGTTGTGTTCCTCTTAAGACAGTTATAATAAAACCTAAACCAGCTTCATGGATGTCCAGGAAATTACAGAATGCAATCCAATTAAGGGTAGATATATTTCACTCATGGAAAATGTTCACAAACAAGCTTGCATTTAACATAGGGTATAGTGAGATTGATTAGGGCAACCAAGAGTAGTTTTTTCAAGATAAATTAGATCCTTCTCTTCCGCCCAAGGTATTTTGCGTAATGTTCGAAATCTAGAATATATAATTGATCAAAGTCTTAAATGCTGGTTATTCACTTTGTATTATTATCTACGGCAAATCGTTACATACGTTTTCTTTTCCTTGTGTTCATCTTAATGGGTCACTCATTGCGTTTTCAACCACTGTTAGTAATTTTGGGATAATTTTCCACAAAACTCTGACATGGGGTGATCATTTAGTTAAAGTTAGTGATTTCCAAAAATACAAGTTTATTTATCTAAATCTATATTGCCCCTTCAAAGTAATCCACATTGACTACAACACACTTATGCTGGATCCAATCCTCGAAACATTTTTTATGTTCGGTTTCTGGTATGTCCATCAGTGCTTCCTGCGATTTTTCCATTATTTCCTCTCGGCTGCAGAAACGCGTTCTCCGTAATGGTTTTTTAACTCGATTGAACAAAAAGAAGCCACAGTGAAGCAATTATGGTCTGGCTTTCTGGAATCCATGAAAACCGTGAGAATTACCTTCTTTTTTGACTGAAAACGACGTGGTTTTTTTGGTCTCATCTCATTTGGTGAACGCCATTCACTTGCCTGATGTCCGGATTGCGTGTCCTACTCATAAACCCACGTCTCATCTCCAGTAATGATCTCTTTTTTGCATGAAATTAAGGTCTTTTGACACCAACTTTGCTGGTACACGACAGAAACCCAAATCATTCACCAAAATGTCTTGGACAGATCCATAGGCAATGTTCAAGTCCTCCGCTATCTCTCTGATGGTTAATTTGCGGTTATTGACCAACATTTATTTTACTTTTATTTTAGTTTTCGTCGGTTTTCGATTTTGATGGTCTGCCACTGCGTTCATCATCTTCAATTGACTCACAACCACTTTTAAACTGCTAGTGCCACTGGTAAACGATCGTTTTAAATCCATTTCTAAAATTGTAAATAATCGCCAACACACACAGAGATAGATGTACTCTTGACTACGTAATTGTAAATGTCAAGCTGTGACGCTAAGATTTAGAGGGAATATCAACAACAGATGTATCAACTTAACAAACAGAACTCAAATCGGATCGATGGGAATCGCCACATGGTGGTTATTCCGGGAACTTTTTGATCAAGGTAATATTCTAACCAGATGTTTATAGTGGTTGCACTCGTTTTATTTTCGGAATTAGGTAATTTGTTCTGACTTTTTGGTTGTAGTTTTACTGATCTTTATAAATTACGGGTTATAAAGGGAGCTATACTCTGTGGCGTTCACAAATACGACGAATAGTCACGCGACAATAGTGAAGTATAAACAAAAATAATCGAAAAAAAAAAAAAGATTTCGAGTGAAATTCTGTAAAATTCGCTAGAACTGATGCAACATAGCCTCACAGTATATATAGGAACGAAATGCAACATACATCAAGTCCGGTCGCATATGCCTGATGAGATGGATTTGATCTTTTCGATCACACAACAAGTCAATGACGTCATCAGATCGAAACCGGCCTAGCGAAACGAATATTACAGACCACATACACAAGATAAGATGCCATACATTTCAAGACAAACGTCTTCATCGGCTGGTTGATTCAGCGCCTTAGCTGTTGTCAATCAATGCCACTTTGTGGAGTTCAAAGTTTAACTCCCACCATTCATCATTAGCTGTCACGATTACAGCACCTTGCATCATTATTACACTTCAACAACTCAAAACTAAAGATCCAAATTATATCTTTTCAAAATAAAGCTCCTAGCCCTGATTAATGAATAATTTATCATTAATAGTTGTTGGCCTTTGTTATCGACTCAAAGAATAATCATACTATCTAGAAGGGAGCGGCTTCATCGTTATCTAGACAATAGATAACTTAAACGACTGATGTTCATATTTCAAGTTTAAAGATCTCGATAATTTTCCGTTTGTGTTAATATGCTATTAGATCCTTCAAGCATATTAATGAAAGCTTTTAAAGTGTATGGATAAGTTGACTTTTATTCACCTTGATGATCACTAAAATTATGATTATTTAATTATATTATATATATATTTTGAACGCAGTTTTCAGTGAGCTATCAAAAACTTAGAACTTAAAAGCTCGACACTGAAATCAAAATGCAGAATTTAATCCGTTCCTCCTATTCAGTTTTTATATTTGTGCTTTAAAATCTTGGGCGATCTTATCAGTACATAAATCTAGAGTATATAGTGTTGTTGTTGTTGTCAAGATTCGATAGTTGTTGTTGTCACATTAATGGTATGTAAGTAGTTGTAGTATAATAACATAAATATAATCATTTTTTCTGTCTTAATCATGTATTAATATTTTGAAAGTATAAGTCTTTTCAAGTTTTCCGAAAGCTTTGTTATTATAAATACATTAAATTTTCATTCTGAAAGCTTTATTCACTTATAAAGATTGTCTTGATGGCTTACTGTGTAAACATACCTTTAGTACACGAATTTATGATTTTTAAATCAAATATCGAAATTCTCCTATATTGGTGCTTAACTTCTCATTTTCTGATAGAGTTATTTCTTTATGGAATACTGCTTCATACAGTATTAAAATTTATGATCTGACGAGACGTCGAAATCAAAATTTCTTGTATGGCGTGCCAGAGTGACATATGGTTTATAGGTGTTAAAAGTTGTGTGATTTACTGTCTGTTTCATGCATTAATGCCGCTTATCCTAATTCCATGTTTCAGTCTGATTCTCACGGCTGTTTTCACAACATTCCTACATCGCCTTTGAGTTTCATATAAAAAGAGGTTTTCATTTGGAGTATAGTTTCTCGTTATATTCATACTCCGATTCTCTCCATACTATACATCTCTAACAATGTACCCTTCTTAGCTAACATATCTGGTCTTTTATTTCGTTCGATCTGTCTATGTAACCGTATCCATTGAATTGTCATATCATATTGACAGATACACATTGCCTTGTGTTTCCACACTGGAATACTGTTGACCTATTTTCTCAAACACTATTTTAGTGATAACTTCATTCCTTATTGAATTCCTCAATATTTATGCAAACAGTAAGGTTTCTAAGAGTGCGATTCCCTATACTCAAAAGTATATCCATATGTTCAAATGTAATGCTGGATTTCTATGTTGGTTTACACATCCCTACTTTGAAGCCTCCATCTCATTTCAAAACTCATTCTTTCTTATTATCATTCTTACGATCTTTTTCACTATGATCAACTATCCCTTTTGTAATCAAAGGGCCAATTACGCATTTCATACCATAGTGTTTGGGGTAATATTTCGGGTAATGTATCGGGGTTAAATTAATCGCACCTAACACTCTTGCACAATCATTCTTCCCTCTCACGAATTGGATAAACGTACATTTCCATACAGACTAATATCATAAACAATTTTCGAGGAAATAAGAGCCTTCTTTAACATATCAGTCACATTTGTCGAAATTCATCCGTCGAGCAATTCAAATACCGAAATCGGTGCTAACATCATGTTCAATTCTATTATTGTTTACCTTGATCGTTAAATCGATCTACTCTACCAGACTTCTCTAGATGAAGATTTGGTCAGAAAATCTTTATCGTGGCATAATACTCTGTTTGCCTCTGTGTATCTCTAATGGGATTATTGGTGACTGTTTTAGCCAACGTAGACATTCGAACTTTACAGGTAATTCGAACCTGCATATTGCAAGCGAAGGTCTGGTGAATCTATTCTTGATATTTGATAGACCATGAGTCATCCGGTTCAATTAATTACAGCCTGGTGTGTTGGAGCTCCTTTGATTGATTGATCAGTAAATATCAGATATCATAGCATCAAGGTTTGAATGACGTTGACGTAGGTTATAATGCAATCCTGGTGTACTCTTATAACTCTGGACTGGAAGTCATTCATGAAAGTTAAAGTTTTATCTCGTCAAAGTATTCATCAAACCATTTTTGGCGTTAGTTGAATTATTTATCAAATCTTATCTGGAAACTCGCATTGTATACTCCACCGTAGTTCCTGATTGCTATACAAAAATTGTCATCGTCTAACTTTCTAATGACCAAGAAGTGGTAACTGAAGATAACGCTGTTAACGACGACGGACTTCGAGTGTGTTAAACATATTAATTTCATTGTAATATTAGAAAAATACGTCACAGTGTCTATATAGTACCTACTGTCACTTGTATAACATTAAAAGCTCTACATAAATGTATTTCCATAGTAAATTTGACTTTATGATAATTCGGTAAATTGTTTCTTATAAACTTATAAACATTTGTCATAGGAAGGACATTGCTAGCCCAGGAGCTGCCTGACGGCCTACACACTTGGAGGGTAAGAGGTTTCCAAGAACTACATTGAAACGGGGTCTGAAAAAAAAGAAAATATCAAATCAGGCATAAATGGCTAAGACAAAACCTACAAACCTGTTGTCCGGTTGGTCGGTGATACCTCGGTCCTTGAACCTAATCCAGTCCCATCCCTAGGCACGAACCTGTAAAAGATGAACTAGACGGTAAACCACAAGCAAAAACATGACAAGCCTATATATAACATGTAACATGTAGGAAATGCATATTGACAGCATGCAAGGAACATAAAGGCAATGCATTGGTCGGCGGCCAACACATCCCAGACGTTGTTACAATAAACATTCACAGAAACAATTATCAAAATCAACAGACACTTTTTACATAAACCTATCACATAAACACAAATTCTTATAAACAAAAATACAAGAACAAATCACCACACAACACACTAAATGACACGAAACTCTTTGACAACAAATGACACTGATATACGTCAGACAGATGTCAAATGTATTTCGAAGATGGTAACATAGGATTATCGACCGTAGCTGAATCTTGTACCGGACTAAAGATGGTGGGAGGCACGCGAAGAAGATAACGTTGCCCGATGTACAGTGCGATACAAACAAAAGGTATATAAAGCGATGCGTGTGGCGGGAACGAGGCTTTTTTTCGGCTTTCCTTGGTGTGAGTTGGTGCAAGGTGGATGTGTGATATTGAACGAGACAATTAAAATCAGAAGTGAACAAGTGATCTATATAATAACTAGAATTAACGAAAGACGAGAGAAAACCAAGTGGAACTTGGGATCAGTGGGACCACATCTTCAGAGTGGTGGAGATAAAGGAAAATAAGCAAGGAAGGTATTAAGCCCGAGGATTGTCAAGTGGAACGCGAGCGATCGCGGTGCTTGTCCAACAGTGAGGCAAACACGTGGAAAAACCGGTAAGTGCCATTTTATCTTTTCCCTTCTAAGTCCTCTGTGTAACAAGTTCATATATCAACAGCATAGCCCCCCCCCAATTGTTACCACCCATCCCGAAGGTCTCTAGCCAACCAAATAGAGCTAGCCACATTCGTGCGCGCAGGCTGGCGCCCAAAATACAAATTAAATTGTCTGCTAATTAGGGAGGTAGAGAAAGAGCAAAGGGGAAGTCGTTGAAGTTAGCCCGAAATTTCAGCCCGAAAAAAATGGTGCGTTTCTTGGATAAAGTGTATAGTTGGCCCGAAAAAGTGTAAATGTAAGTAAAAAATGTAGTACCATCCCGAATTAAATTTTTTTCAAACTAAATATAGATGTTTAAAAAAACATCTATATTTCAAATACACGAGTAGTACATAAATTTAATTCTTTCATAATCTATAAAAATAAAAATAAAGTAATAAGTATACATATTCAACTGAAAGAAACCATGCAATTAAACACATACTAAATGTATTTAAATCCAGTTTAAGTTCTTTTCTTAAATTTGCTACTGCCTATACTAGAGATGTTCGAGTATGGTGGCATATATCACCGGATAGGCCATGATCATGTCAATATACCATGAGCACCACTGGTTCATATCATGAAGATAAGGCATTCATATTTCAGTTACACTTTCTACATAATAATAATTATTGTAATGGTGAATTCTTAAATTCGCTGGAGTCTATACTAGAGATGTTCGAGTATGGTGGCATATATCACCGGATAGGCCATGATCATGTCAATATACCATGAGCACCACTGGTTCATATCATGAAGATAAGGCATTCATATTTCAGTTACACTTTTTACATAATAATAATTATTGTAAGGGTGAACTCTTAAATTCGCTGGGGTCTATACTAGAGATGTTCGAGTATGGTGGCATATATCACCAGATAGGCCATGATCATGCCAATATACCATGGGCACCACTGGTTCATATCATGAAGATAAGGCATTCATATTTCAGTTACACTTTCTACATAATAATAATTATTGTAAGGGTGAATTCTTAAATTCGCTGGGGTCTATACTAGAGATGTTCGAGTATGGTGGCATATATCACCAGATAAGCCATGATTATGCCAATATACCATGGGCACCACTGGTTCATATCATGAAGATAAGGCATTCATATTTCAGTTACACTTTCTACATAATAATAATTATTGTAAGGGTGAATTCTTAAATTCGCTGGGGTCTATACTAGAGATGTTCGAGTATGGTGGCATATATCACCGGATAGACCATGATCATGCCAATATACCATGGACACCACTGGTTCATATCATGAAGATAAGGCATTCATATTTCAGTTACACTTTCTACATAATAATAATAATTATTGTAAGGGTGAATTCTTAAATTCGCTGGGGTCTATACTAGAGATGTTCGAGTATGGTGGCATATATCACCGGATAGGCCATGATCATGCCAATATACCATGGGCACCACTGGTTCATATCATGAAGATAAGGCATTCATATTTCAGTTACACTTTCTACATAATAATAATAATTATTGTAAGGGTGAATTCTTAAATTCGCTGGGGTCTATACTAGAGATGTTCGAGTATGGTGGCATATATCACCGGATAGGCCATGATCATGCCAATATACCATGGGCACCACTGGTTCATATCATGAAGATAAGGCATTCATATTTCAGTTACACTTTCTACATAATAATAATAATTATTGTAAGGGTGAATTCTTAAATTCGCTGGGGTCTATACTAGAGATGTTCGAGTATGGTGGCATATATCACCGGATAGGCCATGATCATGCCAATATACCATGGGTACCACTGGTTCATATCATGAAGATAAGGCATTCATATTTCAGTTACACTTTCTACATAATAATAATTATTGTAAGGGTGAATTCTTAAATTCGCTGGGGTCTATACTAGAAATGTTCGAGTATGGTGGCATATATCACCGGATAGGCCATGATCATGCCAATATACCATGGGCACCACTGGTTCATATCATGAAGATAAGGCATTCATATTTCAGTTACACTTTCTACATAATAATAATTATTGTAAGGGTGAATTCTTAAATTCGCTGGGGTCTATACTAGAGATGTTCGAGTATGGTGGCATATATCACCGGATAGGCCATGATCATGCCAATATACCATGGGCACCACTGGTTCATATCATGAAGATAAAGCATTCATATTTCAGTTACACTTTCTACATAATAATAATTATTGTAAGGGTGAATTCTTAAATTCGCTGGGGTCTATACTAGAGATGTTCGAGTATGGTGGCATATATCACCAGATAGGCCATGATCATGCCAATATACCATGGGCACCACTGGTTCATATCATGAAGATAAGGCATTCATATTTCAGTTACACTTTCTACATAATAATAATTATTGTAAGGGTGAATTCTTAAATTCGCTGGGGTCTATACTAGAGATGTTCGAGTATGGTGGCATATATCACCGGATAGGCCATGATCATGCCAATATACCATGGGCACCACTGGTTCATATCATGAAGATAAGGCATTCATATTTCAGTTACACTTTCTACATAATAATAATTATTGTAAGGGTGAATTCTTAAATTCGCTGGGGTCTATACTAGAGATGTTCGAGTATGGTGGCATATATCACCAGATAAGCCATGATTATGCCAATATACCATGGGCACCACTGGTTCATATCATGAAGATAAGGCATTCATATTTCAGTTACACTTTCTACATAATAATAATTATTGTAAGGGTGAATTCTTAAATTCGCTGGGGTCTATACTAGAGATGTTCGAGTATGGTGGCATATATCACCGGATAGACCATGATCATGCCAATATACCATGGACACCACTGGTTCATATCATGAAGATAAGGCATTCATATTTCAGTTACACTTTCTACATAATAATAATAATTATTGTAAGGGTGAATTCTTAAATTCGCTGGGGTCTATACTAGAGATGTTCGAGTATGGTGGCATATATCACCAGATAGGCCATGATCATGCCAATATACCATGGGCACCACTGGTTCATATCATGAAGATAAGGCATTCATATTTCAGTTACACTTTCTACATAATAATAATAATTATTGTAAGGGTGAATTCTTAAATTCGCTGGGGTCTATACTAGAGATGTTCGAGTATGGTGGCATATATCACCGGATAGGCCATGATCATGCCAATATACCATGGGCACCACTGGTTCATATCATGAAGATAAGGCATTCATATTTCAGTTACACTTTCTACATAATAATAATTATTGTAAGGGTGAATTCTTAAATTCGCTGGGGTCTATACTAGAGATGTTCGAGTATGGTGGCATATATCATCAGATAGGTCATGATCATGCCAATATACCATGGGCACCACTGGTTCATATCATGAAGATAAGTCATTCATATTTCAGTTACACTTTCTACATAAGAATAGTTATTGTGAGGGTGAATTCTTAAATTCGCTGGAGTCTATACTAGAGATGTTCGAGTATGGTGGCATATATCACCAGATAGGCCATGATCCATGATCATGCCAATATACCATGGGCACCACTGGTTCATATCATGAAGATAAGGCATTCATATTTCAGTTACACTTTCTACATAATAAAAATAATTATTGTAAGGGTGAATTCTTAAATTCGCTGGGGTCTATACTAGAGATGTTCGAGTATGGTGGCATATATCACCGGATAGGCCATGATCATGCCAATATAAATTTTCAGCGAATCAATCAAAAATTATAATTGAAATTACGCCTAACAGTGAACCTAATATTTTAGATATTCAAAACAGCTGTTCAATCTGGAAAAGGAAGAGTTCACATACGTCTCCTATTACTTCCAAAAAACAAAGAAATACGAGTAGTTTTGATTTTAATTTTTCACATTCATTTAAACAAATGCCAATTGTAGAACAAAACATAACTACTATGACAACATTAAGCCAAAGTCACACCCCTAAAAACCGAAAACTTCCAAAGCCTAGATCAGTTTTTAAATGCCATGCTTATGTAAGACTACCATTAATAAGAAATGCTTTAAAAACTTGTAGTTTTTATAAAAATACGTGTGCAATTGACTCTATTTATCAAGCAATAGGTTTGGCCATACACAAAAAAGAAAGTTTTTTAAACAACTTGGAAAACCATCGCACTAAACTTTTATTGGAATCATTGCTAAATAATGATATAAATAAAGTGTTCGAACTTCGGAAAGAAATCTTAGTGCAAATGTCAGGATTTACGTCAGATTGCACAACAGAGCTCTTTAATGTTTGCAAGAACATATTTGAAAATTTTCCAAGTTTGAACGTAACACTAAAATGTACAAACAATCATTGTTCACAACAAGAAACGAAAAACGCCCAATTATTTATTTGAATATAAGCAAATATGAAAATTTAGGAATTTCACATATTGAAAGTTGTTTGGAGGAAATACCGAAGAAAAAGTGCAATGTATGCTTTCAATTAATGGAACCTATTTTAAAATCATATGGAGAAATGGTGTGCATAGACACAGAATCAGTGGATGAGGTGTCAGTAAAATTATCTCAATTACAAGATACTATAATCCTGAATAATATTGAGTATAAAGTATCGTCAGTTATAAGTATTATTCATAATGAGCCAGTTATTAAGTTTCCAAAAGCATCGGAAGGACATTATATATGTTATGGCATAGTAAACCAAAAGTGGGAAAAATACGATAACTTAGGCACATACGTTCCAATTATTCGAAATCCATCTTCGGTTTTAATAAAACCTCAAATACTTATATACCGAAAGAAATAAACAATATTACACATTATATGAAAACATATGAAAATCTCTAGTATAAAATCTATCAACATCTGTAGTGTAGGCCCCAGCGAATTTAAAGATTCTCCCTAACTCACAATAATTCCTTATGAGGAATACAGGGTGCTACGTACCAAATGCAAACAAATCTGTGCTAGAGAAGCGAAAAGGGCCGACGACAAGAAAGACAATATGGCTTTCGAGTTAGATTATTAGACTGATTGCCACTTTTACCAGATGGCCGAATCGGTTGCAAATATTTCCGAAACATCTGTTTCTGCATTGACACGAGCAGACGCGTTGGTTGTGGATCCATATTTACAGGCTAACTTACTGACGAACATCTTCACTTCAAACTCGACACTGGTTGTTTCTGATGAAATTAAACCTCCATCAATTCCGTATTGTGGTGCTAAAATTAACTCCGTTAACATCTCGGAGAAAACTATCTTTTGTAATCAATAAATTAATACAGTAAATTTTAATGCAGCCACCGGATCTGATGAAATTCCAGTGCGAATATTGAAGGAGTTTGCCAGTGACTTGGCTCCAACACTTACTAAAATTTTTATCCTATCACATAAGCAAGGCTACTATCCGAACTCCTGGAAGATTGCAATGGTGCAACCAGTACTGAAACGTGATTGAAACAAGACTGAACTCGTCCAAGAACAAAACGGAGAAGCCTTTGAAATCTTTGAGAATCTTGTTTGTAAACTTTTGGCATATGGTTTAGACTCGATGACAATCAAGTGGAAAAAAAAGGTTTCTCAATAAAAGAAAATTCAACGTCGTGCTAAATGAGAGCTTATCATCGACACACTCTCCAAATGCCGGAATCTCTCAGGGTTCTGATGATATATGCCACCATACTCGAACATCTCTAGTATAGACCCCAGCGAATTTAAGAGTTCACCCTTACAATAATTATTATTATGTAGAAAGTGTAACTGAAATATGAATGCCTTATCTTCATGATATGAACCAGTGGTGCTCATGGTATATTGGCATGATCATGGCCTATCCGGTGATATATGCCACCATACTCGAACATCTCTAGTATAGACTCCAGCGAATTTAAGAATTCACCCTTACAATAATTATTATTATGTAGAAAGTGTAACTGAAATATGAATGCCTTATCTTCATGATATGAACCAGTGGTGCCCATGGTATATTGGCATGATCATGGCCTATCTGGTGATATATGCCACCATACTCGAACATCTCTAGTATAGACCCCAGCGAATTTAAGAATTCACCCTTACAATAATTATTATTATGTAGAAAGTGTAACTGAAATATGAATGCCTTATCTTCATGATATGAACCAGTGGTGCCCATGGTATATTGACATGATCATGGCCTATTCGGTGATATATGCCACCATACTCGAACATCTCTAGTATAGACCCCAGCGAATTTAAGAATTCACCCTTACAATAATTATTATTATGTAGAAAGTGTAACTGAAATATGAATGCCTTATCTTCATGATATGAACCAGTGGTGCCCATGGTATATTGGCATGATCATGGCCTATCCGGTGATATATACCACCATACTCGAACATCTCTAGTATAGACCCCAGCGAATTTAAGAATTCACCCTTACAATAATTATTATTATGTAGAAAGTGTAACTGAAATATGAATGCCTTATCTTCATGATATGAACCAGTGGTGCCCATGGTATATTGGCATGATCATGGCCTATCCGGTGATATATGCCACCATACTCGAACATTTCTAGTATAGACCCCAGCGAATTTAAGAATTCACCCTTACAATAATTATTATTATGTAGAAAGTGTAACTGAAATATGATTGCCTTATCTTCATGATATGAACCAGTGGTGCCCATGGTATATTGGCATGATCATGGCCTATCTGGTGATATATGCCACCATACTCGAACATCTCTAGTATAGACCCCAGCGAATTTAAGAATTCACCCTTACAATAATTATTATTATGTAGAAAGTGTAACTGAAATATGAATGCCTTATCTTCATGATATGAACCAGTGGTGCCCATGGTATATTGACATGATCATGGCCTATTCGGTGATATATGCCACCATACTCGAACATCTCTAGTATAGACCCCAGCGAATTTAAGAATTCACCCTTACAATAATTATTATTATGTAGAAAGTGTAACTGAAATATGAATGCCTTATCTTCATGATATGAACCAGTGGTGCCCATGGTATATTGGCAAGATCATGGCCTATCTGGTGATATATGCCACCATACTCGAACATCTCTAGTATAGACCCCAGCGAATTTAAGAGTTCACCCTTACAATAATTATTATTATGTAGAAAGTGTAACTGAAATATGAATGCCTTATCTTCATGATATGAACCAGTGGTGCCCATGGTATATTGGCATGATCATGGCCTATCTGGTGATATATGCCACCATACTCGAACATCTCTAGTATAGACCCCAGCGAATTAAAGAATTGACCCTCACAATAATTATTATTATGTAGAAAGTGTAACTGAAATATGAATGCCTTATCTTCATGATATGAACCAGTGGTGCCCATGGTATATTGGCAAGATCATGGCCTATCTGGTGATATATGCCACCATACTCGAACATCTCTAGTATAGACCCCAGCGAATTTAAGAATTCACCCTTACAATAATTATTATTATGTAGAAAGTGTAACTGAAATATGAATGCCTTATCTTCATGATATGAACCAGTGGTGCCCATGGTATATTGGCATGATCATGGCCTATCTGGTGATATATGCCACCATACTCGAACATCTCTAGTATAGACCCCAGCGAATTAAAGAATTGACCCTCACAATAATTATTATTATGTAGAAAGTGTAACTGAAATATGAATGCCTTATCTTCATGATATGAACCAGTGGTGCCCATGGTATATTGGCATGATCATGGCCTATCTGGTGATATATGCCACCATACTCGAACATCTCTAGTATAGACTCCAGCGAATTTAAGAATTCACCCTTACAATAATTATTATTATTATGTAGAAAGTGTAACTGAAATATGAATGCTTTATCTTCATGATATGAACCAGTGGTGCCCATGGTATATTGGCATGATCATGGCCTATCCGGTGATATATGCCACCATACTCGAACATCTCTAGTATAGACCCCAGCGAATTAAAGAATTGACCCTCACAATAATTATTATTATGTAGAAAGTGTAACTGAAATATGAATGCCTTATCTTCATGATATGAACCAGTGGTGCCCATGGTATATTGGCATGATCATGGCCTATCCGGTGATATATGCCACCATACTCGAACATCTCTAGTATAGACCCCAGCGAATTAAAGAATTGACCCTCACAATAATTATTATTATGTAGAAAGTGTAACTGAAATATGAATGCCTTATCTTCATGATATGAACCAGTGGTGCCCATGGTATATTGGCATGATCATGGCCTATCTGGTGATATATGCCACCATACTCGAACATCTCTAGTATAGACCCCAGCGAATTTAAGAATTCACCCTTACAATAATTATTATTATTATGTAGAAAGTGTAACTGAAATATGAATGCCTTATCTTCATGATATGAACCAGTGGTGCCCATGGTATATTGGCATGATCATGGCCTATCCGGTGATATATGCCACCATACTCGAACATCTCTAGTATAGACCCCAGCGAATTTAAGAATTCACCCTTACAATAATTATTATTATTATGTAGAAAGTGTAACTGAAATATGAATGCCTTATCTTCATGATATGAACCAATGGTGCCCATGGTATATTGGCATGATCATGGCCTATCTGGTGATATATGCCACCATACTCGAACATCTCTAGTATAGACCCCAGCGAATTTAAGAGTTCACCCTTACAATAATTATTATTATGTAGAAAGTGTAACTGAAATATGAATGCCTTATCTTCATGATATGAACCAGTGGTGCCCATGGTATATTGGCATGATCATGGCCTATCCGGTGATATATGCCACCATACTCGAACATCTCTAGTATAGACCCCAGCGAATTAAAGAATTGACCCTCACAATAATTATTATTATGTAGAAAGTGTAACTGAAATATGAATGCCTTATCTTCATGATATGAACCAGTGGTGCTCATGGTATATTGGCATGATCATGGCCTATCCGGTGATATATGCCACCATACTCGAACATCTCTAGTATAGACCCCAGCGAATTAAAGAATTGACCCTCACAATAATTATTATTATGTAGAAAGTGTAACTGAAATATGAATGCCTTATCTTCATGATATGAACCAGTGGTGCCCATGGTATATTGGCATGATCATGGCCTATCCGGTGATATATGCCACCATACTCGAACATCTCTAGTATAGACCCCAGCGAATTTAAGAATTCACCCTTACAATAATTATTATTATTATGTAGAAAGTGTAACTGAAATATGAATGCCTTATCTTCATGATATGAACCAATGGTGCCCATGGTATATTGGCATGATCATGGCCTATCTGGTGATATATGCCACCATACTCGAACATCTCTAGTATAGACCCCAGCGAATTTAAGAGTTCACCCTTACAATAATTATTATTATGTAGAAAGTGTAACTGAAATATGAATGCCTTATCTTCATGATATGAACCAGTGGTGCCCATGGTATATTGGCATGATCATGGCCTATCCGGTGATATATGCCACCATACTCGAACATCTCTAGTATAGACCCCAGCGAATTAAAGAATTGACCCTCACAATAATTATTATTATGTAGAAAGTGTAACTGAAATATGAATGCCTTATCTTCATGATATGAACCAGTGGTGCTCATGGTATATTGGCATGATCATGGCCTATCCGGTGATATATGCCACCATACTCGAACATCTCTAGTATAGACCCCAGCGAATTAAAGAATTGACCCTCACAATAATTATTATTATGTAGAAAGTGTAACTGAAATATGAATTCCTTATCTTCATGATATGAACCAGTGGTGCCCATGGTATATTGGCATGATCATGGCCTATCCGGTGATATATGCCACCATACTCGAACATCTCTAGTATAGACCCCAGCGAATTTAAGAATTCACCCTTACAATAATTATTATTATGTAGAAAGTGTAACTGAAATATGAATGCCTTATCTTCATGATATGAACCAGTGGTGCCCATGGTATATTGGCATGATCATGGCCTATCTGGTGATATATGCCACCATACTCGAACATCTCTAGTATAGACCCCAGCGAATTTAAGAGTTCACCCTTACAATAATTATTATTATGTAGAAAGTGTAACTGAAATATGAATGCCTTATCTTCATGATATGAACCAGTGGTGCCCATGGTATATTGGCATGATCATGGCCTATCTGGTGATATATGCCACCATACTCGAACATCTCTAGTATAGGCAGTAGCAAATTTAAGAAAAGAACTTAAACTGGATTTAAATACATTTAGTATGTGTTTAATTGCATGGTTTCTTTCAGTTGAATATGTATACTTTATTTTTATTTTTATAGATTATGAAAGAATTATGTACTACTCGTGTATTTGTAATATAGATGTTTTTTAAACATCTATATTTAGTTTGAAAAAAATTTAATTCGGGATGGTACTACATTTTTTACTTACATTTACACTTTTTCGGGCTAACTATACACTTTATCCAAGAAACGCACCATTTTTTTCGGGCTGAAATTTCGGGCTAACTTCAACGACTTCAAAGGGGAGAGGACGGTCCAAAATTAACTAACGTCAGTGTGTAAAATAGTTTACAAATAGTAAAGAAATACAGTGTCAAAACATAAATACTGTTTTATTGCAACGCGCACGTCACAACATTTACCTAAGCGTTCGCAGCAATTATTGTTTTAACATTTTGTCACAATGGTTCAGATGACTATCCATTTGCTTGATTGTGACATAACCGCATGACCATGATCCTACTTCAATGTTCGTCCATAGTTCTTAGAGTTAAAATATATGATAAAAGAGTCGCAAATTTGCAATATAGTCACCTTGTTCAATAAACTAGTCGCGTATGAGCAAATAAAGCTCGACGTTTAAGCCAATTAGCTCTTCAAGAGAAAGATGCTTAAGCTTTCCGAACTAAGGTGAATCAGTATAATATCAGATCACAATTTTTTTTAAAAATATCTTTGTCTTTTGGGTCACCTTGTTCGATTTTATGAGCAAAATAGAAAGCTCTACGTTTAAGCCAAGTTGTTCATGAGATAGATGGTTAAGCTTTTCAAACTAAGCATCAATTGGTGTATTGGTTATCGGTTGTTTTCTTCCTAGAGCTTGTGAGCTTACAGTACCCTATAGTGACACACTGTTTGTTAAATAATTGCCCCATTAGTCACACATCACTTCGTATACTCCTCATCCTATAAAGTATATGTGTTGCAGACGACACTTTTCAAATTATATCAAATTGCTTTTTGTGAAGTATTTTGATATTTGTACACAACCAGCTTGAATATCTGGTTTTGTGTATAAGGTGTAACACTTGATGGTATTAAAATATCCGGATAAAGCAAGCATTCATAAACGCAGCATGACAATCCAAAATAACAAAAAACAAAGATAACATCATGAGCATCGCCAACCACACAGAGATAAAGGGTGGTGGGGGAGGCAGGGGGCATGAAATACAAAATTAGTAAAATATTTCACATTGTATCCGAATAAATTTTCAAAACGACAGGATTCACAAAAAAAAAAAAAAAATTTCCCATTTTCAAATTGCTGAGTTAGGGGTGTATCTGAATGGCCTTTCATAGTTCAAATATTTTCTTTGTAATGTTTTTCAGTTGTTCCAATCTCCATAGTGTTATTGTTCTGTACATACATACATACATACATACACGATATGATGCTGAGCTGTGTGTGGTTGTAAAAAAAAAATTCTTTTCTGGTAAAATCATTTTCAATTTTCCGTTTTATTGTTGTTGTGTTGTATCCTTGTATTTGTATATGTACATACACATATACACTTATATTTTCCAGCCGTATATGTACTCGGTATTGTTTAAAATTTAATTGAATTTTGTAATTAAAATATTGTGTCTGAATCCACACAACCATCCAAAAAAAAAAAAAAAACACGAACTGGAGAAAAATAAAAAAAATTCATGTTGATTAGGATTAAGGATTTTTAAGATGACCGCAATCTTGTTTCATTATTGTGTTACATAAAAATTATATATAATGGGTATATAAGAGGCTTTGTTAAATTGTATGCTATACGCATGTTTATGTATAATAAGCATAATATCATATAAAATGGTAGTTATACATATATAGACGGTATAGTGCGGTAGCAGTGGGTGATAATGATTTAGGTTTTAGTGAAAGCTCGTTCAAACTTTTTTGTTGGAAATTTTTTAATGGCAAGTACCTTTAACACTACACCACACTATTTGTTATTATAAGCACTTCAAAATTTTTAATTAAATTATTTATAATGATTTTTAAAGTATATATGTAGTATTTTATTTTTGTAATTACTTTGGCCTAATAATACAATTTGAATAGAGAGATGATATACTATATATATATATATATATATATATATATATATATATATATATATATATATAACTATATACATATATATATATATATATATATATATATATATATATATATATATATATATATATATATATATATATATATATATATATATTTATATATATATACATATATATATACATATATATATACATATATATATATATATATATATATATATATATATATATATATATATATATATATATATATATATATATTCATATATATATATATATATATATATATATATATATATATATATATATATACCTAGGTGTGGCCTGAAAACCAGACGTGTACTGGTTATTTTTTTTTTTTTTTTTCGGTTTTTACAGGCCATTGTTGGCCCGTAACGTGTCAACAATCTGGCTCCAACAGTTTCGATCGCGAGCCAGCTCTTCATACTGTTGTAAGCAGTTGGAAGATGCCAGATCGCTCTCTACGCCGTGGAGCCATCGTCGCCGACAGCGACCTCTTCGCTTACCGAAAGGCGGTTCTCCCTTAAAGGTTCGCTGTATCATTCGTTTCGAATCAGCACGCAGAAGGTGACCGAGCCAGCGTATTCGCTGTCCTTTGATTTCATGCACGATATCAGGAATTTGCATTAAATTCCTGATCTCGTGATTGAATAGAACTCGGTAAGTGCCATCGACGTCGCGTTTTGGACCATATATCACACGCATGATTCTTCTCTCGAATGTTAGAAGCCATCTTTCGTACTCATCCGTCAAGGTCCAACTCTCACATCCATACATGACAACGGGTCTGATCAACACTCTGTACAGCTTCAGCTTATCCGTATTTGCAAGATATTTTGATTTCAGCAGTGGACGTAGAGGATACAAATCCCGATTGCCAGCGGCAAGGCGAACCTTGATATCCTCTCCCTGCACACTATTATCGTGAGTGATGAGAGATCCAAGATACTTGAATCTCATCACTCCTTCAAACGTGTGGTTACCACTACTGAAATCACTTGCGTCTTGGTCTCGAAAACCAGGGATCAGATATTTGGTTTTGGACTCATTGATTTTGAGACCAACGGAAGCTGAAAACTGTTCCAGTGGATCAAGTAATTCTTTCACTCCGTTGCCATTTAATCCAATCACACAGATATCATCTGCATATGCAAGAAGTTGATTGGATTGTCGGAATAAGATATTGTCCTGAGGTGTTGCACTTTTACGGAGGATGTATTCCAACATGAGATTAAAAAGTATCGGGGACAGCGCATCTCCTTGTCGAACACCAGAAGTAATTGCAAAAATTCTCGATAGCCTGTTCTCAACTTTGACACAGCATTGTGACTGCGTTACTGTCATTTTACACAGATGTACATATTTTTGTGGTATTCCTAAATATTCAAGCGCATACCATAGCCTCTCTCGATTGATCGAGTCATAGGCTTGCTTGAAATCTAGGAATACCTGGTGTACATCGCGAGATGTTTCGTAGTACTTGGAAAGAATCATCCGCAGCGAAAAAACTTGATCAGTGACTGACCGATTTGGACGGAATCCTCCTTGGTAGTCACCGACAATTTCCTCCGCTAAAGGAGTAATTCTTCCCAAGATTATGTAAGACAGTAACTTATATGCTGTGCAAAGGAGAGCTATACCGCGATAATTCTCGCATTTCATGCGATCACCCTTTTTGAATATTGGGCATAACGCGGCCACTTTCCATTCGTCAGGCATAACTTCATTTCGCCATACTAATCGAATAAGGTCGAAAAGACAGTTCCACAAAGTTAGCCCTCCGAATATCAAGAGCTCTGAATTAATGCAATCAACTCCTGGTGAACGATTTTTCTTTAATCTCTGCATGGCCATTGTGAATTCCTCATAGGATGGATCCTCAATGAACATCTCCGCGGTCTGTATTTGAGGGTATTCAAATACAGCTTGTGATACATGTGGAACATTAAGTAGATCAGAAAAATGTTCACGCCATGTATCGAGTACTGCATCGACGTTAACACAGAGGTTTCCATCCTGGTCCCGAATGGCAGTTGACCGAGATCTTAAGGTATGGTGCAATTCGGTGATTCCTTTAAAGAAACCACGCGAATTGTGCTCATTGCTGAGTTGTTGTACTCTTAAGACCTTGGCCTTCCACCATTCGCACTTCTTCTGTCTACAAAATTTAGGCGGTATCCGATTTTTTTGGTTTTGTTGACATTTTTAACTCTAATTGGTTTTTACGGATGCGGGTCGTCAGCCCAGCGATCCAACCAGATTTAGTCGCCTCCTACGACAAGCTCTGGATACTGTGGTGGTATTCTATGGATCTCATGTTTCGTTCGAAATATTTACGAAACATGTTTGCCCCCAACCACAGGGCCTTACTGGTTATACGCTTCGGTTATTAGACCCATATTTTCGTTTAACGCACTTTTTTGGTGTACCAGACCGTAGAGTGGGGTAGAAGGAAAACCTCTAAATTGCCTTCAAATAATTGTTTGTCTGGAGATTGTAGATATTCACACCACACCCGCTGCAGCACTTGTGATGCCAATTTAATTGATGGTGTGCCAGTGCATAACTGCCCACAAGCCCTCGAACACTTTTGTGACAAAACACGTCTTCAAAAAGCACTACGACAACCCATCCTACTTCTTCAGTATACTGTAATCTGGCTGGTAAGGGTTTATACATACAAAGTCTTGGAGGTTGAATTGCATAGAATATGTTATAAAGGCCATTGTCTTTAATACTGTTTCATCGAAACTTGTGTTTGAGACGATTATTGCACTAAATCGACTTGATATAGTCGGAATGATAAATTTGTCCATTTGGGTGTAGCTTCTACTTTTAATTGGACCCGAGGCCGCTTTAGTTGTGACATTATTATCTTTTAAGAGAGATATCGAACATCACTTAATAATGATCTGCACCACAAGAGATGGAATAATTTCATCTCTTGGCGACTATCGAAATTTTTAACAAATCACCAAAGATCCCCAGTCTTTCTTGAATTATGATAGCCGCATTTTCAGAATCCTGATGGGAATTCTCACGGGACAGTGTTTCCTTTATAATGACATATTACGAGTGAAAATTAAGATATATCTATATAACAAGCCGTTCAAATGTCAATATCGAAGCAGTGCGTGATAGTGTTGGTGAAACCCCAGGAACATCAATTTGGCGTTGGTGGGCAAGCATTTTAAACTTCAAGTAGCTTTCTGCAGTGTATACTCACAAAGGATCAAAAGATTTGTATGGTGCTCGATATCGCGAAATTGCCAGTGAAACAATTTAAATACTGCATGACACATTTCCTGGTCATGCACTCTTTCGTTTCGGTGATAATTTCACGACAGCCACGGTATTGGATGTGCGCAGTAGAATGAGAGAAGTGTAGATTACCTCATATAAATATTTTAATGTGGTAAATTGAGAAAATCAGTCCAGATCAAATCGATTCCGCATTCCCACTACTATGGAAAATATTCGCAACACACTGTGAAAACCGACAAATCTAATTTGTACATCGTTTCAATCATAATATCGAAGGCATTGAAAGTGTAGATTCAATTAGCCAAATAGGACGAGTGAATATCCTGAGCTGTTGAATGCACATCAAAGTATCGCGTGTATGGTATTTATGAAGGCAGTTGACGGAGGAAACATAAGAATATTATTCATTGATTTCGAAGATCTCAAATAGCGTTAGACATTCTTTAAAGTTAAAGATGAATATCCATAGGCAAAGGACAAACCACTGTAGTAAACTGCCAAGAACTCGACGATGACCGCAAGGTAAATTGAAAGAATACAAAATCATCATCTGGTCATTGATAGAGTTCAATCAAACGATGAACAATTTACGAAGTGATTCAAGAAGTTTTGGTTAAGTGATGATTCTGCTGAAAGCCGATTTTTGACAAATACTACCTGACGCTCATTAGACTCTCGATTGTAGATAATGGATTTTCAAACTCTTGGATTGGTAGAGGAGACCCTATTACTTGGCCTGCATGGTGTCCAGACCTAAACTCTCTGTGTTAGTGATTTCATTTGATTGTGTATTTTTCAGTGTTGGCATACCGGAAAAAAATGGTAACGTTATTAATTTCGTTATATCTCCGAATTAAATTTCGTTATCGTTACGGTTATTGGTACGTAACTTAAAAAGCAAATAATTTCGTTCCGTTATACCGGTATTAATGGGTACATAGAATTTAAATTTACATAGATAGATTAAAAGTTTGCTTAATAAGAAGGTGCAAAGAACGTCCTGCATGCTTATAAGAGGGGCGCTGAGGAAAACACCTATAAGTGCTTTAGAGGTCATGTTTTACGTTCTCCCCGTTGACATTTATGGTAAGCAGATGGCGGTGATTACGGCCACTCGACTATCAGCGGATCAGCCATATCTCAATGGAAATATCTTCAGACAGGACACTCGACGATAGTCAGATCGCTGAGGAAAGAACTGGCGAATCTAGACTATGTTACATCGACTCTGTGCTTCGAGAAAAGTTTCCAAACTACCTGCCCCTCAAGGGAATCTTGAAGGAGCGGGTCGGCAGCGGAAACGGAAGCATTGCAGTTCTTTACGGATGGCTCCAAGCTACACGGTAAAGTAGGAGCTGGAGTCTTCTTTAATAAACAACATCCAGGTAGTCTGGGTCCTCGGCCACTCAGACGTAATGGGAAACTGCAGGACGGACAAACTAGCGGGGCACGGTACAACTCTCCAACTGCTACCGGAAAGGAAGACCCATTAACGACCCATCAAAGTTGGGGAGACCCATTAACGCACTCAAGACTGTGCTTGAAAAAGTGCGAACGATAGGTGGACGACCACCCACCCACGCTGAACTTGAAACGCTCTAAGGCACTTATCTCCATACGAAGACGTGAACTTAAAACGATCGTGGGGATACTCACAGGACACTGCCTTCTTGGAGAACATGCAAGGAGGCTAGGTCTAGAAGTAAATGACTTTTGCAGAAGCTGTATGGACGAGGAGGAAGAGACGGTAGTCCACCTCCTATGCTGATGCCCGGCTTTGGCACACAAAAGATATGAATATTTGGATAAGTTCTTAATGGACTACCTTTCTGATCTCGAAAACTGTAATGTGCGAGACGTATTCTTACGTTACGTAAGAAGCTCAAACTGGTTACGTAAGAAGCTCAAACTGGTTCTCATAAGCAGCCACTCAACCTAACCTAATCTTGCTTAGTGTTAATTCGCTGTAGAAAATAAGGAGTTTTGATTAGAACCTTCAGAAAAGCTTGCACCGTGCATTTTTCGAATGATCCTGAAAATTTAAACTAGAACTGGGATGCTGGGAAGCATCTTTACTTTTACAAAGTTATTTAGCAGCGCAGAAATTTGATTTGCTTCACTAATCGTGTGCGTATTTAGGTTATTTGTGAAATTGTTAAATTTCTGCTTCAGATATGAACTTAAAATATTTTTAGAAACCGAAGCTCTTCGCCAGATATATTATTCGCTGGAAAACCCAAATAACGGAAAATATATAAACCGTAACGTTACAAAGTAACGTTATTTCCAATTTCATTATTATAGTACCGGTACAAATAACGTTATTGGGAATAATTCTGGTTTTTCCGTTATTTCGTTCCGTTACAATACCGGTATGCCAACACTGGTATTTTTCAAATAGTCTACCCACGCTGATTTAGCTGATTCTTCGACTAATTCCATCAGCTGAACTCAATGCTCCCAGTTACAATGAGGCAAAAAAGAACATTTAACTGCTTCAATATCAGGATCCAAAATTGCTTGTTATTTATGATCTATATTGATAAATTTTACTTCAGGATTTCCAAGGTCATATTCCAAGGTTAGGATTTCTAAGGTCAGATACCGCAATGGATATTTTTTAAATAATCACATGTTTGAGCCAAGTTTTGGTGGTTGGTTTTCGATTTCATTATCCAGATTATTGATCCTTTAAAAGCTGATGAAAATAAAAAGGATCAGATTTTGTACAATAAATACAAAGATTAGCCTCTCGCTACTGGATGAACTATGCCACTTATCTTCACTTAAACACTTTGAACTCACTGGTTAAAATACAACTTCTGTCAATGTGATTTTGAACTGAGTCTTAAATACCTGGTATAATGCGAGTCTCGTTGAAGATGAGTGATTTCAACTTGGCTGGTGCATGTGCTTCGTTTGTAAAACTATACACGACATGTTTTAGCGTTTTGATTTCACCACGCCACTCTTTCAGTGTTCTTTCAGTCTTGATTCGATTCCCTATGTTGCTCCAATTTTTGTATGGTGATTTCGGCGAGTTTTTGTTGTCCACAAGCTCTTCCAATCTCCGGCTTTTACTTTGACGTCATCTGATCTTGTCTCGAAAACCTCTCGTAGCTCGTCTAGTTGTTTCTCGAAACCATTAAACTGCTTTTTTTGTATGTGCTATATTTTGTTTGTGGATTTTGCAGATGTTCTTGCGGTTGTTGCTGTTGCAGTTTTTGCTGGTTTTGTTGCTGCTGGTGCTGTCGAGCAAGGTTTTCAGTTAGTTGTTGTTCTTGCTGTTTTGCTAAATTTTCAGCCAATTGTTGGTATTTCAGATTTTAAGCCACCGTTTAGGTGGATTTCACCGCATTCACTTGCGAGTGATTAAACTCATAAATTTTGACGATTGATACCAGTTAAGCTCAGATTACAGTTTTAGAACTCTCCAACTCCTTTTTCATAAGTATATGTAAGCGTTTAACATTAACTGGTCTAATTATCAAGTAAATGCAAAGGGTATACAGCCTATAATACGTCGTGGTAGATACTGTCTCTATCCAATACTAATTCGTTATATATCTTGCATGAAATCGAAAAGACTAGTTCAGTTCGGAAAAGACTACTTCAGTTTGAAAGTGATTCTGAGTGGGGAAACTTATATTACATTTATTCCTACATTGGACATACGAAGTGAATACTAACGATTTCATATCTAAAACATTATCAGTTGGACAATATTAATAAATTGATTGATTAATGTATAAATATCGCCCAACTATATTTAACTGCGGCCAATATCAACAACATAATCTCAAAAATATATACATGTTTGATTGCATATCTAATTACTGGTGTGTTTAAACAGGAACCGGAAATAATTGCGAGTATATACATAAAACAAGAAACATGAACGTGTACATATATTATATACGAGTATTATATGTACATTACAATAAAATTAATTAATTTATAATTTGTGAAAATCAACTGGCAGCTGCCACCACCCCATTTCTTGTATATATGTACTATATATACAATTATTTGATTGGGATCACCACTGTACTGTATATATAGTCGAAATACCACGCACATATTGCCACAATCGCGCCAACACCATTTGTCGTATAGTTGTTGTTGTTGTTGTTTTTAAATAACACCTTAATTTCCTTTTTTATTTTGTTTTTGGTTTTCCAGTCATGAAAACAAATGAGACACGATCAATTCAAATTAATAATCAATTAATGAATAAAATAAATATTAAATTAATTTTTATTGTTAAAATATTTAAAAAAAAAATTTTGCGCATGGTGGCAATGGGGTGTCGATGTATATACCATTCACATCCCTCGATTACAATTATTGTTTTCCATGTATTCATCGGTTTTTTGGCTAAAGCATCCCAATTCGATTGTTTGTTATGGATTAACAATGGATTTTTGTTGTTTTCGATTGTAAAGCTGACATAATATCCGCTCAGCGATTAGGATGGATATACAAACAGTCACAAAACAACAACAGTCACAAGAATAAACGATTTGAATTTTGCCTCAAGTGTCTTTGTCTTTTTGCAACGAGAATGTTTTGATATATGTATCAACAAATGGATTGGAACAATGTTGTTGTTTGTTTTGTGTGTGTTTCAAAATTTAAACAAAAACATTAGCTGATTTGAAGATGGGTTCATAAATCAAATTTACTTTATTAGGAAATCATATATATGCCCGTGATCTGTTGTTCTTTGCTTCGATTGCCTCTATTTAATGTCGGGTGGTTATAAACGGTTTTTCAATAAGAGGTTTTATTTTGAATATCCTGCTATTTGGGCAGCTGTCAATTTTGAAGCGGTCTTCTTTTCACATTTGAGTTAGTGATTTTTCAATCAACCTGACGCGTTAACGATAAAGCACCTCTGGTCGTGGTAGATTTACTTGTACTAGGACCGGTACTAGTGGGCAAGGAGGAAAATTACTGTTTCAATTATGATAGCTTACTTGGTCGCTGGAATCACCACATGCAATTTAGCTATAATTCTGTCGGTTGACTGACCATATATCGGTATTTGTACTTCAGAGGACCTCAATATATCATAAAGACAGATGATGATTTATGCTTAAGTATATAGTTGTACTGAAATGTCCGTGCTTTTTTTTTTGGTGCTATATCTCCCTTCAATTGATGATCCATACCTTGCTTTATTGAGTTGTTGGCATACACTGAGATGTACTTGGCCGTAAGATTAGAATAAATATGATTGGAACCCAGGTTAAAATGTTAATGGTAAAAATCGGATACGGGTAAAAACCTATTTCTGAATGTACTTGGATATGATTAATGATAGATAGGCACATAAACCGTAAAACAATATAAGAAAGATTATATATGAAGTGGAACTCGTTGCTCGCAGTGAATCTTGATGTCCTAAAAGTAGACATCATGTCTCAAGGCTAAAGATTGACTATACATATAAAGCTTATGTTGGACTTCCAAATTAAAGCTCAGGCTCGATTGTCCCGCATTGTGACGTACACTCTCGGTCCTGAAATATGTTAGATTTTCGAATGAGACTCGAGTCAGTGAAGTTATCTCGAATTTTCAGCACGAAATTTGTTGGTTTGTTTCCTGGCTAAATGATATCCCGAGAAAATGTAGTGGTAACAAAAAAATGTTTGGTCATCCCGAATCTATTTTTCGGTCAGACAGTGTATACGCCGTTGCTATACAATGGGGATAAAAGTCTTTGGGTCACTTTTGTATCAGAGGATTTTTTTTACATGTACATACAGAAAACTGGCAATCTTTTAAATTAATTATACCACCAATCGTACAGATAAATCCGTATAGTGGCATATATGGTCAGATAGGCCATAATAATATTACCAGGCGTATCTGGTCACTTAGAATCGTCTATTGATTTATCGAAAAGAAATAAATTAAAAGAGGTTGTGACAACTGTGGGTCAACCCTGTCTGGCTACTCATAATCGTTTATTGAATGCTACTATACGGATTTATCTTTATGACTGGTGGTTTTCAATTTAAAAGATTGCCAGGTTAATAAACAATTTTGAAATAGAAAAATCGATTTGGGAAGTTTCTCGGGATGAATATGTTTATTCATAAAATTTAGCCAAGGAACAAACCAACAAAATTCGTGCTGAAAGTTCGGGGTAACTTCACTGACTTCGAAGCCAAGGTGTTCGGTATCGTCAATATACGTTCTTCATACTATGGGAAGAGTATGAAGAACAGGAACACAATAAGTGCTCAACAGATACTTCTTCTTTTTCCCTTAAACACATTTCGAAGTTTGCGTTTTTTCGAATTTTCATTCGGCTAGATGGAGAAAATATCCACTCATGGAGAAAATATACAATGTTGGATAAATGAAGAAATGGTGACCCAAAAAATAAGGTTTTAAAGGGATAGTTAGGCTTTTATTGCTAGGCGGTAACTTATAAAAGACCTTGTGGACGTAGATGAAGTGCATACCTCAAAACGGTACACATTCGGTTGTGAAGGCATTTAAAAACGCTTTCACATATCTCTTCAGACTTTTGTCCAAGAAACTAAAGCTACTAATTAAAGAAATCAAAAATGAATCCATTAATAAATACCTAGGTAGCCTGTCTGGGGAAAACGATACCGAGTACTCCATTTGGAAAATGGAAATGTCTCCAGCTACAAACGACGATGGAACTTGGGCTATACGTGCAAATTATTACGTAACATTATTTCCAACTCAACTTAAAAACACGTTCCAGGCTAGACAAACAGTAGAGGAAAACATACCACCAGTATATAAAAAGGACAACAATAATATAGCTCCTGTCCCATTGCAAGAATTAAAAGAGGAAATCTCCAGGATAATACTTAATTATAGGACAAATAATAAAAGCCCCACCTGAAAATGGACTACGAAAGCTACTCCAAATAATTAACGCAGTATATAAAGACTTAAACACGAATCAATGGAAAGTCGCTGAAGTAATTATGATACCCAACCCAACCAAACAAACCATTAGTATAGACCAATATCCTTACTTCCAATGATTTCAAAAAAAATTCGATCGACTCAAACCAATAATTAAAAGAAGAAATCTTATTCTATCTCATCAATTTGGCTTTAGGGTAAACCATTTAACAATCGAGCGGAATACAAACATAATTGAAGATGTACTTGAAAAAAAAGTTTGTTTTAGTAGCACAGGCTTTCGATAAAGTTTGGCATAAAGGCTTGGAATACAAATTAAAACGAGATAGTCAAAAAGCTTTTACCAAAGCAATTTTATGAAATACTAAAATCTTACATAGCTAACCGGGACTTCCATGTTAAACCAGATGGTGAATACTCTTAAATAATTAAAATATCAACAGGCGTATTCTGGGACCAACTTTATATGTATTATATACCTCTGATCTACTAACAAAAGAAGAGCCAACTATAGCAACGTTTGCAGATGATACGGCCATTGTATAGCAGTTGCTGATTCCATAGAAGAATCCACTAGCAAATTACAAAGAGTGACTAATATAGTGAACACTTGGACGAAAAGGTGGCGAATAAAATTGGATAAAGCAAAATCTGTTCACGTAAATTTCACTAATAAAAAGGTTGATTAGATACCAGTAGATCTGAACTCCCTGCAAATTCCATATGCAAACACTGGAAAATATCTAGGCATGAATATTGATGCGAAACTGAAATGGAAAGAGAATATGCGAAAAAGTGAAAAGAAAAATTAAACATTAGATACAGAAAGATGAATTGGTTCTTAGAACTTCTCCTGAGCTAACTTTACATTATCGATTGCTTTTATACCGGCAAATTCTTAAAACTACATGGACTTACGGTATTCAGCTTTGAGGCTGTACAAAGCAAGCAAACGTAAACATCTTCCAGTAATTCCAAAGCAATGCACCGTGGTACGTGAGAAATGACAACCTCCATAGAGATTTGAAGATGGATTTCGTGTGTATAAATAAATAAAAACGCAAGATAACACATACAACGGATTAGTCAGGGTGGAACAAACAAAGACAAAGATTAAATCTTTGCCATCCCGAATTATGTGACGTTTATAGCTCAACTTTGCTTTAACCATTGTATTGACGCCCCACTTTTATATAGAATAAATATACGCCACAAAAACGAGCAGAAAATGCATCATCCTATCCGTCGAGTTCCACACAAAACCACAATTTATCGTTGACATGTGAATTTTCGACAGTACGGTACTACAGTAGACAGACCTCGTTCTGGAATACAACAGACGTCTCGTAACGCTAATAATGTGGCTCTGGTGCGCGATAGTGTTGCAGAGTCTCCAAAAACATTAATTCGGAGACATGGTTCCCAGTAACACATTTCTGCACGCAGTTTAAGGCGAATTTTGAAAGCTGATTTGAAAATGTTCCAGTAAAAAATTCAATTAGTCCAAAAATTGCTACCGAGTGATCCTGATCAACGAGTTGAGTACAGTAATGCAATTCTAAGGCTGTCTGGTGAAATTGAAGAATTTCCGTCTAAATTGATAATAAGCGATGAAGCCCATTTTCATCTCAGTGGCCACTTCAAAACAAAAATCATTGCATCCACTTAAATAAATGTATGGTGTGGTATTCATGCTGGAAACATCCATGGTCACTACTTTTTTTGTAAATGACCAAGGTTTTGAAGTAGCTGTTACTGCCAAACGGTACCAAGATATGATTCGAAATTTTCTTGTGCGTGAAATGGAAAAACAAGGACTAGTGGAAATGTGGTTGAAGCAAGATGAGACCGCAGCATACACAGCTAGTTTAATAATTCAATTATTGAAGGAGGTTTTTCCACGAAGACTTATTTCGCGAAATGGCGATTTAGCATAGCCAGCCAGATCTCCGGATTTAACAACACCAGACTGTTTCTTATAGGGGTTTTTAAAGTTTATGTGAATAAGCACCAAACGGTTCAACATCTTAAAGACAATATTCGTCGCCAAATTTAAGAAATTCAGCCTGAGATGTTGCAAGATGTCATGAACAATTAAAAGAGCCGAAATTTGGATAATGAATCGCTGTCACAATTTAGCCGATATAATTTTGTAATCATAACGAAAAAAAAATGTTATTTATTTATCTTAGCTTTGAACAAAGTTATAGGCACTCAAAATGGCAGCGGGAGTTTCGTCTCACCCTGTATAAATGCTGAAATACTCCGAAGTTGGATAACACAAATCCAATGATAAAGCTGCGAAGGAAGAATCTACTAGATCCAACCGGGATCGACTAAAATGTAATAAAATTATGTAAAGGGTACCAGTTTAAGGGCTATAACCCTCCAATCGTGAAAAAAACATATCTCTTAGAGGAATAACTTTTTAAACTAGTTTCTCAATAGCTGGTTTGTTATCGAAATCGTTAGTGTCTAATGTTTTAGTTGAGTATTACCAACATGGTATGCTGTCATCATTCATAAATTGCAGAACGATGTTATTGGAATTTGTCCAAAGTAAATGTCATTCAATAATATTTACTTCAAATCAATACAAAAACCAAAATCAACAAGTAGTGTTTACGAGAAAATTCTATAAATCCTTGAAAATTTCTATACCACATTTTATCACATGCATAACCTTCTTTGTTCGACATCAGTTTTCATAACATAACTACTTTGTCTAACAGGTATGTACATATGGGAACGTGTAGATGAAAAATTAAAAATCAATAAACATAAAAATTTCATTATACTTAAAACCCAATGGGACCAACTATAGACAAATCTACATATATACACAGCTGGATGTGGGTGGATGGTGTGTATATACTCGTATGTTCATATTAAAAATGAAAATAGTTTTGGTTAACGTACGAGTGTATAAAAATGTTATATAATAGTCAGGATGGATTTGTGATAGATAAGAATTCATAAATGTGTAAAGATAAATCTATTAGTGAAAAATGTAAACCCGAAAAACTAACAAACCTAAACAGGATGAGGTTTTTTGTTCGATCACGGAGAGGTTTCCTCAACATTCTGAAAATCCAGTAAAAAAAAGCTATGTTGTATTGATTCTACACTTTTATATGGTTTAGTATTTATCAATTTTTTATTATATAATACTGAATGAAATGAAAATTAATGTACGAGTGTGTAAATGTATGTTCGAGAATATTATCTGCACATCTTTCCATCATTCGATATAGAATGTAGATATATAACTATATGAAACTATATGTACGAGTGTTTTTGAACATTTTGATGGCAAAGTGGTTTCACTTCATACATACATATAATGTATGTCGTCGTCTCTACACGTTCTACATATACACACGATACACAAAGTGATGATGATGATGATGAAAATGACACATATGTATCGATGATAATTTGATACATACGTTTACAATTTGAATAGATGAGAATAATAAATGATTTAATTATGATCAAAAACAGAAGAATAGTAATAAATATTTATGGTAATTATAAGACGTATTGTTTTATTCTGATTAATATTTGATATTTCGAGTTTTTAATTCTAAAAACGTAGCATTGGAATGTGTATCGAATTTCGTCATGAAAGTAGTTATAATCATTTAGGAGTTTCGAAACTACTACTTGGTTCAAGTACAAACAATATATAGAGCTTTATATCAAAGCTTACTATTTGACCTTTTAAGAAACAACATTTCAGTTGGTAGCTTTACAAACTACTTTTGAATCCACTGCAATATTGGTTCAAAGATCGTATTTGGCACTACAAAATGTTGTTGTCAGTCTAATGTTGTTGTTGTCAAATGTTTAATTCAAATTAAATGTAAAAGCAAAATTTGGAAGTTATGTGTGTGTGTACAAAATAGGTATTATCTCGACTTTAAGATTAAATAAACAGTATGATGAAAAGCTCTTGAAAGTTGTACGACTATAGAAATTCGTAAACTTCATAAATTTCCATATTATCCAATTATAAGACCCTGAATTATATTGGTTGTGATATTTAATACTAAAAGGTTTACGTATGAGCTTTTAAGAAAAAACGTTTCAATTCGTTTTAAGTTTTTTTATTTTTGAAATTAATTTTGAATCCACTACAGTATTCAATTAAAAATCGAATTAAGCTCGAAAAAATGTTGTTGTCATTATGATGTTGTTGTTGTCAAGTAGATCATTGATATTAGGTTATAAAATTAACGCATAATAAGGTACTTACGTGCACTTTGATATGTACAGATATTTTGTTGATATGAAGAATAAATAAACAGATTGACGAAAAGCTTATTTAAGCTCATGAAAGTTGTACGACAATAGAAATTGATAAACTTGCTTAATCTCAAATATCATAAATTATTATCTCCTGAATGGTATTGGTCGGAAATCTAATGAAAAAAGCTTTATAACGGGTGATTTTTTAAGAGCTTGAGAACTTTTTTTTAAAAAAAAACGCATAAAATTTGCAAAATCTCATCGGTTCTTTATTTGAAACGTTAGATTGGTCCATGACATTTACTTTTTGAAGATAATTTCATTTAAATGTTGACCGTGGCTGCGTCTTAGGTGGTCCATTCGGAAAGTCCAATTTTGGGCAACTTTTTCGAGCATTTCGGCCGGAATAGCCCGAATTTCTTCGGAAATGTTGTCTTCCAAAACTGGAATAGTTGCTGGCTTATTTCTGTAGACTTTAGACTTGACGTAGCCCCACAAAAAATAGTCTAAAGGCGTCAAATCGCATGATCTTGGTGGCCAACTTACCGGGCCATTTCTTGAGATGAATTGTTCTCCGAAGTTTTCCCTCAAAATGGCCATAGAATCGCGAGCTGTGTGGCATGTAGCGCCATCTTGTTGAAACCACATGTCAACTAAGTTCAGTTCTTCCATTTTTGGCAACAAAAAGTTTGTTAGCATCGAACGATAGCGATCGCCATTCACCGTAACGTTGCGTCCAACAGCATCTTTGAAAAAATACGGTCCAATGATTCCACCAGCGTACAAACCACACCAAACAGTGCATTTTTCGGGATGCATGGGCAGTTCTTGAACGGCTTCTGGTTGCTCTTCACTCCAAATGCGGCAATTTTGCTTATTTACGTAGCCATTCAACCAGAAATGAGCCTCATCGCTGAACAAAATTTGTCGATAAAAAAGCGGATTTTCTGCCAACTTTTCTAGGGCCCATTCACTGAAAATTTAAATGAAATTATCTTCAAAAAGTAAATGTCATGGACCAATCTAACGTTTCAAATAAAGAACCGATGAGATTTTGCAAATTTTATGCGTTTTTTTTTTAAAAAAAAGTTCTCAAGCTCTTAAAAAATCACCCGTTATATGAGCTTTTTAGAAATTAAATTTTGATTAATTTAAAGCTGTGTATTTTGGATTTACTCCAGATCGACATTATCCATACAAAATGTTGTTGTTGTCAAATAGTTCGATTACTTTAGATTATAACTATATGCATGTACTTATAAAACACAGATATTATGTCAATATAAAGAATAAATAAACAGTTGGACGAAAAGCTCATTCAAGCTCTTGAAAGTTTTACGACAGTAGAAATTAATAAACTTACTCAATCCCAAATATCAGCTACATTATTAGTTCCTGAATTATATTGGACGTGAAGTTGCATAGTAAAAGCTTTATGTGGAAGCTTTTTAGAAACGATATTATATTTTATTTAAAGTTGTGATGTTTGACAACTGATTTTGAATCCACCACAATATAGGTTGGAAGACCAAATTTAACTCTACAAAAGGTTGTTGTTTTCAGTCTGATGTTGTTGTTGTCAAATAGTTAATTTAAATATTGATTATTAAATAATCTCAAAATTTGTTAGTCCCGTTTAAAAGACAGATATTATGTTGACATAAAGGTTTTATAGTTTGATGAAAAGCTCATTTAAGTTCATGAAAGTTGTACGACTATAGAAATTGATAAACTGGTTAAAATAAGTAAGTCCTCTGATTTATTTCACGACCAACATTATTTCGGGTTTAATAATCAAATTATTAAATCCTGAAACTAAACAATAAAAGCTCACCATATGAGCTTTTCAGAAATGCTATTTTAACTTATTTGAAGTTTAGTATTTAGTTTTCAAAGTTGAATTAAACTCTACAAAATGTTGTTGTGGTCACAATAATGTTATTATTAAATAGTTAATTTACTACAGACAATTGATCGAAATAAGTTGACTACGGGTCCACATTGGTGTGATGGCATTTTGTTTTATTCATCTCACCAAATTAATACTGTATATTGGAGTCATATAAAGTAGAAGATGTGTTGCTTATTCCTGAATATTGGTCAACCGGACCCTCATTAGATCAATAAAATGCCAGTCACTTATAAGTGGTTGTCCAATCAATAATGGTCCTTTTATGAGCATTGAGTAGTAGACAGATTAAACTTTTAGGTTATTTTTGAAAAAATACTCTCAACTTCGAATTCTTTACGTTTATTTAAAGACTGTCTTAAATAAAGGTTTCCTCACTTATGAACTTGAAGATGCTAATTGTGATAGTTGAGGATGCGTTACGATGGTAAAACAATATTCTTTTGCCATATTCAGTTGATAAGTTCAAAAATGCAAGAGTGAAATGATTTCAGGATGGAGTTCTATATTATATCATTCTGTGCTTATTGGTTAAAGAAATGAGCACTACAAAATGTTATTGTTGTCAGTATAATGTTTTTGTTGTCAAATAGTTGATTCAAACTACATTATTGTTAAACACAAGAAAAGGAAGTTATGTGAAGGTTTAAAAATAAATATTATTTCAACTTAAAGAATAAATAAACAATTTGATGTAAAGCTCATTTAAGCTCATAAATGTTGTACGACAAAAGAAATTGATGAACATGCTTAATGTGAAATATTATCAAATTATTGGTTCGTGAATAATATTGGTCTGGTAATTGAATAGTAAAAGCTTTGGATATGAGCTTTTAAAAATGAGTTTCATGCTCTACAAAATGTTGTTGTGTGGTTAAAAAAAGAGTTCATATTAGATTATATGTTAAAACAAAATAAGAAACTTACTAATACGTTTAAAAGACAAATATCTCAACATAGAGAATAAATAAACAGTTGGAAGGAAAGCTCACTTAAGCTTTTGAAAGTTGTACTATTATTAGTATTAGCATTAGTAATAGTATTAATAAATTATTAGATCTTGAGTATAATTGTTCGTAGATCGAATAGTAAAAGCTTTACATATGAGCTTTTAAGAAATGGGATTTCGATGCATTTAAAGTTGTGTAAATTTGAAAATTAATTTTGAATCTTCTTCAACATAGATTTAAAAATCGAATTTAGCTCTAAAAAATGCAGTTGTTGTCACTTTGATGTTGTTGTTGTCAATATGATGTTGTTGTTGTCAAATGGTTTATTTAAATTAGTTTATAAGATAAACGCAAAACTAAGTAGTAGTATTTCTAGAACACAAATGTTCTGTTCACATGAACAATATAAAAATAGTTTGATGAAAAGCTCATTTCAGCTCATAAAAGTTTTACGACAGTAGAAAAATATAAACCTTTAGAAGAAAAGTAAGTCTCACCATTTATTTCATGACCAATATGAGTTAGGGTTCAATCATCAAATTATTTAATCCACAAATTGAATAGGTTAACATATGAATTTTTCAGAAATGAAACTTTACTTCTATGGTCGAAAAACCAAATCACTTTTTCTATATTATGTTGAGATGAGCGTGTATTCGAGTAGTGACCGATGAATTATTTTCAGACTAATAAAGGTTTTCATACAAATCCCCACAGTAAATTCCAGAACATACATATTTGAACGTTTCACCATTGAGTCTTCACTTTTGTTTAAACCTGTGTTAAAATATTTAAACTCGATTATATCGTAAATATGTAAAAGCAGGTCTACAGATACGATCATAAGAAGGTTTAGTATTCTGTCAATAAGTTATTTTGTCAAGTTCAAGGAGAGATTTCGATTGTACTGTCTCATTTTCTGTTGCCATTGCAAATTTATCAGGGGTTTCTGGCAATTACTAGACAGTTAAATATCATATATTGGTCATAAATTGAATAGTAAAAGCTTCACATAAGAGCTTTTAAGAAATGATATCATAATTCATTTAAAGTTGTATAGTTTGATAAATTAACTGTGAATCCATCGATATTTTCTGTTTAGGTATCGAATTTAGCTCTACAACGGTTGTTGTTGTCAGTTTGAAGTTGTTGTTGTCAGTCTGATGTTGTTGTTGTCAAATAACTAATTTAAATTAGATTATAAGTTATTTCCAAAATTAGGTAGCAATAGGTACATTTAAAACAAACATATCATGCCAACATAAAGAATAAATAATTTCATTGATGAAAAGCTCATTTAAGCTCATGAAAGTTGTACGAGAATAGAAATGGATAAATTTGCTAATTCTAATATATTGTCAAATAATTAAATCCCGAATAATAGTGGTCATGGTATTTGACAGCGAAAGCTTTACGTATGAGCTTTAAAAAATGATATTTTAATTCATTTAAAGTTGTATATTTTTGGAAATTAATTTTGAGTGCTCTAAAATACAGGTTTACAGATCGAATTCATCCATTTAAATATTGTTGTTGTCACTTTGATGTTGTTATTGTCAAATGTATTTAATGGTAAATAGATTATAGGATAACTGCAAAATTAGATAGTAACGTTTACTTATGTATAACGTCAACATAAAGAATAAATAAATAGTTTGAAGAAAAGCTCATATCTTGAAAAAATGGGTTACCTTTTGAGATTGAGTTGATTTCACGACCAATATTATTCGGGATTTAATTATACAGTTTTCAAATCCTGAAATTAAATAATAAAAGCTTTTTACATATGAGCTTTTAAAATATTCAACTCATTCAGATTTACGTATTTAGGTTTAAAGGACGAATTTAGATCTTCAAAAAAGGTTTATGTTGCAAATAGATTATTTGCTACAGGCAGTTTATCAAAATAAGTTGACTTTGTTGTTCTCATCAAATTCATACTTAATGGAGTCATATTAATTAGTTCCGTACGCTAACAAGATTTGTTATTAATTTTTGATTATCTGTCAGTCGGAACTTCATCAGAT
The DNA here is from genome assembly GCA_963932295.1 of Tipula lateralis. Lineage (NCBI taxonomy): Eukaryota > Metazoa > Arthropoda > Insecta > Diptera > Tipulidae > Tipula > Tipula lateralis. The sequence goes on from OZ010737.1 coordinate 37,742,983, forward strand.
CCATAAAATGGCAGTTACTAATGAGTGGTAACACAATAAATAGTGCCCCTTCCATGCTCGTTAAAAAAGCGTTAAATTGACTATTTGGTTAGTTATTTTTAAGTTTGCTGTGCATTTTGTCAATTCTTAACCTTTGACTTAGAGGTGTCATTACTTACGACGTTGTGCTTCAATCACTGCCAATCGTTATAGTTGATGATAGTTGAGGATGCATTACGATAGTGAAATCACTTTATTGCCTTCTTCAATTGTGAGTTTAACAAATGAAATAGTGAAAACATTTCAGAGTGAAGTTTTATATTAGAGCTTTTTCTGACAACTCATTGCTAACAGTATCTAAAGTGTAGCATAATTAATTCGAAACATTTTCCAATAGCTATGAGATTATAAATATTTAATCGATTTCGAAAGATATACTTGAAGGATTTAAAAAACACAAAAACATCGTTAAACCAAATTTCATTTGACACATGACACCACAGGGACTTTTTTTATATAAGAATTTACGGTCAGTATTAAGCTTCAGCAGAATCAAACTCAAAATTATTTCTGACCTTACGCTTTTGTGGGTTTTGATGTTTGATTGTTTGCTCATTGATATTTCTTCAAAATCGAAATAGAAAAAAGCTTAAAAATAATGTGAAACCAAATATATAGACACTGCCTAAAAGCTTTGGTATAAACCCAAAATGAAAGAACGAATTTAGCACTTCATAATATTTTTTTTTTCAGCTAGTTGTGTGTACTTATAAACTAAACAGTTACTATGTTAACATGAAGAATAGACAAAGAGTTTGACGAAAAGCTCATTTAAGTTCACGAAAGTTGTACATCAATCTTGAAATTAATAATTTGGCTGAACTCAAAAACTATCAAATTATTAGATCATGAATAATATTGGCCTTGATATTGAATAGTAAAAGCTATACATATGAGCTTTTCAAAAATGAATATTCAATTACCGTGAAGTTTTGTTTTTTGGCCACTTATTTGGAATCCACTAGAACATTGATTTAAGGATCAAATTTGGCGCCTTAAAATTGTGTTTTTCTTAGACTGATGTTGTTGTTGTCAAATAGTTAATTTAAGTCAAGTTATAAGTTAAACGCAAAACTATAGGTAATGTATAAAAACACGTATTAAACACAAATATTAGCTCGAAATGTAGAATATATGATAGGAAGCTTAATTAAGCTCATGAAAGTTGCAAGACAAGAAAAAGTGATAAACTTGCTTAATCTCAAAATCATCAAATTATAAGATCCTGAATTATATTGGCCGTGAAATGTTATAAGTAAAGCTTTACACATGAGCTTTTAAGAAATGATATTTCGCAGTTCATTTAAAATTGTATTTGTTTGACCACTAGTTTTGAACCTATTACATTAGGTTTAGATTGAATTTACCTTTTCAAAATATTGTTGTTGTCAGTGTGATGTTGTTGTTGTCAAATAGTAAATTAATCAGATAAACGTGAGATTGAGAAGTTTCATTGCACTTTCAAAACGAAGATGTTATTTTGACCTTAAAATTGAGTAAAAAGTTTGACGAAAAGCTCAATAAAGCTATAGCAAGTTGCACAGTAATAGTAATTGATGAACTTGCCTAAAGGTGCGTCATCACTAAGAAAGAACTTACTGATAGTTAAGTCATTTTTTGCTATATACTGAATAAGCTAAAACAAATAAAAGAAACAAATCATTTCAGGATGAGGCTTTATATTAGATTATGTGCTTTTGCGAACGGTAATAATTTTATCTAAGATAGAGCTTAATTTGCAGACGCCATCATAGTGAATTATATCATCTGGATAGTAAAAGTTTAAACTGTTAGAGCTTTCGCCTATTTACCGCAATACTAAGTAACAGCTCTTTGTATTCACAACGCGTTTGTTATAGCCAAACTTTAAACTTTTAATTATTTTTGTAGTGCTTATCACCTAGAAATACTTGAAAAACATTACGGTATAATAAAGTAATAAACGAAGGATATCCTCTTCGTGCATAACTAGGGTGTGAGCTTTCTATATATAAAAAATATGGTAAACAAATGTAAGGACAAAAAACATTGAGGTTTTTAAATGACTTTCCCTACACTATTATATCAACTCATTATTAATACAATTTTTTTGCGTTATTTATTTAATTAGCATGCAAACAATAAAATACAAATAATTATATAATTTTTTTATGTTTTGTTTCAAAACAATTCACATTTAAAATATAATTGACGTTGAGTCTTAATGTATGAATAGCTGCTACGAAATTGCACGGCAATGAAAAAAAAAACGTGAACAAACGAAAGCTCACCAATGCCACCGCATCATTGGTCGATGATCAGGTATGGCGATGTAGTGTTTAAGCTTCACGATACTTTAGGTTAGGTTTAGTTCCGAAAGTAAAAAGTTGTTGTGCTTCTTACGATTATTATTTTAATTAAAATAAGAAAAAAATAAATATTTATTACTCGTGACTTTATGAACTTTTGTTGTTGAGTTGAAGAAAAAAAAATTTTATAATTATTTTGTGGTTGGCACGTGATAATTACTTTGCGCTCGTGAATTTGTTCATGTCTTCCACGTTTAAAAAGGGATTTCTTCTTATAACAATCCTTTGTGTTGTTTTCGGCTAAACTTTATTTATTGTTTTAACAATATACAAATACAATGTACTTTGTTTTTATTACAGTACTTATTTATATTTATTTTGTTGTTGTGCTTAAATTATATTTAAACTAAAAAATAAAAAATGAAATAAATAAAGAAAACTGTAAAGGTGACTTGGGAACTAAACAATAAAAAATAATACTTGGAACATTTTTGTATATTCGAGCTTTTGTGCTTTTGTTATGTATGCATGAAATTGTAATTGTTTATAGGAATTTTTAGTAAGCACCCAGTATAACAATTCCTTGTCCTAATTGAAAAAAGGTAATTAGTGGCAATTTAATTATAACGACAGATTGGCCACTCTCGGCTGTTTGTGTAGTATACCATATACCATATTTGTCTTTATACTGTGTAAAATAGGTGTTCTTGATTAGCAATTGGGCTGAGTTGTTCAGAACTGCACTGATGTTTTGCCCATTTTTGTGTAAATACTTAAATATCTCGCTTTTTACGCTCCAACCAAAGTGTGGGCAATTTTAGTGGCTCCGGTTTCGAAAATAGTGCTTTAGCTTCATTAAAGTTCCCAAATGGTACCGTGATGCATACTCAAAAATAATCCGTACTACAGATTAATGAAGAAAATTAATGAAAAGATAAAGAGATCTAATAGTTAATCCAATCGATGGAAATAGTACAACCCTATACTTTCGACGGTTAAAAAAATAACCATACAACATCAACCAACAACCCGATTATTGTACGAGGATTTATCTCGATTTAATTTTTAACTTCCACAAATAATTTGAGGTGGTTTATGGACGAATCGCTTATATTCTTTCCAGGTGGATTTTTCTCTCTGAACAGGGTGCTTGATTTGGTTTGTACTGTCCATCACATAATCTGAGAATCTCTGGTAGTTTGTGGATATCAAGTCGAATTAATTGCGGTTACTCACCACGTGATTGTAGCTTTTAATCTCGTTTCTGACGATAAAGAGATCATATTTTGTGCTATTATAGTAAAAACCAACTGAACAATCCTCCAATTGGCAATGGATTGTGAGTAATTTTGAACCTCCTTGGTTGTAACAACAATCTAACGATCATGTGGATGCCTGCGCATTGTGACATTGACGGCAACGTAATGGCAGACTGTTTGGCTAAAACTAGTTAACGCTTGTGTTTTATAAGACCTGAACCAGATACTTTTACCGCTTCACACAGTTAAATAAACAAAAATGCGGCCACTCCTATTTGTTGTAAGTCGAAGTAATTTGCCTGAGAGTTTAAATGGAAGCTGACCCATTAGCTGTTCATTGAAAAAGGACAACTTGAGAATACTGTTTTCTATACTTACCATGGCAATTTCAAAAGTCATCTAATCGCATGGGACTTGCTAGTGTTGCCTTATGTGATGAAACCGGGTTTGAAATAGAAAAGACTATATAAGAATCAAACATAAAAAGGCTAAATAAAAGCTACATACCTGGGTCTGGTTGGTCAGGGATACCTCGGTCCATGTCTCCAATTCTGTCCTTTCCTTAGGAACCTGTAAAATATGAACGAGACATGGCAAGCCACAAACATTGAACACTGAACAAATATGAGAAACACATAGGTGCATTGGCCGACCAAGTACACCTAATATAAGAAACATTTTACAATAAACAGCCACAGAAAACAATAATCACAATGTATGAACACTGATTACATGAACAAATTACATAAACACAAATTCACTATAAACAAAAACACAAATGACAATCACCACACAACACTACAAGTAGAACAAAGCTTTTCCCATGACAGTGACACTGATACGTCAGCCAAAATGTCAAACAAGTTGGTTGCATCTCGACATCAACCATAGCTGTACCTTGATGCTACAATATAGATGGCGTAAGGGAAACGAAGAAGAACGTGTATTACCCGATGTACCGTGAGAGGTCGAAAAATTATAAAAGGTGATGAGGGTCGGCGTAAAAGGGGGTATTTTGTTTGATTATTGCTTGGCGACAGAATCGAGGAATGAGATTTGGAAGATAACTGGAGTAAGCAACAATTGTTACACAAAAAAATAAATAAAAGTGTAAAAATAAAGTGGAAAGTACAGTGAAAGGAAAAAATAAGAGGATCACTATAATAAGTGGGTCGTACCAAGAGCGGTGGAGAGGATCGACAAGTGGAACTCGAGTGATCGCGGTGCTTGATCAGCAAGAGAGTTCTGGAACGAGCCATAGAAAGAGACGAAAAGGGGACACGTGGCCACTTTCATATTTTCCACTACAAGCTCCCAGTGTAACAAGTTTCATTTCAATAGAACAAAATTTAAGAGCTTTACAAGTTTTCGGGCAGAACGGATCAGTGAAATTCAAGTATTTTAATGGTTGCTGTATCATTCAAGAAAGAAGATATGTACTTTATGCTACATATGGCAAAATTGTCACAGACAGTAATAAAATATCCAGAATAAGAGGTAATTGACAAACGGGAGGTAATTGATTGGAACATTGCTTGGCATGTTGCAAAATTCAATTGTTCATCTTTAAAATTTTGATAAATCGAATCCATCCTCTTTCTTTTATCAGGTCACTTCAGGATTGATGAATTTGAAATTAGTTTTTATGGTCGACAAGGAGTTGCGCTAGTTTTGGTACTTTAATCCGTGATAACAGTATTATTTATCACTTTGGGGTCACCAATGTTGAATAGTGATAATGATGCTCGATACTGTAATGTGACAGCTACTGATAATTATGGGAGTTAAACCACAACTCCTCAGAGTGACATTATGACAGCTAGGGCGCTGAATGAACCAGCCGATGAAGATGTTTGTCTTGAAATGTATGGCATCTTATATGTGATCTGTGATGTTTGTTTGACTAGGCCGGTTTCGATCTGATGACGTCATTGATTTGTTGTGTGATCGAAAAGATCAAATCCATCTCATCAGGCATATGCAATCGAACTTAATGTATGTTGCATTTCGTTTTTATATATGTTGCAACAGTTCTAGCGAATTACAGAATTTTACAGAAACGCCACAGATTCAATTAAGTGGCAAAGGAGTAAACAAGTATTTAATGTAGAAAACAGTATTCAGCTTTCATTGCCCTAAATAATGTGTTGAGGCTCAAGTTTATCTAATATCATTACTCGACTTGAAGGTCTGCATTGCCTTAAAGAAATAACGTATTTTGTCAAATTTCGGAATCGAATAATAAAGACGTGTTAAATAATGGTGATCAGAATCGTTTGACTAGTATGGTGTGGTGATGAGGTATAAGGAACTAGCCATAAGTTTAAATAATTACTACCAAATGGATGAGTTTTATAATATTCCAAATTATTCTTATTCGTAATATTGAATATACTTTAACATTTAACACGTTTTTATTAACTCGCTTTGGTAGCAGTTTGTCTGTCTGTCTGTTTGTCTGTTCGGTGCAAATCTTGCAACTCGATTTTCGACCACTTCCTGACAAGCTATCGGGCTGAAACTTTGAGAGTAGCTAAGAACCCGATGACAATGCAATCTAAAGCTGTTTCTAGCACTTTAGAGCTACTACGAGTCGCCATTACTGACAAATCAATTTTCAGGTGAAGAACATGTTGAGGTGGAAAACTGGCCGAATTCGCCGTCCTCTGACACAAACTGTACACGAAACTGAATAAACACCTAAAACTAACGAGAACTCGCACGATTGGCTCCAAAAAAGGTCGAAATCACTGCGCTTATCTTTTGTATCGAGATTCGAACTCATGGCTTGCTTGATCAAAATTAAAACAATAACAAAAATTACGAAAAAAAATCTTCGCTCGCGTTTATTCGCAAAACTTGTGGTCATTCGATAGAAAGAAACCCAAAAAAACTCTTTAAAATAGAGCGCAATTCATTTTCCTCTGCTAGCACAAAGGAGTTAGGACTGTGACACGAAACAAGACAGTGATAGTGACACAACAAAACAAGATAGTGATAGTGACACAACAAAACCATTCAGTGATAGTGACACAACAAAACAAGACAGTGATAGTGACACAAAATTTGTGGTAGTGGGAAAATTGAAAAGCGAAAGAGACGCTATTGAAAAGTGGTAGTGTGAATAAACATAGAAAAAACGTGTTAAAAGAGAAGCAGAGTTTATCAAGGAAATCAATACGTTCCCTGATAACACATGCGACATCTGCCTCAAGTGCTGCTATCCGAACCAAGTCGCAAAGTTCAAGAACGACACTCCGAAGAGTTTCCTGCCAGATGATCTGGCCCGCAAGGATGAACTCATTCTATGCCCAAATCAGGCCCCTCTCACGAGTTCAGTCGTATGTGAAAGTCGTCAAGTACGCAGGGCGATTCGGACAGTACGGATTCAAAGGTCAGGCAATTCTCTTTGCTCTTGACGTGTTTGCTGTCACGGAGAAACTGCCGCACATGCTGCCTCGATCGTCAAACGACTCAGGAATGGTCGTGATCACAGAGACTTTCGAGAATTTGAACATCTCGAAGGAGCACAAGATTGACCGCGGAAGACTCTATGCCGCACTCCGCTGGCTCATCAGAAACAATCCACTCTACAAAGACGTCACGATCAATCACTTTGCACGTCTAGAGGAGGATGACATGATCCGTGTGGTGATCCCACGAGAGCAGGCAGCGGCAGAAAGTGAGAATGAGACCAAAGCACAGAGTGCATACAAATCCATTGACGAAAAGGAAAACCAGTCTCGAATCATACGAGCGTCGTGGCATCAGGGTGACTTGCTGATCTTCGATCAAGAGTCTGCTGGCAAGCAATGTTTCGCGATGGGTGTCGCAATCATCACTGGTGCTGCCACCCTGCCACCCAGTCGTTGGAACAACACAGTGCTCAACCAAAACATGGTCGAGGGTGATGGCCTCTATGCACTATGACGAAAGGAAAAAGATGACGCGCACCACGTATTTAGACTTCAATTTAATGAGTCTGTGGGATGAGAGAGAAATTATTTTCCTCTTTTTAGGTCATATAAAAACGTGTTGATTTAGATTTTTTTTATCTATATATTATGGTTCTACTACCATTTCAGACAAAACCAGATTCAGTCGAAAGACCAAATTTTTAAAGTGCCCAGTAGGCCTTTTACAGGTGAACTGTGTTGTGACATCGCTTTCCAGACGTATACTCTCAGTCCCGAAATTTGTTTGTTCTTCGAAAAAGTCCAAGATATCTGGTATCCTCAACAATGTCTCATGAGAATATACAGCAAGATCTTATACTGATTCATTATTAAAGATTATCATATCGACATCCCAAGAGATATGTCGTATGCAAAGCTCCCACAAAAACCAAGCAAACAAGTCTTTGAAGTTGAGTTAGAGATCTTTCTTCAACCCCATTCATTGTTTAAGGCTTCAAAACAAGCAGTGCGGCATGTAATAAAATGGTTCTGATAACCCAAACGGATAGCCAGAACAAACGTCTCGGTTTTTAGGGCTCCTGAGCCAATCTAACCAGATCCCTAGATAATTTATTTCCGAAAATGTCATTTCTTTCGGGGTGGTCACTGTTGTCGTATCACTACCCAAGCTTGCAGTAATTATCCTTGATCAAAGGATAGCACTACAGCACCGAACAAGTGTGGTCTGCATGCAATGTCATTCAGCTGCAGAATCATCGTACTGAAAAAACCGTTATCAAACGTATCTTCGATGTCCAGAAATGCTTTCAAGGCATATTTCTTGTTGTCCAGCGATTTACAATACATCCAGCGACTTCATGGACTGCTGTTTCAACACATCTGCCTTTCTGGTATGCGTGTTGATGAACCTATTTAATTAACGCTCAATACATTTAAGTATAAAAGAGGACAAGCTGATAGGACGAAAACGTTTTGCCTGATCATATCTAGACTTTCCATACTTCGGGATGAATACTTTTTCAGACCTTTATGATATTGGAACGTATCATAGGGCCAAACTGGCTCAAAGTGGTCTAGGGTGATTTTCAGTCCTTCCTGTAGGAAACCCGGAACTATCCCGCCGAAACCTGGTGTTTTAAGTTTTTATCACTACCTTTGTCATCAAGTTCCAATCTCTTAATGTTGGTAGTTCGGATGGGATTTGATAAATAATGATAACAGTAAAACAATTTAAATTGTGGTTACTAATTACATATACACAAACTCATGTCGTAGAACATCGTTTAGATTTGTTTAGACAGACAACACTTCTTTCCAAAACTTAGTGTAATAATATTTTAATTCACACATAATTTGGACACTATACCATAACCAGCAATTTCCATATTTCATAAAAAGTCAAAATACCCAAATAATTTCATTTATGCATACAATTCTTACCAAGGTGTGTAGGCAGATATATGTCTGCATATATACATAATTTATGTAAGAGTATGTTTTCCGACATTGTTATATTTGTAACGATTCTATTAGAGACAAAAAATAACAAACAAGATTTTTATGTTGTAAACATAAATAAACATATAAAACAAATATAAATAAAATGTCATAATAATAGTTTTGTACATATAACTATAAAATATATAATATAAAATAAATTTAATTTATTTTTTAATAAAATAAATTAAAAATTAAATTAAAATTGTTTTGTGCATATACGTATACATGCTTCATGTACATATGTATACATATAAATATTTATTATATGAATGTTCTCTCAGCATAAATATTTATATACATTAATTAAACAACAACAAAACCAAACATAAATATAAAAAACAAATTATGTTGTTTTACCTCAAAGTTAATTTACCCAAAAATGAAAACTAACAACAATAAAAACAACTTTATATAATTTCTCTATTAAAATTATAAAATATTTTTATTTATTTGGAGTTGCCACATGAAAAAAAAAATTATATAACATATAATTGTAATAATAATAATAAAAACGATTTTTTGTTAAATAAATTTATTAAAATTAAATTTCTGGCATAGCCCTACTCTCCTCGTCTGTTGCTTGCACATCACAAATAAATAATTATAATAAATTAAATTAAATAGGCAATATAAATTATTTTCAATTGTTCATAAAAAAATTATAATATTTACAGAATAAATATTTTTGTGTCAATTTATGATTAAAAATACGATATATTGTACACATTTATGCTGACCATATAGATGAGGTTGCCCGAAGAGAGAGGAAAAAAGGTCCTCCATGGTGATAAAGTCCGGATAGTCTATGCCCAAGCTCTCCACAAAGAAGAACAAAAAGTTATAATCGATAGGCAAAAAGGCAACTAACTCACCGTTCACTCCTACCAGATCGAACAGTGGAGTAATAAGTCAGACTCTCACAGCCACTATGTATAACTAACAACAAACCAATCTATCTGAACAACTATAACAAACAAGGCAATAACAAGAAGCGAGACCCAACAAAATATAGCATGCTTACTCTCAGAATTTAGTGACAACGACACACCAATAGACAGATATACGAAACGCTACAAGCAGATGATGATAGAAAAATATTTAACAGGCTGATAAAACACAAGCTAACCACACATTTACTAAACGAATCACACTAAAAACAACAACAGCTACAGTAAAAGATAAACGTTTATAAAACAAACAAACATCGATAAAACATGTAACACTCTATGGGAAAAAATTTCATCTTTCAAAATAGACAATATAAATGAAGTCATCACTGAAAGAATGTAAAGAAGGAATGTAATGCTAACAACGTCAACATAAAAAGCTTACACGCGAACCAATCAACAAGAACAAACAACAATCAACAAAATGTCATAGCAAAAGCCTACCAGATTGTCTGACAAACCAAATCTACCTGCAAAACATGTACAACGGGAAAAGGCATTCAGTGAAATACAACGCTAAATCTGACCCTAAATGGTGAGGTTGCCCGAAGAGAGTGGAACAAAATTCCCCCTCATGGTGAAAAAGTCATGAAAGCAAACACATGCCCAATTCAAGCTTTCCAATCACCATTCGAAAGTAATACCGCAAGATCACTTAACAGATCTTAAAGATCACTATAGAACCATCAACAAACCGATCCATCCGAACAAGTGAAACAAACAAGACAGCGACACAAAGAGAGAGATCCAACAAAATGCATGCTTTGTCTCGGAATTTAGTGGCATCGATACACTGAACGCAGACCTAACGAACTGATGAGATTCACTGGGACCGCAGATGATAGTATATATACGAAGCGCATTGGAACCAAATTTTGTATAAATATTAAAAAAAAATTCGGCGAAATAATCAGAAATTACGGCTACAGGTTGATAAAAGAGCTGAAAAAGTAAAAAAACGGTTTTAAAACAGTGAAACATCGCCCAAACATATAACACTCTATGGGGAAAAATTGCAACTTACGAAACAGACGATATAGCCGAAATTATCACTGAATCAGAAAACGAGAGCGAATGTTATTAACGTCAATACAAAAAATATACACGCGAACAAATCAACAAGAACAAACAACAATCAACAAACTTTCATAACAAACTTTCATAGAACTTTCATTCTCGAATCAAAATAACATTACCAGTTTCAGCACCACATACCTAGCTAACAGACCATCCATTCTCAATCCCAATAATAGATACCAACCACCGCAAACAAACTACAACTCGTATCATTGATTTCCACAGCAAAGATATTATTACAACTCTCACGGTTCGTATCCGGACTATGGATGATTCCGACAATCAGAGTTTAGTAAAACTTTACTTTATTCAATTCTCTCCATATATAAATTGGAAAGACTATACCGCTTGACACTGGTGAGAGCTATGATACAGTCTTCACTGCACTTTGGAACGCTTTGATACTTCACTGGTTAAAAACAAACATGTCCGATATACGGCGATTTAAACTGCTTGAAATGTTTCCATGCGTCAATGTAGATCCTGCTGTACCTGGCATAATCATTACAATATAATATATCACATACATTTGGAGAATACAGAAATAAATATCTGGGCCCCCAGAAACTATAATACCAATGACTACCCAAAACAACTAAAATCACAGCAACAGCCACTAGATATCCCAAACTTGGAAGAGAGTCTTACAAATATATGAGAATAAACTATATATACCCAAACCAATAACAATCGGAGACAAATTTTTTTTTTTTTTACGAACAAGTATATACTCTCCAAATTGGCACCATCCCAGCGAACTATCACTATATATATCGAAACTCTAGAGAAACCTAATGGAACTCACACGAGAACAAATCAGGAAGCTTTAGATGTATATTAATGAAAACTAATTTTTTCCGAAGGTGAGAATTTTAATGAAGTTGATGGAAATCAACTCTTACACTAAGACCAACTTCCAAGTTTCAGAGATTGGAGCTTGCTGGTGAAGATGGTGATAAAACACAGAATCCGATGGAGCATCGGTTCTTTCTCAAAATTTAAAACACCAGGTCCAGACGGGATATTCTCGGGTCTCCTTTTTTCAGCTCACAATTCCTATTTCAGAACCAATTGACGACCTTTAGACGATACCGCATATCTTGAACTTCATTAGGAAAACAAACCGATTCTGGAACTGACAGTGTACGCCTGGGAAAGGATGTCACAATGGGCCAAGTGAGCCTGAGTGATTGAAAAAAAAAACACAAACGCAGACTCACTTAGTCGACTTTGTCACAACCAAGCAACAATTGATAAAGTTTCGTTTAGGAAGTTGACAGGTATCATATTTGTGGTTGAGAATGAGGTCTTAGGTATGTTGGACTCCATCCATTTGGATCTGACGGAATCCAGATTGTGGTGAAGAACGAAGAGATTTGCGATCGTTTTAGAGAAGCTTAGAATTGAATAGGTATATGAAACCCAGTTTTTTTTGTACTATCCATATTGGTGAATCTTTTCGAAGGTATGATCCCCTTAGAAGTTTGTTAATTTTTCTTCCAACTCCTTCCTTTCATTGACAAGATATGTATAGGATTTTTTATAGATTGAGATCTATGGTTGTTGAGGTTTCCACCTGCATGGTGGTCTCAATTGGTGTTACGTTATTCACAGGACCAAACAGTCTTTTAAGATGACACCATTGGCTCGATTTTTTCTTTTAGTCCTGGTGTTTATCTCGGATCTCTAAATTATTTACCTGAGATGGTTGTTGTAAAATTACCTCCTGCTGATCTAGTTTTAAATTTTTGGTATTATTGGGAATTGCTTTTTTATGGCTAATTTAAGATTGATGGAATACTCTGGCACAGTAGTCGTATATCTTAGTACTGTACAGCTTATACGACCATAGTGGAAGTAGTAATCTACCATACTATACGAAAATGTTCTTAGACATGATCCACTTATATCCAAGTCAAGTCGCTGAAATAAGCAAAATGTTAACAGTGGATGATTGATGTATGGGATGTATATGTTGATCCATAATTTAACTAACACTGTGACGTTTCAGAGAATCTGTAATTTTATTGCAGATCTTTAGATAATGGCGAAGTGATTCCGACACTAGAATATAGGTGAATATAATCGTTGGTGTTAGATAACCTACCAGATTTTGGAAGCTTGAGAGCTCAAAAAGTATAAATTACGAGATAATGGTCAATTTAGCTTCGAGATGTTTTACGTAGATTTGCCCATGTATATAGAGATCATGAGCGATCGCATAGTACATCTTTTCTTTCTTAATTTTCGGTCGCAATTTCATGTCGGAAGTTCGGACCAATATTATCACATAAGTCAAAAGATTATCCAAATTATTGCCAAACGATTCTTTTCTCCTGATGGCTAAGGCATATATCAGTGGGTGCATGTACAGGTAAAATTGACATATTGGCTAATTGCATGCGTCATTCGAAGCTTACACATTCGATTATCGACTCTGGCCCAATGAGAAATCAAAGTATTGCCTTGTGATACATGGTATCCAGTTTAAGGCTGTCGAGTTTCTTGGATAGCTACGAGTTCCAGTTGATACTCTTCATACACTTGACAATCCTTAATCGCGTGTTCATGGGTATACTTAAGAGGGTATGGGCACATAACTAATGGGGTGTCCAGAGAGTAAAACTAGTATATTGTCCGCTAGAAAAAAAGTGGGTTCAACCAAGAAAATTTCCATCAAACGATTAAAACTGATCGATATAATACTGAGACCCCGAGAAACCACAAGATGACATGTTTTAACAGTAATCCTGGCTTTTCAAACCCAATCAACACATAACTGGTTACATATAGTTTTACACACAAAATTCGACTAGTCCCAATGGCAAACTATTATTGATAATAAAATAAAGTATTTTGTTATATCTATAATGTATAAACAATACAGTATTGTTGCTAAATTAATAACATTATCATATAATACAACATAACAATCAAATTATCTAAATGAAACTATAAATTTTGCATACAAAACAATCGCATAAAATTATATGTCCCATAATAATCATAACAATAATGCTAGTCGTAATAATCATAAACAGTATGGAGCATAAATTGCACTAGTACACAGATTCCTGTTGTATACCAAAAATTCTTATTCTGGAAAGGTAGTTTTTATAGTTCTATCGTCATCATCTAAATTTAAATTCATGTCACAGACATTTGTCTGGATTTTTTTATGAGACGTTTTGGGATAAAAATTATTCAAATACGACAAATACGAAATGTGTGTGTGTGTGTGCTTGTGAGTTTTGTAGAATAAAAGATTGTTAATTCGAGTATGTAGATATACACCCGGACCAAAGTACATATATGGGTATTTTATGAATAAGATTGGTAATTAAGTATGTGCTAATTGGGGTTATCTAGATCTAGTTTTTGGTATAAACTGAACATGTACAGTTTGTCCAGGTTGCTAACACTCGAATTTGGTTACAGGTCATCTTCTATGCAGAAAGAGTTTGACCACCGTCACTGCATGGAACAACTCTGGCATATATTTTGACAAAATGCCTAAGTAGAACTTCTTTCGGCTGAATGGGAGCTGTTAGTTCAGAACAACTGGTCTAATAGTTATTGGCAAAAAATACATAACGTGAAATGGGGCTTGAGCTTGCTTGATAGAGCCTGCAACGATGTACAATTAATTTAATGTGATCTCATCCCACAACAGTTACGATGACAGTTTAATAACATTATCTAAAACAACAAAGATGATAATGCAATTCGACGTTGGTACACTTAGGGCATGACGTGGAGTAGGGAGATAAAATGGAATATCTATACTGGGAGACAAGCTCAGGTTATACTTTGCACCATGGGCCCTCTGTGGCATTGAGTGCGGAACCTCCTAGGGTTCCAGCCATATTTTAATAATAATCAGGTTATACTTGCAAAGAGAGACAGAACAGTACACACATTAGATTGATCAGATACAGGAAAACGAAGCATACACGTTAAAACTTCTATGAAATCAAACCTCGATTCTCGACAACACGACAAAACTGTTAAAACACAGCATCAACATCACCGCCAAAAAATTGAAACAAATAATGGAGGCAAACAACAGTTCGGTGTCCACTTAGCACTTCTCAACGAGTACCAAACCCACCAAGGTAAAGGTCCATGTAATTAGGCTGGTGATCAAACATCTTGAATATACACAAATAGGATTAGTGGATGTACTTACAGACAGGTGCAAAACATTAGATTATTCATCCATCATTATTATCTCCGTAGCAGCTGCAGCAAGAAATGTCCACTATATTTAAACATCTTCCGAAGACCTGCACTATTCCTGGGCATGGGCTTTTAGAGTTACACAACTTGTATCGTCTAATGGCAATAAGGATCAGATTAACCGAAACCAATACCTTAATCGTGATACAAATATCCTTGGTACTATCAGCTCTATGAGACCATTCCTGCCACAATTTTCTTCCACGAACTAAAAATGAAGACCACCACACAGTACATACTTGTCGAGCCGTTGTAAGAGCATTTTTGACGGTTGGAACTACCTGACGGTTTGTTGGTATGTGACCTGGCAGCGTTGAATACTCAACAAAGCGAGCAGATTCAATCTGATATATCTATGTTTCTTTAGCCAACTGTCCTACAAGCACCGAGTTCGTTAGAACTGAAAGTTATTTCATCAATCAACAAGTAGCAAGCCAATGGATTTTCGGAGGCAAACAAAGAATCATGGTGGATATCATTTGCAAGTTCAGAATACAAACCGTCGCATTAGAACATAAAACTATACAGGAGCAATGCTGTGCATTTCTATTCGGTTAACACCAAAGGCAACGAATGAAATCCTATATTCCTACGGTTAACATCTCATTACTTACGTCGCTGGGTGATTATGAACTTTGATTTGCGCGGATGCAACTTACCTTCATTATCACCACATGCAACACTACGCAATTGAAACAGGTCAATTCCATGAAGATAATCATCATGTCTATATCACTACGTGATGATCCATCTGGTTTACTGCGAACGAGCCAGGCGAATTTCACAACTAAAAGCAACCTGTGGTTTTTCCCCAACATGTTCACCAGACGCGCACGCGGGTATGATTCTCTCACCAGCGGTAAGTTTATGAAGTTTCCACAAAACTACTAAAAATCTTAACAGGGATCTACAACCTGCAAGTACTCCACCAGATTTACATGGTCTTTTCGAAAAATTGGATTGTAACATTTTTGGAAATTAACGCAAATCTGCAGTACAACAGTAAATGGTGAGGGCTATCCTGCCATGTCAACTGGGTTTTGAGGCTAATGTCTGACGAAATTGATTAAAATTTGATTTTATTCCAATAAGACAATACCACATGTCACTCAAAAGGTGAACCACTTGACTTATGAGCTTTTAGCCATAATGTTAATAGCATAATTCGAATATGAGAAATCATCGCTTATATAATCTTTCGTCGAGGTCTCGTTTGTAAAATATGTTAATTGCTATATTATTATCCAAAGATTATTATCCAAAGTAATGGTACTTCCAAGACTCTTCAAATACATGATTCCCTTAATTGTATTGTTCTCTTAAACGAGTGATCAAATATAGTGTTTTTGCTAATTGATTTTTAAATCTAAAAGAAGTTAAATTCTAGTCCAGTGGACTTAGTATGTTCCGATCATTTCGTTGCAACTTAATTCAATCCCGCACATATCATTAGCATATGCAAAAAATTGATTAGGGATAGCACATAGTTTTGACTATAAAATTTTTTCGATGGCTTATTATCAGTTTTGACCAGAGTGAGCTTAACTACAATCTACAAAAATCTGGTGTATATTCCATTATGTTTCGTACCAATAAAACTGATATCGTGACTGACAAAGTTGCAAAGAGCCGTTCCTTCCAGAAAAGTGTATACAAATAACTTAAATATGCTACCAACCAAATGGCGCTATGATTAATGTTACAGCATTAAGGGTGGGAAGTACTGGGTTTGATTGATTCGATTAAGACCAATGATGTGGATACATAACCCATGGGTCTGGCAATCTTCTAATTATGAGCTGGCATGCAGTAATGCAATGTGCATTGTCCAGATGCAAAATCGGAGTAATAGCCGTTTCTCTTCGGTTGGGAACGAAACAAAGTGTCCAGCAACGATGTACAGTTGAACAATGTATATAGAGATGCTATAAGGAGAGTTATACCTACTATAATCGAGTAAGGTGAAAACGACAGTTCCAATAAGTTAGCTCTCCGAAAATAAATTCTTCCTAGTATGAAAATTCCTTTGGGGAATACTTCATATAAGATGGACATTCAATGAACATTTCTGTTTTCATTCAGTTTTTAGACGACAGCAAACGGAGGTTTGAAAATTGATAACCAGATCATAAAATGGTCGTGGTGAAGCTTTAATACCAAACTGAATCTATTGGGTATGGTCACACTCCAAGTCCTGATACTATAAAAAAGGTGGAAGATCGTTCTCTTCACTAAGGAACAACAGACATCGATGGTGATCTCTTTGTCTGTCAATTTATTGCTTTCACTTAAAACATATCGTCATGACGCAATATGAGAAAGGGGCAGTACACGCGCTTGTTTATCGCTTTTAGTCATATATATAACTAGCATAATTCAAATATGGAAAGCCATAGCTAATTCTCATTTGTGAAAGTCTCTTTTGTCAAACATTTCGATTGCTAGTTAAACATTGATTTTCAATACTATTTGCCAGAGTAATGTTAGTTCCAATTCTTAATTGCCTATTATCAACTAAGACTTCTATAAACTTAAGATACCATTGACTCTCTCGAAACGGATCTTGTCGAGAAGCTGCTAAAACCTGGTGTATATTCCATGATGTTTTATGATATTCCATGATGTCCAATAAAACTGATTTTGTGGCTGGCTAATTTGCAAAGAGTCGTTCTTCCCAGAATAGTGTATAACCATAACATGTGTATATGGAATCAAGTGGCGCTGTCGTTAAAGCTTTACACCATTTAGGGCTGGAATTACTGGGTTTGGTGCATTCGATTAAGATCAGTGATGTGGATGAATAACTCATGGACTTAGCAATCTTCTAAATATAAGCTGGCATGAAGTAATATGTAATGTGCACTGAAAAAACGGACTTACACCCATTTGTCCTCGGTTTTAACTGAAACTTGGTTTCTAGAAACGATGTAAAATAGGACGATATGCTAAAGAGTTATACCTGGAAAATTCGACGGTTCAATCTATCACCTATTTAAAGATTGGACAGAACACAGCCTCTCTCGATCCATCGCGTCGTGCATAACCTCATTTAATTGTCTACTATAATCGATTGAGATACAAACGGGCTCGTAGTATGAAAATGGCTTTAGGGAATACTTCATATAAGATGGATATTCAAAAGATATCTCTGTTTTCATTCAGGTTCCGGAAGACTGTGGACTGAGTGTTCTACTTTTTATACTTTCTCTACTTTGCTCTAATTTTCTCTATTACTTACCAAAATTTCAATTTTTTATATAAGGCCGTACTCCTACTGAGGTTCTGTAGCATTATTGATCTAAGAAGACTCTTTAGCTTCAAAAAGATCCTTGTGATTGAAGATTTTTTTTTTCATCCCCAAATGGCGATTTTCTCGAACAGTCAAGAAATTAAGGGAATAAAGGAAAAAATAAGTTCCGCGTGGAACTAATGTGATGGAAAAGCACTGGCAAATACCTAAATTTATTTTATTTTGGTAATACATACTCAAGGACAATTCCACGTTCTTTCAGAATGTCAGGTATAAGAATTTTGGGGAGAGTCACTCAGAGCTAGCGGATGAATCAAAAACAAATAAATTTCAAGAGGAGAATTTGTTATGGTAAGGGAATGAACCATAGATTCTTAAAGAAAATGTTAAACCATTGGAACTGTAGGATGTACCAAACGTACTAACAAAGGTACAGCAGAATATTAAAATAATCTGATCAACTGACTAGTAAATTCAAAAGACAAACCAATAAACTTGGAATAGGAAAACCAAATCAACGTACCAAAGTTTTCAAAGAACCTGTATTAAATACAAAATGAGAGGAAGAGCAGACATAGAAAAGTGTTAAAATGCCATCTCTAAAATCAAGCAATAGAAATAAATGCTTTTGCCGAGGATGTATCTTTCGTCAACAATGTACATGAACGGGAATAAATACAATTAGAAAACTGAAGATCAAGAAGTGCTTTGACTTCCTCTGCATCAATGAGTAAAAATATAAATACTCAGATCGATTTTGCGTGAAATTTCCATACGATTTTACCAAAGTGAACTCAGAAATGAAAAATTTCATTTCTCATTTCACTAAGCAGTACTCAGTTCATTAGCGCGAAAACTATAGTTATCTCAATGCACCAAAGATGACGCACATAATCTTTACAAATTTGTTTCACGCGAACTTTTTGTACATTTGGATTCTCCAAAATAAAAATCATTTCTATTTCACGTGTTAATAAATAAATTTATGTGGAGACCGCGGTAAAATTTAATTTCACTTTGAACTGAGCCTTAAGCCGAAGAAAAACGTTAATTTACTTTTCTTGAATAAAAGCTCTCAATGAAATAACCTAAGGGGGAATTCAATGCACCAAGCTATCGAGAGAGTATGGATATTGTGTATAAAGAGGCAATTTCTCGTCAACCCTCATTTAAACTAGTGCTAGTGCCAATCGCTATAAAAGGACGAAGCTTTTGCCTCCGTTCTAACTGGAGCAACGGTTTCATGTTCTTAATAAGCCAAAAACTTAGCGCTTTCTAAACCTGCTACAAGCTTTATGGTAGTATTTGTACAGATAAAATTGGTCATATTTAATGTTACTATTTTTGCCTCTTTGGTATGGTAGCCAAGAACTGAAGTGGTAAATACAGGAACTTTATTGAATAAAGTACCATGAATAGCTTGCATGGAAACTACTGGATGAATGCAAACATATGGCTGACTGCAGCTATCGATGCTCAGGTTAGTGCTTCAATGGCATCTGTATATCAAAAGAGACACTCTCCTTAAATAATATGCAGATGGGCGCCGCAATATTTCAAGCGGAAATACATGCGATACAGATATGTGCGAAGGCTTAGATCAAACACCTGCGAATCCAAGCTTGTTTGGAACTTGCTTGCAATTCAGGAAGAGGTGTAAAATAAGAACCCGAACCATGTTGGCTTCAAATTGATTGATCAAGATTATTCTTCTACTCTGCAATGGATTTGAGGGTAGATTGGTCTACTAGCGTATTATGGAACATAGCAGATTTGTTAAGCCATGTTTTCTTAAATGTCGATATACAATCTAACCTAATCGCATTAGGATATTGTGTTACACCAAACACTTTAACAAATCAAGATACAATATACTCTGTATAAATTAGGGTTAGCGGTAGTAAAACTAATTGGAGTGGAGATTTATAAAATGTAGGCAACAAACACAACAGTCAAAGGTAATAATAGTAAAACTAAATGTTACTAACCGTTTATGTGTGTGTGTGTGTACACTGTACCTACATAGTCGTATATCCCAGCAGCACATATCGTTCGTTTAATATACAAATAGAACACATTTTGCTTCTAATATCCTAAATTGGTTGCATGTTCTAAGGCGTAGACATAACTTCCTGTAAGAATTTTTTTGTGCTTTTCAGCTTTTTTCTTTTTTGTGCTACAAACAATTACTTTAATTACTTTATTTATTGCAGGAACAATATACAAGAAGAACATGTTTTCGATATATACAATATATAATACACCTTGGAATTATGTATTCGAATATGGACTGCATTAGGGCGAGGTTACCCCACTATACACCAATTATTCTCATAATTAATTATTCTATCAATCAAAACGATATACACAAACTTTCTATCAAATTAGGAGCTTATTTTGTGAAGGAACAAAAAAATGACGACCGGAATTGCTTTATTATTTGTGTGTGATAAAATAATCTACCCTATAATATCCTATAAACCCCCGGCCCCCTTGCTAGATATAAAGTTCGTGTGTAATTAATATATTTTAAATTGGTTACAAAACTACGCTCTCTACGAACGAGTATATATCACATCCACCGACCAAATTATATGTATATGTATATTGTACAAAACAGAAAAAAAGCTTAATTCCTCCATCCAACCAAAAGGATAAAAGCTTAAGACCAAAAACAGAACCAGAATTTTATTTTTTGATTAATTAACATCAAAATTGAATCATGATACTATTTTTTGTTGGTGTTGGTATCGGTGGTGTTGGAGAAGGTGGTGATGGTGGTTGGATTATTCTGTTTTCTTAGCTACACAGTATAGATGACGTATATACACTAAAGTATAGTATAATCTTTTAGAAGAACCATTTAATTTTCTTTCTATACCACCTTTCGATTCGGATACCCCATATAACCGCAAGTATTTAGTTAATAACTGAATCATAATACAGCAACAAGAACGAAGAAAGAATTATACACAATATAGAGTTTGTATGTATGTATGTATGTATGTGGGTATATGGGAAAAACCAGGAAAATGTTAAAGAAAATTAAATATCCAGGAAATATATAAAGAACAGCAACAACAACAACAACTCGAGGAATATACATGAAACCGCAAAAGTTTTTCTCTCATTCGAAAATTTATATATTCACGGCGTGTTTCTTCGGAAGTGAGGTGTGCTGCTGCAGGCACGAGAAGGTGAATTTTAAAATTTCGATTTAATTTTTGTTTAGTTGAAAATGTATATAATATACCAACCTATACACCGGTAAAAGGATGAGCAATGGAAATTAATGGATGAAATTGATTTTAGTGTGTGGCTGCGGGGCTTTCGGTTGTTCTAATTAAAAAGGAACAAATTATGTAAACACCGCATAAGTTCGTTTAAATGAAAACCAATACAAAAAAAATTATTAGAAACCTTATTTTGTTGTGTAAACACGCCATATTATTGTGAGGTATTGAAAATGCGTGGGAAATTGTATAAGCCACCGACAGTTAAACGTGTAGTCTAGCTAAAAAATTAGGAGGTAGTTTTCATAAACTAGACCTTAATGGTTATGAAAAAGGTGTAAGGGGTGCATATGTATCGTGCCCGCAAACATTGGAAAATCCTCAACAGCCAGATTGTATGGTTAATATCGAAACAAGAGACGAAGAAGCGATAATTTCAATGCTCACAACAGATGAGGTTCTTAATAAATAATCCGAAGCTCAAAGAAGTCACAATGAATACCCGGTAAAAGGCCCCGTTTTCGTTGTTTGTGACTCAATTGTGACGTGCGCGTTTGCAATTATACAATTTATTTATATTTAGACACTATATATTTCTTGAAACTATTTCAAATTAGCTTTCAACACCGACGTAAGTTGATCTTAGGCCGTCCTCTCCCTTTGCTCTTCCTCCACCTTCCCAATTAGTAGAAAAAATTATTTTGATTTTGAACGCCAGTCTGCGTGCACGAATGTGGCCAGCTCAGTTCGGTTGGCCAGAGACCTGCGGGCTGGGTGTAAAAATTGGAAGGTTTGGCACGAACCTGTTTTTACACGTGTACATCTTCCTCTCGATGTCGACCATGCACAGTGATCGCATGGGTTCCACTCGATAATTGATTTGATCCACGTGGCTTGGTGTGAGCCCCTTCACTTGCTTATATTGTTTTATGTCGACCACTCGGAAGACGTGCTCCTTATTTATTTTCGTTTGTTGCCACTAAAACCCAGTTTTAATTTCTTGATTTTCTTTTATTTATATTTATAATCTCCTATTTAAGTTAATTCAATCTCTTTCTCATTTTCTTTCCCACTTGTTCGATCTTCCCATTCACTTTACACCAAAAAACTCAAACCAAAAAAAAGCCCCATTCCACCACAAAAATCACTTTATATAACTTTCCCGTATCGCACTGTACATCGGGCAGTAAGTTATCTTCTGCTCTTTCCGCCATCTATATTTCAGCACAATATTCAGCTACGGTTGATTATTGTTCTGTTACCGACTTGGCAATATATTTGACATTGTTTTGACGTATATCAGTATCATGTCAAAAGCGTTGTGCTGTCTTGTGTTGTAATTCGTCATCTGTGTTTTTGTTTACCGTGAATTTGTGTTTATGTTATTAAGAATAAGTAAACCGCCCAGGTGGCGCAGTGGTTAAAGCTGCGGTAGTTGGAGCGGGAGGTGCCGGGTTTGAGTCCCGATAGGGGTATGATACAAAGGGGATTTTTCACCATGAGATTACGATCTGTGGTGTGAATGCACACAATTATGACCCCCTGTTGGAGTGCAGAACTCATGGGCCGACCCATCTTCCATGTCAGCACTATAAGCTGAAAATCGGACCTATAACCGTACGTCCTCGAATTGGCTGTAATGGCGTAAAAGCAAGGACGTAAATAAGCGAACCGCGAACAAGTTGGAAGTGCCTTGAGCCACAAAACAGATTGGAGATTCGAAAAAAATAGATTAAGTGTCTGTTCATTGAGATTTTTGTTTTCTGTGAATGTTTCTTGTGCTACGTGTCGTGTGTGTTGGCGGCCGACCAATGCACCTATATATATGTTATATCCTATTATGTTCCTGTTCATGTTTCATGTTATATGTATGTGGCTTGCCTGTTGCGGATACGAGTGTTTGTGCTTATCTTCGCCGGTAAGTATTTCGTATCCGTGTGCGCCAGTATTTCGTATCCAGTCTCTTTCCTGTTTGTTTCGTTTCATCTGTTTGATGTGGTTTATGTCGCAATTTCCTTCGCCTTGTGATTTAAGTTTGCTACCATTTGATCTTGGTCAGGTCAGTACCTAAGGAAAGGACGGGATTAAATACAGGGACCGATGTATCTCCGACTAACTGGACAACAGGTTAGTAGATTTTGTTTTACCTATTTATGCGTGGTTTTAATATTTTCAGTTTTTATTTAAGACCACAATTCGTCTGCTTGGTGTTCAGATTAGCAAAAATTTTTGCATTGGCCAAATTGACATTTTCGCATTGGCCAAATCAGCTTCACGTAAACTCGGGTTCCTCAGTAGATGCTTCAGTAGGACGGTTTTTTAGATCCCATCGTAGGTTCTCCAGATATATAAAACCTTTATTAAACCGTGTATAGAATATTGCTTTCAGGTTTGGGGTGGAGCTTATGGCACTACTATTCAGTTGTTGGATAGAGTTCAGCGGTGTGTCATTCGAATAATACAAAACTCCAGACTTACGAAGATTCTAGACAGCCTACAATACCGCAGAGATGTTGCAGAACTCTGCGTGTTCTATAGATCAATAAATGGTAAATGATCTGCAGAATTAAAGGAGAAAATACCACCATTTGTTACGCCAGGACGGGTGACACGACGAACAGTCAATGCGCATAGGTTTACGGTGAGGCTTCGTCGAAAACTCGAACGGAAAGTGCAAAGCGCGAATTTATTTAGCAAACATCCAGGAAGTTGAATTCATTATCCGGTTTTCAGTTTTCGTTTGAGTATGAAATGCACAAGTTTAAGGCAGCTATCAACCTTTACTTGAAGGACCGCGCGTTAGGTGCAGGAGCTTTGTCACTTACAAGAAGCTAGGGCTGTATTAAAGACCGCCCTGCACCCAATTAAAGCTTAGTTACAAAAAAATTTAACTATCGTTCAGGTTGCATCTAAAGTTGATTGGTAACTGATTCATTTCATGCATATGGTAAGGAGTATAATACAGAGAGCTTGGTAGATGTGGCAGGTTAAATATTACAAAGAATCATATTTGGGAAAATACATGAAGTTATTAACTATGGAGACAGCGGAGAACTAATAGTAGTTCTGTAAAGCTGACGCTATCATCGATTGATACGGAACAAGGAACAATATTTGCTTATAGATATGGAAAGAGGATTCCAATGACGTGAAATACATTTTTCTCGACGAGGTGGGCTTGCATTTTCCCACGTATTTAATAAGAGTGGTGGCTTATTTTTCATGCAAAGTGGTTTGAAGTATCAA
Organism: Tipula lateralis; assembly: GCA_963932295.1. NCBI lineage: Eukaryota > Metazoa > Arthropoda > Insecta > Diptera > Tipulidae > Tipula > Tipula lateralis. Next base: position 37,767,978 of record OZ010737.1, read on the forward strand.
ACCGATGAAGATGCTTTACGTACTATCATGTATCTGGTGGTTGCCCTTGCCATTAGAATAGAAGGTGTTTGGAAATTAACAAAAATCATTTGAATTAATATTTTCGATATGTCTTCAACGGCTGTTTGCGGTTTTGCGCTTTATAGCTGTCAATCAATGATACTTTGCAGTTCAAACACTACTACCGTCATTATCACGAACTTAAGCTCAGCATCTCTCATATTATATCCCACAAAATCTGTAACTGGAGCATCATAGAAATTCAAGTTTGGTTATCCTCTGGTTGCTTACACCACCTGATGTGACCATTTCATTTATATTCATTCATGAATGTGGAGAGAACAAACAAAACTTCGAATGAGCGCTAAAACATGTAATCCCGCAATAAGTCCTGACGGAAATTATCAATATGTTGTACCAGCGTTTAGACAGTCTGGAAAAACAGGTCTGACGATCTGTATCGTTAAGTTCTTTCGGGGTATGGTTAGATGGGAAACATGGACGGATTGGATTGACTTTTATTTATGTCATTTTGATAGGATTATTGGATAGATAAATGATGCTGGGTTTGTTGTAATCGTGACAGCTAATGTTGAATGGTGGGAGTTGAACTTGAACTCCACAGAGTGGCATTGATTGACAGCCAGAGCGTTGGATCAAACCAGCCGATGAAGACGTTTGGCTTATGAAATATATGGCATCTTTGTTGTATGATCTGTAATATTCGTTCTACATTTTGGTTGATTGTCGTGAGTTAATATATAAAAGTAGTTCCACGAGACAACTATAAATAGGGGGTTAAGGGTTATATTCTGTATTTGGTTCACATGTGGGGTCTTGAGATTTTTTCGACCACAAGCTATTTCAATTAGTATGATAATACAGAAGATTCTGCTGCCGATACCAATGTGCAACTATCGGGAGAACAAAGCATTAATACTACTTCCAAACAACAGAAGACGATTACGGGTTGTCATTGTCAGTAACGGTATAGGAGCGTACAAACAGAGCACATATACCGATTCCGATGACTTACCACTTTCCTCTAGAAAAAGAAACAAGTCGGATAAGTTATGCAAGGAATTAAGTAATAGGTCAATTGAACTGGAGGCTCCGAATCACAATCAATCTCGAACCTTAGTCATAAGATAACTGGAGAGCATTCTCAATCACCCGAACCACGATCAAAAGCATGAGAATATGCAAGAGGGGTTCTAGAATTGAAAAAGTGCTCTACAGTTTCAGCTTCTTCTTTCCTATACTCCAGCGTATTCAGTAAGTTTATTGTTACAAAGGGAAATTATTTTGACTCCATAACACAAACGGATGTTTGTGGTACTAAGAATTTTTGAATAAGCAACAAGATGGTGCGTATATCGGTTAGCGAATGTAAAAACCAAGTTATCGGTCAACAGAGTTAGTTTGGATATAGGTATCATACATGGGTACCATGTGATATGGGTATCATAGAAAACTCTCAATTTGCTCAATTCACTCAGTTTGCTCAGTTTCCTATTCCACTATGGTTTTCCAGCTCTCTTGCTAGGAGGACAGCTCTTCTCATAGAAGTTATAATATATAGTACTTTTATTGTTGCCCTCTCTTGTACGATCTACTCTTTAGGATTGGCATTAGCGGAAGCAAATGGTTGAGATGGAGTTTATATAGCTACCAGTTTCTGTTTGGTAAGAAAAATAGTGATTGTCAGAAAGGGAGTTACTATACGCATCTTAAATCTTCGACAAAGACTTTTCAACAGTTTCCCTATAAGTTTTCGGAAAGGTTGGTGTAATAAACATTTGTGTGCGAGATACCTCTTGAATTTAGACCCAAACTGTCATTTTATACGTTAGATTACGTGATTGGTATTAATTGCGGTTTGCGTACTCTATACTGTATCATTTATAAGATGAATCAGAATATCATGTATAGAACACATGGCCAACGACTGATGGTAGCATCTAGGACTAGAATTTTTACAACGGGTGAAGTAGAATCAGAGTTCGAGTTCGGATAAGGAGCCTAAGAAACATCTGAGAGGATAAAACTGAAAGGAATGAACGGAAGGATGAGATTTATGTCTTTTTCTCGAATTTATAAGAGATGGTGCATGGTTGTTATTAGTTTGAGAAGTGATTTGTCTGGTTAATTCCGACAACGAACGAAACTAAAATTTCTTAACTTGATACCGGCATTGTTACATGTTGTAGTTTTTTGGCTCTGTGCGCCCGTTTATACTTGCTTCTTAAACAGACAAATTGCGTCTATAAACATGTGGTACGATACAAGTAATCGAGCAACAACAGGTCTGTGATGCCTGAGATCTATTGTGTTGGGCACGCGCTGAATAATCTAAATAGACTGGGTAAACCGCTGAATCACGATTTTGGTTGTGATTATGGACTGAAACGTATAATATAAATCTGCAACTCTCAATAAGTGTGGGCACAAGCTCACATTGAATACGTCACTGCTAGACATTAAGCCGTAGGCCCTATAGTCGCATTGAGTTCTTGAATAATTGTCGCGTCCTAAAATTTAAAACACGTCGATCGTTGCTATAGATATGTCAGTAAAAAGCTCAGAGATGATCACCGTGATGCTGTTTTACCAATGTTCACCGAACCCATCGGGCAGAATCAATTCCCAAAGTTCCCGATAATATGTTTGACAAATTTTTGAAAACATTGTGGCTAAGTCGTATATCGATTTGGACAGAGATTGGTACGGTCGCCGATAGCTCCTTTGCCAGAATACTGCTTTATTCAGAAATACTGCTTTATTCAGGGTGTTCGCGGTATACTATACTTTGTTTGTTTATAATTTTTGATTAAATGAAAGAGAATGGATCTTATATTGATAAATGTTTTATTCAATGTCGTCAATTATATCAGATAAAATATCCGCCTCTGTTGGCCTCACAAATGCGAGCCTTTTTGAGCTCATTTTTCATTACATTCTCAAACATTTCACACGGTATTTCATTAATTTCATCACGAATATTTTGTTTGAGTTGCTCAAGCGTTTCTGGTTTGTTTGCATAAGCCTTGCTTTTCAGATATCCCCACAAAAAAAAATTAGGCGACTCTGGAGGCCAATCAACATCACCGTTTTTTGAAATAATTTGTTGTGGAAAGAGGTCTCGCACTAATTCCATTGTAAACCTGACTGTATGCGACGTGGCACCGTCTAGTTGATACCACATGTTAATCAAGCCCAAAGCATGCAGTTGTGGCGTTAAAAAGTTTTCAATCATATCACGATATCGCTACCCCATTCACTGTTACCGTTACGCCGTTTTCATTTTCAAAGAAGTAAGGTCGAATGATTCTTTCTGTCCAAACTGCACACCAGGCTGTCATAAATTTTAATAGGTGTTAAGGTGACTGATGAATAATTTGAGGGTTTTCCATTGCCCAGGTCCGACTATTCGGTTTATTCACATATCCATTCAAATGAAAATGTGCCTCGTCACTCATTATGATTTTTTCATGAAAATCGGGGTTGTCATGGGCATCCTATAGGCATATGTACGGTGGCGTTAATGGTGTTGTGGAAGAAGTTCTTCTGTCAACTAAATCTTAAATGCGGAAACAAATGCAAATCCTTGTGCAAAATTGTGGCTAAACTTGTTATTTGAAGACCAAGCTCTTGAGTACGGCGTCGAATTGCGGTTGATGGATTGTTTTGAACACTTTCTTGAGCAGCAGTATTGTTTTCAACCGATCTTGCAGTACGTTGTGGCCCATGCTTGGGCCTATCATCTACCGACCCTCTTTCTTCGAAATCATTCACTACACGATAAATAGTGAGTTTTGTTGGCCATTGTTTCTCTCGAAAAATTCATGTAACTTTCTCATCGTCACAGTAATCGATGATTGATTCTGATAAAATGTTTTAACGATTGGTTTATCGAATATTTTTCCATAATAAATTTGCCACATGTCTACTTCCCGACTGCCAAATATGAACTGTCGAGACTAACATTTACCAAAATGGCGGCCAAACAAAGTAGTATACCTTCCTGGTGGACACCCTGTATAAAGTAAAACGATAACTAAAACACTGTGCAAATCTTAATAATAGTGTTATAATAGACGATTGAATAGGATGAAGCCTGAATTATATGGGAAATAAGCAGAGATGACAATAGAACCTCATGTCTCATGTGCTTAGAGAAGTAGCATTTCCACACATACTGTATGCTAAGCATTTTATATACAATCCACAGTCCCTATTTATTCTGGGCTGGGCCTCTCAGATTTGGTCACCACATATTTCTGCTATCCAGGCAGACTTGGTATCCCTGCAGGAGGAGTTAAATGTGCTGACGCATAGAAGTGGCCAGTACTGTTCCTTCGAAACTTATTCAATGGATTAATAGTTTATAATATATAAAAATTAAATATTTACCAACTATGTCCAACACATTAATCAATTACCGCACTTATCTAAATTAAACAATATTAATACAAATATAGTTGCTCCAATCTGATCAAACATTATATGTGATTTTATTATCCAAACCGACCGAAAAGTCTTGGTCATTTAATTCAATAAATATAAAATCAAATTTGGTAGACATACAGTGAAAAATCACCACTGGTCATATATGAGTAAATAATTTATGTACACAAACGTATTCGAAAAAAAAAACCGTGGGTATATATGTGAACCTCTCATATCATACCAGCTCCTTCTACCAAACGTCTGCGATATACGATAAATGTATTTATATAGAAATCATCATTATATCATTTATTTAAATGAATGTAATAAATATTAGCTTTATACCATGCCCGTTCTAAACAAATTTATGACTCAGCAGAAAACCATTATCCACCCCCCACCATGTACATGTTATAGTTATAGCTTCATCCCACCCCATTCTAATATATATATACGAGTGCGATAAAATGATTAGACTAAATTAAAACGATAAATAAATTCGGGTGCGAGACACAAATTGTGTATACCCGTAAATAAATAGAATTAGATTCCCAATGCTTCGCTGTCGTAATTGTCGTTTTCGCTTTTGCCTGATGGATATAAGCAACATATAACCCATACATATATGAAATACGAACAAATTGTACATTAGTGCTATAAAATATTAGAGGACGTGGTGTCAGTTAATGTCACGTTTAAATGTTACAATTTTGTAATCAATTTTATTGTTTTTATCCAAACAGCTATAAGTGTAAATAAATAAGTGAAATTGAAAAAAAAAATCTATCTCCAATAACAATAATAATTATTAAATCGTTTTAACCCTTTAATTGGAAACGTGATGTTTGTTTAACATATTGTATTTGTTGTTATTTAGACAACTTCCGGATCGAATCCGGGCTCTAATATCTTTAGGGGTGTTTCATTGACAACTGACTTTATCTCACTCATTGTTTGTTTTTGATTTTATATTACGATTAATATCCGGACTATAAATGATGCTATCGATTAGACGTATTTGGGCTTACACATTGTGAGATTCTAGGAAAGTTGATTTTGTGTTAATTGAATTTTGTAGCAGAACTTCCATTTTTTATTATATAAACGAATTTTATATAAAGCCTGGTTCTTACTGTGTGGCCTGTAACGGAGGCAATCACGAGTCCTTTATTATTTACTCGTGTTTGACAACAACACTAATCCACTATAAAACTGTGGCGTTCCAGAGCAACTCAAACAAATCGCAAATTAGCTCACACCCAGGGTTACCAGTTTTCATCAATGTCATATCGGGATTTTAAAAAAAAAATTTATTGGTATTTTTTTTATTTAAATTCAGTAATTCAGTGTTCTTATATTTTTTGTATAAAGATAGATAAAATAAATAAGGAGCCAATTCCTTAGCAAAGCAAATAAAAAGTTATAATAAATAATTTTGATTATTTTTATTATAAAATTAAATTAAGAAACTTAATTTAATTTTATAATAAAAATAATCAAAATTTAATATTTGTCATTTGTGGCGCTTTTTGTTAATATTCTTGCAGCCTTTTCAGTTTTTAAAAAGAGTCGGAACTCTTTGCAGCTCATTTTATAATTTTCCTTAACCATTAGTTCGGCTTCCAAATTTTTAATGAACAGCTTATTTCTTTCTTTACGCCAAGCTGTCGTCATCAAGCTGAAAATTCGTTCGGATGTGGCATTGGTATGAGGAATCGAAAAAATGTAACTAACGATTCTATACAAATTTTCAGAATTTTCATTTAATTTAAAAAATTCAATCCATTTTTCAGTAGTAGAAAGATTTTAATTTATGCAGTTCTTCAAATAATATATCTTCATTTATAGAAGAAATATTAAATTCTTTAATTATTTTTTCAATTGTGTTAAACTGTATGGGTTCATTTAAACGTAATGGTTTAAGTATGTTATACTTATTATTACAGTCAAAATTAAACCATTTTTCTAGATAGTTAATGGCAATATCAAAAAATATATCAGCGTCAGCCTGAAATCTGTTTACTGCAGAATCATTATCACATTTAAACAACTCTGCTCTTGCGATTGAACCATAAAATTGTTGTTTCTTTCTATCAATTAGTGATTGGCGTACTTCGTCCATTATATCATATACATCTAATACCAGTATAGAATTGCTTTGCAATTTTGTAAGTGCTGTCTGAAAAATGGTACCTGTGTTCAATACAAATCCTAAATAGGCTAATGAAAGCTCATCTTTGAAAAAAGTGTTTAGTGCATGTGGTATTGTATTTTGTGATAAAAAGTAGGATTTTATTGGTTCAAAATTGGTGACTAGCCTCTTGATAGCTGGAAGTAGACTGAGCCATCTAGTCGGTACGTGCCGTAATATTTCAGACCATTCGATTTCTGCCCATTCAAAAAATTGTTTCAAAATTGTTGTTCTTTTTGTAGATGAACTAAACTCATTGTAAATTTTCATAACAATAGACTCTACATCAATTTTGAGTTGATTCGTCGCTTTTTTGAAGGTGTTGTGTAAAATATGGGTGTTACATCCAACAGGAATAATATTCTGATTCAATTTTTTTAGCTCGGAAAAAACACTTTGATTTTTACCAAAATTCACTGCAGCATTATCTGCGCAAAACGACGAAACATTTTTTAAATCCAGGCCATTAATTTGAATTTTTAATTTAATTGATTCTGCAATATTTACAGATAATTCATTATCTAATGAATAAAAAGCCAGTAGAACATTTTCAATTCCTTTTTGTTTAGTAAAATATCTCAAAATAATAGGAAACGTTTTAATGTTGCCTTTGTTCGAAGCATCTGTACTAATTGAAAATGGCACGTTTTCCTTTAAATTTTCTAGTATAAATATAATTGATTCAGGCGCGAGAATATTAGATACAATTTAGGACATTTTGGTTCTCCCACATCTATATTTTTGTGCTATATTTGAATCAGCGAACATCAGCGGAAATAATGATCCAGCACAATCACTAGAAATATAGCTGTGCGAATGCATAACGGTGTGATATGTGAATGCAACCTCAGATGCGGAAACTTGCTCATCATCTTTTTGTTTTGCACTAGTAAAAAATTTTGTTAATTTTGTAGAACTTGATGAGGATTCCAAATTTGATTTATGCCCAGCAGTTTTCATATGTTTAACTAAATCATTTTCCCCGCCATGACCAATTGAAATTTTTAAATTATTACAAATTGTACAAGTAATGTAGTGTTCTTCAGACTGTCGCACCCATTCATATTTTTTCCACTCTGGATTAAATTTCACCATTTGTTTCATTTTTTTCCTTTTGTTACCGTTATCTTCAATTTCTGACATTTCTAATTTGAAATGTAAAAATAAGTTATTTAAAAGAAGTAAACAGTATAAAAATTAAATATAAAAACACAATTAACTTGTTTATAATTAGACACTTACAACACAACGTTAATGAAATACCGCTTATTAAAGAACTGTGCTATACTGTATCCCACGGGGACCCGAATTAAAAAAGGCTGACTTAAAAAAAGTGTTTTTTTGGACTTAAAATGAGTGTTTTTATTTCATTTTAAAAATGACATAAAATCTGTATGAAAATGAAATAAAAAAAGCTGACTTTATAAATGCATATCATAAGTCATTTTGAAATTGAATTAAGAATTGTGTTTAAAACTGACATAAAATGTGCATTTCTTAATTCATTTTGAATATGAATTAAGATATGTATTTATAACTGAACCAAAATGTTCCTTTTTCATATTGAAAATGAATTAAAATTCATTAATGGAAGCATTACTTGAAAATTTCGAATGGCTTTAATTTTCTAAAAATTTGCAATTGTCTTTTGCAAATTTTCATTAATGAAAACACATGTATTTATTTTCAACCTCTTATAATTTAAGAGAAACAAAACATTTTAAAATAAGATTAGTGTTCCAGAAATTTGCAGTTTATTCTGAATTAAAATATGCATTTTTTAATTCATTTTGGAAATGATTTAAAATATCTATTTATAAAATGACAAAACAAATGCATTTTTTATGTCATTTTGAAAATGAATTAAGATTAGTGTTTCTAAAATGACATAAAATATGCCTTTTTTATGTCATTTTTAAATTAAATTTGTTTTTGTAAAATACCTTTTTTAATTCACAAAATTTACTAAAAAAATGAATTAAAAAAAGTCCCATTTTTCCATATAAAAACACTTTTTTTAAGTCAGCCTTTTTAAATTCAGCCTTTTTTAATTCAAGGAGCCGTATCCCACCTTGTATTATTCAAAAATAATGACCAAACAAGAAAAAACATGATTTCGATTTATTTTTGAAAATAAATTGCAATTTTCTGTTGAAAATAAAAATCTATAAAAATCAATAAAAAATTGTAAATTAATTTATTGTTGGGACAATCGGGAATTGATGACTACATATCGGGAATCGGGAATAGCGTTTAAATATCGGGATAATCCCGCCGAAATCGGGACACCTGGCAACCCTGCTCACACCACACGCAATTAATATAAAAATCGATATTTCGAGTTAAGTTCTTGTAATTCACTAGTACTGTCGCGTCACGCTTGAAAGTATATATACGAATCGCACAGTACTCACATCAACTCCGGTAGCGTATGTCTGATGAGATGGAATTGATATTTTCGATCACGCAGTCATTCAATGACGTCATCATCAGATCGAAACCGTCCTAGTGGATTACAAAATGACACTATTGACACTATTGATGATAGGTTAGGTTAGGTTAGGTTGAGTGGCTGCTACAGCACACTTAGACCGGAAACGGTCCGTTGTGATACCACAGGATCTTACTCCCCTTTTACCCCTATGTGAACCAGTTAGAGCTGCTTACGTAGCGTAATAAGTCTCGCACATTACAGTTCTCGAGATCGGAAAGGCAGTCCATTAAAAACATACCCAGATATTCATGTCTTTTGTGTGCCAAAGCCGGGCATGAGCATAGGAGGTGGACTAACGTCTCTTCCTCCTCCTCGTCCCTACAGCTTCTGCAAAAGTCATTTACTTCCAGACCCAGCCTTCTCGCATGTTCTCCAAGAAGGCAGTGTCCTGTGAGTATCCCCACGACCGTTTTAAGTTCACGTCTTCGCAGGGAGATAAGTGCCTTTGAGCGTTTCAAGTTCAGCTTTGGCCAGACTTGTCTTGCCACTCTACATGAGAGGGTGTTCGTCCACCTATTGTTCGCAGAGGCTTCCGCCTCTTTTTTAAGCACAGTCCTTAGTGCGTTAATGGGTCTCCCCAACTTCGCCCTTTCCGGTAGCAGTTGGAGAGTTGTACCGTGCCTCGCTAGTTCGTCCGCCCTGCAGTTTCCCATAACGTCTGAGTGGCCGGGGACCCAGACTACCTGGATGTTGAAATGCTCACTCATCTCATTAAGAGACGAGCGGCAACCCAACGCCACTCTAGAAGTTAGAGAAACAGAACCCAGCGACTTGATTGCCGCCTGACTGTCCACATAAATTGCGATATCAGTCGAGGATACCACATTATGTTTCAACCAGTTCAGGACCTCTTCAATCGCTATCACTTCTGCCTGGTACACACTGCAGTGATCAGGGAGGCGAACTGCTATATCTACCTCTAGTTTATCACAGAAGACTCCAGCTCCTACTTTACCGTCTAGCTTGGAGCCATCCGTAAAGAACTGCAATGCTCCCGTTTCAGCTGCCAACCCGCTCTTCCAGGATTCCCTTGAAGGGCAGGTGGTTTTGAACCTTTTCTCGAAGCACAGAGTCGGTGTAACATAGTCAATATTCGCCAGTTCTTTCCTCAGCGATCTGACTATCGTCGAGTGTCCTATTTGAAGACATTTCCACTGAGATATGGCTGATAGTCGAGTGGCCGTAATCGACGCCATCTGCTTACCATAAATGTCCACGGGGAGAAGGTGAAACAAGACCTCTAAGGCACTTGTAGGTGTTGTCCTCAGTGCCCCGCTTATAAGCATGCAGGCCGTTCTTTGCACCTTCTCAATCCTTTTCCTGTATGTTATTTTATCAAGAGCTGGCCACCACACGCTCACCCCATACATAAGTACAGGTCTTACTACGGAAGTGTATAGCCAGTGTACCAGCTCCGGCGTCAGGCCCCATCTCTTTCCGATGGCGTTCCTACACGAGTACAAAGCTATATTGGCCTTGTTTACTCTTTCCAGAATGTTGGGCTTCCAGCTTAGCTTACTGTCCAAGATTACGCCTAGAAATCTTGCCTTGTCCGTAAAAGCTAGTCTGTTACCATTTAGGAGAGGTGGATCTACTACAGGGATTTTATATTTCCTCGTAAATAGTACCAATTCAGTTTTAGACGCGCTAATTGCCAGTCCACATTTGGTGGCCCACCTCGTTATAATTAGGAGGGCATTTTGGATTACCTCCGCCACTGTGCTTATGTATTTCCCAGAGACAGCTATCGCTACATCATCTGCATAAGCAATCACTCCGATCCCTTCTCTCTCCAGCTTTAATAGCAGCTCATTGATTGCTATGTTCCAGAGCAGAGGAGACAGAACACCTCCCTGTGGGGTTCCCCTAGTCACCCGTCTCCTGATGGTGGATTCCCCCAGCTCTGAGTTAATCATCCTGCACCCAAGCATATGATTGATTAACCTACTTATAGGGTAATCCACACCTAGTAGCGACAATCCCTCTAGAATTGCCTCCTTCCTTACATTGTTAAAGGCGCCTTCAATGTCAAGAAACGCCACCATACAAAACTCTTGCGAGAATAATGATTTCTCAATTGTACTTACCAGGGCATGCAGAGCTGTGTCCACAGACTTCCCTTTACAGTAAGCGTGCTGAGTCTGAGCCCAGTCACTAGGTCTAATTTTTGAGCGTATGTAGATATCTATCAGCCTTTCCAAGGTTTTCAATAGAAAGGATGATAGAGTTATTGGTCTTAAGTCTTTAGGGTAGCCCTGCGAGCATTTACCCGCTTTCGGAATAAAAATCACTCTGACCTCCATCCACTCCCGCGGAGTACAGACAAGTTTTAAACACCCTTTGAAGATTACCTCCAACCAGGGGAGCATAACCCTCGAGTTTTTCTGAAGCTCCGCGGGAATAATACGGTCAGGGCCCGCCGATTTATAGGGTTTGAACCCTTCAATTGCCCATAGGATCCGTTCTTTGGTTACGATATCTTCTATGCGCATTACGTTTGCTTCTTGATGAGTACCAGTCCCTGTCGAGTCATCGAAGCTTCCCGGAAAGTGGGTTTCGATGAGAAGTTCCAAGGATTCCTTACTAGAAGCAGTCCAGGATCCATCTGGTTTAATTAAATAACTGGGACTGGTAGGATTGGTAGACAAAATCTTCCTAAGACGAGAGGTCTCGGAGACTTCTTCTATTTTGTCACAGAAGAGTCTCCATGATTTCCTCTGTGCCTTCCTTAATTCTTTTTTGTATATCTTGAGGTCCTCCTTGTAGGAGTCCCAGTCCTGAGCCTCTCTCGTACTTTTGGCTCTATTAAATGCTTTCCTACACGCCTTCCGGTAGGTCCCCAGTTCCTTAGACCACCATGCCGGTTTTTGCTTGCCCCTGGGTTTAACTATTGGGCAAGCAGCGTTGAAGGACCGATTGCAAGCAATTGTGAAAGTTTCCACTATGCTGTTCAGTTCCTTCACTGTCGCTGGTGGTTCAGGGGTCTCTGGTAATAGTAGTCCTATAAGGGTTTCCCCGTACTTGCTCCAGTTTGTCTTTCTGGGATTCCTGAAAGGTTTCCGGGTGGCAGGGGAAACGTTAAGACTAAATCTTATGTAACGATGGTCAGAGAAGGAGTGTTCCTTCGCCACTCTCCATTCCCTGACCAAAGGGTACAGGTTTTTTGAGGCGAAGGTTACGTCCAGAACCTCCTGCCGATTTTTAGTAATAAAAGTGGGTTCTTGCCCAATATTACACACCATGAGGTTGTTGTTTAAAATGTAATCAAAAAGTAACTCACCTCTCTCGTTGATATCAGTGCTTCCCCAGATTGCGTGGTGCGCATTTACATCACCTCCAAGGAGCACCCCAATCTTCTTCCTGTACGATTCGAGGACCAGGTCCCCCAGGTTATCCGGCGGAACCTGTTTGTCCCGGTCCAAATAGGCTGAGACCAGCCAAAATATACTGCCATCAACCTCTAGGCTGACCGCAGTTACGTCACCATTGCTGTATTGAGGAAGAAGGAACATATTTAAATTATTTTTTCCAAGAATGCAGGATCTGATATTCCCCGAATTTCTTGAGTATAATAAGTTATACCCCTTCATTTTAAGGCCACAGATCCTGTTGGTGTTTATCCAAGGTTCTTGAATAAGGACCACGTCCTCTTCTGATCTAGTCAGTCTGAGGAGTAAGGCGGCCGACGCCGCCTTTGAATGGTGTAGGTTAATTTGTATTAAATTTAGCATAAATTTACCAAGTTCAGCCTACTTACCTGTTTACTCCCCGCTACCGCAGGCTAGTTTCCTTTGTTTCCATTGGAGTCGCCGGTTTCTCCCGTCTCGCCCCCCATGGAACTTGTTTCCCCGACGTTTGCAGTCCTTCCGTCCCTTGGGTCCGACAGGTTTTCTTCGTCTGACGCCAGGGACAGTCGGCTGCCCATCTCCTCTCCAAGTGCGGTCACCTCGGAGAGCTCCAACGGTTGGGCTGTCTCTCCTCCAAGTGCAACTGCATCAGTTGTGGACGGGCTGCCTTCCTCTCGTGTTTCAGCCTCGTCTTTTTTGTATACTTTGAGAGTAATCGACCCGAAACCGAAGTCGATTACTCCCTTAGTCGCGGCAAGCGGCGCCAGGGACTCCGTGTTGATTATCATCGTTGATAATCTGGAGCCCCCCCTTGCATCCTCTTGCCTCACGATCTTCCAGTTTCCTGTCGGAAGATCGGGGTTGCTGATTCTGATTATCTCAAGAATCTCTTCTGGGCTAGCTGGTTCGGTTGGCAGCCAGACGCGTGCTCTTGGCCTGCTAGGAATCTCTTCCCTGCCTACAGCCGCCAGCTTCGCGCCTTGCCACACCTCTCCGACCTCCGCTACCGCCTTTTTATAAAGCTCCACTGATCTGGCATCAGAGCACGCTATAAGTTTAACGCGCCCCTGATGCCAGCCCGCATCTCTGCAGGATGGAGGGGGTCCTGGATTTTCTCTCAGGATCCTTAGGAAAACGGAGTTTAGTGCATTGTACACCAAGCTCCATTTTCCCATGGTGATGCTCCCATCTTCATGACTCCTGTCAATGACGGCTAGCACCAACAAACGGTCCTTCACAATATCCCTGAAGGATTTTGGTCCAGCCTTGTTAGGAGGCAAAACCTTGTGAGGAGTTTCCTTCTCCGCCTGCATTTTGGGCCGTTTTGTGTCCACGACCTCCAACTCATCCTGGGACCGCTGTCTTTTTGACACATGGTCCCTCTCTGAGTTTTCGACCGTTTTCTTGGCCCATCTCACGGATTGCTTTTGTTCAGCCGTAAGCTGCCCCTCAGGGGTTGCAGCCCACCTGTCCAAAACTCTAAACGCCGCGCGTCTATCTCTATAGCGCTGCTTCGATTGGTTGACGTTAGTCGAACCTCCCTCAGCAGCCCTTAACTTACCCTGAGTTCCGCTCGTCCCTGGCTTAAAAGCCTTGAACTTGCTTCCCCCTGGTGTCTTTGAGGGAGCCCCACCTTTACGGTTTGAGCTCTCACTTTTTGTTTCCGGCCTTTGGAGAGTGCCGGTCTCGGTTTTTTCCGGCCTTTGGAGAGTGCCGGTCTCGGTTTTGTTTTTATTGGATTCCATGTTGTTCCCACGAGTGTCGGAGAAATATATGGTCCACCTGCGCAGAGATCCGCTTACGCAGGTAAGGCTACTTACAACTGGAGGTCGCCAGGTATCCAGAGGGCTCCGTTTGCGACTGGGCTTTGTTAAATGGGCCCCCAGCCTGGTAGTTTGTTGGCACGGGTCGCGTAACACCGTAAACCAGCCCATCTGCCGTCATTTAGCGTGACCCGCCCCACACCTAGGTCACTTTACCCACCCGTTCTAACGAACGAGGACCCGGAGGCGACGACAATTATGAAGCCACTATTGATGATGCACTAATGTATTTCCCCCGAGGTATGATTAAATTTTGATTATAGACATTTTTCCGTAGAGTGGCTATTTTTCGAGATATTTGATCGTCTCAGTTTAAAAGAAGCACCCGGTCGGTGTGTCCACTAAGTCGGTGTTGGAATTGGATGCGCACACACAATTTGATCCTTCGAGCCGGAGGATTCTGCTGCAATAATTGGAGTGATATCTTGTCGGGGCTCGTAATTCAAGTGAGTAGTGAAGTAGGTACGCCAAAAATCCCGTAATACCTCGTGGGTATAAGTGAATAGCGTGATTGTCCAGCATTTACAACCACGTGGTTACAAAACCAAGTTTATAAATCAAGCGTGTGAAATAGTAGTCAAGTCAAGGATATAACCACGAAAATCATCAAACGAAAAAAATAAAATATCGAGGCACACCGGGGAATATCGAGCGACATCCGGTGAATTGAAGTGGAACGAATATCAAGGGCAGCAGCCCACGTGAACATCAGAGGCATCGCATACTGCGGTTTTGTGCGCCATTTTGTTCATTTGAAATAGAGATGGCCCCCACAGCGAAAAATTTGTTCGCCTGAAGAGATACAGCCAAGGGTAGCATAACTCGTTTAGTTACCTATGCCGATAGCATAAGCGAGCGAACAGTAGAATCCGAAATATCAACACGGCTAGAATTCTTGGGGAGAGCATTCAACGAATTCTTCGAATGTGATGCCAAATTAGCCGCTCAAGAAATTCCATCTGAAATGGTGGAATACGAAACAAATACTTAAAGATAAAAACGAAATTAAAGTGGCAGGTGTCGAAAAAATGGTGTCGCGTATTGTGACGGATCAGAACGATTTTCTAACCACATTATCATCCTCATTTACCACATCATTAAATCATACAGTATCTCACTCGCTAGACGAACCGCACTGCTCACTACGTCTACCTAGATTGAATGTTCCAACGTTTTCCGGGGACTATAAATAATTCCCGAGCTTTAAGGACTTATACACTGCATGGGTTTTTCAGCAAAATTGGGATAACGGATGCCGAGAAATTTCAATATTTGAGAGGTTACCTTCGTGGAGAAGCAGCTAATTTAATTAAAAATATACTTGTCTCAGAGGCCAATTACACTCAAGCCTGGCAGAAGCTTTGCGACCGTTACGATAAACAAAAGTATTTGTTGAACGATTCATCAACCAACTATGCAAGGTATACCTCGGTAAAGAAACTAAGGCAACTCTTCAACAACGCCGATGAAGTACACCGTGGAATAGAAGCATTGGGTGGAGCAGCAAAAAATCGTGACCCGTCACTCATCTACCTCATGTCTCACAAAACCTATTCAGAAACTCAACAAGTTTGGGCCCACAAGACAGTCAATAAAGAGTTTCCGTCATTTGAGGAATTTTTAAGTTTTGTCAGTGAACGGTGTGATTCCTTAGAATCATGTTAGTCAATCAAACCAATCACAACCAGAAGTCAACCAACAAAGACACATCAACTAATGGTGCCAGCATCTAAAGAATGTGTATCCTGCAAAACAGATAGCATAAGCTTCACGAGTGCAGTAAATTTAAGAGTTTAGATGTCATTGACCGAAAAGAATAAGCCGCAACCGTGTATGCTTTAATTGTTTGGGGTCTCGACATAGAGCTAAGGAATGTTTAAGTCGACGAAGATGTTTAAAATGTGGTCGAAAACATCATACGTTACTACATACAGATATAGTCACTAATCAAAGTCACCTAGCTCGCGACACATGTTAATCTTCTTCAAAGATGACCACGATCCCTTTAGACAAAAATCAAACGATATGTGCATGCCACCTGGATGGAACAATATTACCAACAGCGGTCGTGAAAACGCAAGATCGATTTGGGGAATTGAAGCTGTACAGTGCGCTGTTGGATTCAGGATCTCAAATTACGTTTGTCTCGAAAAGATTGGTGACTCAACTGGGAATTCATTGCAAACCAGGACGTTTACGGGTAGAAGCAACATTAACAGTAAATATACGTTGGGGAGTGTTTACTTAACAATACACTCCAAATTTGATGAAACATGAAAAATCAAGGCATTCGTACTTCCAAAATTTACCACATTGGGAGCTTCTTTAGAAATTCTTTACGATCAAATAGATCAATCTCAGCGAGATACAATATTTGGATACATTATTGCGCGTCTTTCAAATAAAAAGATGCCCCAGAAGTGCTGCATCACAAGGCACTTTATGTTAATATAGTTGATGAACAGTCCCTCGACGTCATTATCTGTCAGTTTTGGGAACAAGAAGAAATCAGTGAAACCAACAAATGGTCATCGGAAGAAAAAAAATGTGAGGAGCATTTTACATCAACAGTTTGAAAAAACCAGGAAGGTCGATACATTGTTTAGTTGCCATTAAGAGAAGACACGTTACCGTTAGGCCACTCATTGCGGAAGCTACCATTTATGGAAAGAAAAATTACTCGAAATCCAGAATTAAATGATTTATACCATAAATTCATGGATGAATATATCGCATTAGGTCACATGAGAGCAGTTCCATTTAATAGGTTGAACATTACTGATTGCGATATTAATTGTCTACCTCATCTTGGTATTATAAGCGATGGTAAATCCACGACCAAATTGCGGGTCGTGTTTGATGGTTCAGCTGCAACATCTACCGGCGTGTCATTGAGGTTTCGTTCTCATAAGATAGCGATAACAGCCGACATTGAGAAGAGGCATCACTCCAACGAATTTTGTGGCGCAGGTCACCTATACTGAAGTAGTTCAATCTGTTGTGATTAAGAGGGACTTTAATCAACAACAAACTGTGGTTCAGGGACCCGGAATGGTTATCATTAAATGAAATGACTTGGCCTTCAAGGCCGAACATAATACAAACCTTGGAAGAAACCCGAATTCAAAAATTGAATGTTCTGCATGTGTTAGTCGAGAATGACGATGTGCACCCAATCGAACAAATGTTAATACGTTCCTCGAACTGGACACGATTAACTCGTTCGTTGGCGTACACATTACAATTCATTCATTACCTAAGAAGCATACTTTAAATATCTACGAATATATCTGCATCTCAGTTCGAGCACGCCGAATTAATGATCATTAGGTACACGCAACAAAGGGAATTTGTTGAAGACATCTGTTCATTAAAGAAAAACAAGAGAGTATCATCTTGTTCAAACTCAGATCATTAGCACCATTCATCGACTCGCAGAATATGTTACGTGTTGGTGGTAGGCTGCAGAATTCTTCATGTAGTTATGGCACAAAGCACCCAATGTTGTTACCAAAGCACCACCAAGTCACCGATATATGATTCTATTATCTATGCACAAATCTACATCCGGATCCAAGTCTCTTGTTAGCCTTGTCACGCCGAAGGTACTGGATTTTGGGTGGTACGTGAAAAATGTCGGAAGCTTTGCCACAAATGCGTAACGTGTTTCCGGAATTCAACCTTGCGTTCATCTCAACAAATGGATAACTCATCCCAGGCACGAGTTACACCAAGTCGGTCATTCTCATCCAGTTATGGCTTAAATAAAAATGATTACAAATTTGTAAATCTGTTGAATGTGTATAAACATCGTTGAAAATGTTGCGATTGAATAATTTGATTTCAAGCCAATGCCAAAAACTAGACCCCATGTGATGTTCGTATTAAATTTTGATGTTTCGAACTTATCTTCATTATAAATAGTATTTGGTGCGTTTAAATATGGACATGGCCCATTTTGAATGAAAAGCTTTGTCATTTCATTGCGTTCACTATAAATCAGCAGCCCAACAAAATGGGATGAACAACATCCAATTATATAAAGCAACCATGTCGCTTCACATCCGAAATACTTATACTTACTCACAAAAAGAATTCTATACTTTTAGGAAAGGTGAAAAAATTATTGCTACAAAATTGTTTTAAAATTGTTCAATTAAACTCGGGTAGAATATAGTATTGTGTGTTTGTGTGTTTGTTTTTATCTCTACTATCTGTTTTGGGGCTCGAGGCACTTCCAACTCTTTCGCGGTTCGCTTATTTACGTCCTACCTTACGCCATTACAGCCAAATCGAGGACGTACGGCTATAGGTCCGATTTACGTAGAACCATCTGCACATTGCATAGCTCCATGCCAGCCTATAGTACTGACATGGAAGATGGGTCGGCCCATGAATTCTGCACTCCAACAGGGGGTCATAGATGTGTTCATTCACACCACCGATCGTAATCGTATGGTGAAAAATCCCTTTGCCATCCTGCCCCTATCGGGATTCGAACCCGGTACCTCCCGCTCCAACTGCCGCAGCTTTAACCACTGCGCCACCTGGGCGGTCTAGAATATAGTACTAAAAAGCCACTTAACTTCTATTAAATTTCTGATCTCGTTATTTGAGAAGACCCCGGTAAGTACAAGTCTTATCAACCGTCTCTACAATTTCAGATAATAGACGGTCTATATGATTCTTGGAAGAGACCAAAAACTTACGATTTGTATTTGATGGATCAGTATGCTATTATCTAGCTGCAGCTAGGTTTTACATAAAAAATCCTGAGGTCGAATTATCTATCCCATTGGTAGGTACGCTACTACCTTTCAGGTTAAAATTGCTACAATTTTGGAAGCAGAATTTTTTTGCAAAAGAATAAACTGCAGAGACTGTCGTATCTGCATCTTTTCTGACAGCCAGGCTGCTCTAAAGGCGATTGGTTCCAATACTGTTTCATCGAAACTTGTTTTGGATACGATAATTGCCTTAAATCGACTGAGCAGTCTGAATGAAGTAAGATTTCACTGGATAACCTGTCACATGGATATCAAAGGAAATATTGGGCCATTTGTATGCGGCTTCAACTTTTGTCATTATCTGCACCAAAAGAGATGAGATAGTCTCTCCTTTGTCGACTTTCCAAAATTTTCATTAATAAATCAACTAAGATCCCACTACTTCTTAAGTTATGGGGTATTGCAGCCTTAATAATCATATATGTTTTGAATGAAAATTTGGAATATCGCCAACTGCCAACAGTTTAAAGAAGGAGAAGATGAAACTGTTGAGCACTTTTGTGCTCCTGCGTTTTTCATACTCTTCCCATAGACTGCACTGCTTTTGATCACAATTGCTATTTGAGGACCCTGAGAATACCAGATATCTTTGACTTTATTAGAAGGACAAACAGATTTCGGGACTGAGAGTTTACATTCAGGAAGAGATCTCTCAATGGGCCAATCGAGCCTGTGTGATGGAGGTAAAAATGTGAGTATGTGGATTAAACTCTGCGGGCTCTTCGTGCCTTCGAGTTTTCGGATACATTTTTCCGCTTTCCTTATTTTAAAACACCATCTCCTACACAACTATCTCATCACTCCCACAGACGAAGACTCTGCTATTACTTTATACCCACGTATTAAACGAATACCATCTGAATATCGTATTTGTTTACGTAACGAATAATGTCGTAACGAATATCGGTCATATGCGTATTGTTGTCTCTTTGCTGGGATATTAGTGACAAGTCCGGCCAAAGATGTTTAAACATTCAGTGTAAATCAACTACTGACCAACTGATAACATTCGTATACTGGCTTTATACATTGGACTATGTAAATATCACATCAAGTCTGTTAGGTGTTATATTGTCATACTTCTGGCCTTTGCCGGTCTCAACTACCACTGACATGGTAATTGAGAACAACAGAAATGCGTCTCTTCACGATCTTCACGAGTGTATCACTACTGACCCAGAGACTAAATTCTCCATTGGCCGAATTATAGGAATATTGGAAGACGATGAATTTCGATAACAGGTCGTTAATAGAAAGTGGCAGTTGGAACAAATGACCATTCCAGTTTTTAATAATAAAGATTATTGGTTCAAGTGTGATAGTCTGGGTGAGATGTTCCGATAACGCACAGATAAATGCAATAGTCAACAGTTACGAGATGCAACGAAAGAAATTATTTTTTGTGATTCAGGATGATAATAGAAAGGACTATAATTGGATGCGGAAAAAGGATGCTTTTCATTATAAAATAGGCGATGTACCAATTGAATGTACCCATCGTTAATGTATAGGGATTCAAAAACTGGTAACAGCAGCTCTTGCGTTTCTGGAGCTTTAAATTGGGAAAAACTTACTTGATGAGATTCCATGTTCAGAACAATCGGCGGGGTTATCATATCATGAGCAATGGTTCTTAAATTATTTGCTTTAAATATTGGTAAAGGTGATGGGTCTTAATCTTTATTCAATATATGTGACAAACAAGTTAATTGGGCGTATATATAACATAATCGGGCGTATATAACATAATAGTCTATCAGTCTGTATGTTGGCTTACTCAAACAATTGGGAAACAACATTTAAAATGGCAGAGATGGTGCTGCCATTTTTATGATGAGGGCGGTAACATTTTAGACACCATCAAAATTTTGCATATGCTTGAACTGAAACGTCAGCAAATTTGTAATTAAGTCTTTACATCCTGGTGTGTTTGATAACAACCGAGAATCCTGATATTTTGTACATTTGATAATACCTTATGAAGTGGAAGCCAGGCGGTTTAGTTGTTCCTTGTACTTGTGTAATTTCTGGAGCCATATAGAATTTTGAACATATCTGTAATTTACACTTTTGCACAACTGGTGGGAAACTTGGAATTCGGAACACTGCAGCATCGATTAAAACAATGAAATTTTAAATCTAGCACTCCGGGCTGGATTAGAAATACCCAAACATTAGTACGTTGGATGTGAAACAATAGGCTGTGAATCTGCTCTCGCTTAAACTTTGGATCAGAAGATGTGCAGCACAAATACACTCAGAAAAATTAAGGACTTTCATATAAATAATCTCTGTCATTTGAATTAAATCTTGAAATTTCTTTTATTTAAAGAATAAATCATTTAGTATAATAGTTTTTAGTGTATTAGTTTAAAGAATCTAATTTAATTATTTTAAATGAAATAAAAATCATTTAAATTAATGAAATTATTCTTTAAAATAAAACAAATTATTTCAAAAATTAATTTCAAAAAAAATTCTTAAAATTGAAGAATTTATTTCTTTAAAATAAAGTTCTATTATTTTTTTTTCATCTAGGGTTGTAAATTTAAATAATTTTTCGTTTAAAATAAAGTAAATTGAATTTAATTTTTAAATGTAACTGTAATATTACATTTTTCCGTACGGGTTTTTAGTTAACATTCAGATTTTGTTAGAGACAAGGTGCTTGTGTTTAAAACGTAAAGTTTGTAATTACAAAGTAAGTACAAAGTTCTGGTACAATACAGCCAAAAATAAATCTAAAGGGACGGTTCGTAGCCCTCAAAGTGTCAAGACGTGGAAATTTGTGCTCCTATTTTTAATCAGTTTTCTCATGTTTCTCCGACGCGGTTTGCATTTAAAAAGTGTTAAAATATCGTGAGAAATCACACTTGGTGAAATTAAATATTTTGTGTATCGCTAAATTGTCTAAGTAATCAATAAATCGATTTTTTTCAATTCGGTAGAAACATGAGAAAAATGAAGTTCGTGTGATTATAACAGTGTGTGTAGAGTTACTTTAATCTAAAAAGTAACAGTGTAAAAATGTAGAGAAAGATGTTTCTCTACATGTTCGAACCAGAAAATGTTTTTTTAGGTTATAAAAGATAAACAAACAGAAAGAAGGTGCAAATTTCATCTTAATTTTTAATTGTTTTAATTTTAATTTTTGTGGCAGTGAATTATAAATTGTATGAGTGGTGTGTGTGTGTGACATGTGTACTACATCGAGGGAGTATATGAGGGTAAAAGGAAGGGAAATGAATCGGAAAAATCGGACCAACTACAGGATGACAAGAAGAGGTAAACCGGAAGACAGCATAATTGAGAATGGTTGTATTCTGCGGTTGGATGATGGTTTATTCATGGAGCTGGTAAGTGTAGATATAAATAAATGGCTAACGATATTTTTTAGGGAGCTTTTAGGGATGATGTCGGAAAAAGGCAATAACTTTATATTGCCATAAATGAAGTATGAATCGAATGGTAAGTGCACTTTTATATTGGTTTTCAATTGGAATGTGTGTGTGTGTATATGTATATGTATGTACAGGTTTGGTTTGTGTAGATGTGTTTATGAATTCATATGTGTTTGTGTGTTTATGTGTTGGTGGATTAGTGCATATGGGTTTGGAATTGTGTAGTGTGATGTATGTGTAGGTATGTGTAGATATGTGTCGATATATATGTGTGTGTGTGTGTGTTTGTGTGTAGGTGTATGTATGTAGGTGGGTGGGTAGGTATGTATATGTATGTGTGTGTATGTGTATGTATGTGTGTGTGTGTTTTTTTTTTTTTTTTTTTTTTGTGTGTTTAGTGCATATACATATACATATGTATGTATGTGTGTGTGTATGTGTATATATCGGAGGAGCATCGGTTGTTTTCCCCTGTGTCTTCTGAGAGGGGAAAGTTAGGTTCTTTTTCGGTGCAGGGTTTGGCTACGGAGCGATTGGAAGTTTGATGGCATGAAACCGTGAAGAACTGATTACGATGATAGCTTCTGCTTTTATTTTCGGTTTTTGTTTTGACGAGTAGATGTCGCCGCCGGGAAGTGTTGTGGTTTTGTGAACTGATAGTTTTGCGTTACCGTTTTTAGACGTCTGTTTTGGAATTTTTCTTGTGAACTAAATAGTTTAAATTTAGTTTAACAATTAGTGTAGGATTCTTTTGTTTTGTTTAGTATAGAGTGGGTGTTTCTGCCAGTGTTGGATTGGGTTGAATGGTCGATCGAACAAATAAGGTTGGGGTGGGTTTTGCCTTTCTGGGGTCGATGTTTAGATTTGGAAACGAGCAATTTGGAGCGAGGTGTTTACGCAGGGGTTAGTGGAATATGTCTCGTTTGGATAGGATTGGGTTTGCCTAGGTGTGGGACTTGGATATTGAACTTCGTCTGGGCGGGGTTTTTTGTGGCGTTTTGCTGCTCTGCGAGGACAAGGATATCTACATTTTGTGGTCTTTGTCCTCGGTGTGCATGTGCGAATCGCTGTTTATTGCAGAGTTACGTGAACGGGGGATGTATTTTTAAGTGGTGTTGTTGTTCAGAGTATTGCGTTCAGCAATCTGTGTATTCGTGAGATGTGTTTTGGTCTGGTTGTGTGCTTCTGTGTCATAGCGGATGGGTTGTTGACAGTGGGGAGGGATCTAGGGAACCATGTAGATAATGGAAAGTTTTCTTGAGTCGACAGCGTACTCTTGTTTTGGCCTGTGGGTTTGGGAGTAGCTCAGTGTGGAGTGGCAGTGGCGACGGTTTTAGCATGGCTCGGAAAGGGCCGAATGTGGGATGGGAGTGGATTTGCGCGCGAGTGGCATCGTCAGCTTGTTTTCGTGTAGATGAGGTCTGGTATCGTTCCGTTGTGCGGTTGTGTCTCGCGTAAACATAGTGAATGTATTACAAAAGGACGAATAATCGATGGAAGTTACCTGCAACGGATCGTCCCGGACTAAGTGTGCGGTAGCAGCCACTCAACCTAACCTACCTGTTTATTGGAAAGATATTGGTTGTCTGGTGTGTTGTTTTCGATTTAACATATGAGGGAGTACATTAAGGGCTAATTTGATTCATATTTGATTAAGTGGATTTTTTGATTATTATTAGCGTTATACCCCTTTTGATTTGATTTTGTCAATAAATTTCACTATAAGCTATATGCTCTTGGGTATATATTTTTGGTATCACTACACTTAATTAATTCTGTAAATGGGATAATTGTTGAAATGGATTAGTTTAATTTGTTTATAGAAGTGTAAATGTATGGAAATTCTGAAGTGGCATGCTGATAGAGGGGTTTATTTGATCATTGGTCTTGACCAAAAGATTTATTTTGCTTTAATAAGCGGATACTTTGCTGTCAAAACCATTCTCTTACAACTGTCAAGACTTTCTGAAATGGATGGCCGCTTTGGTGATTGCTTTCATTGTATTGTGGTGTGTTGTACAGAATGATTACTTTTTGAGTGTTGTTCTAAAATTTAAAAACCAACATAGGGATGGGCTGCATTAGAAGTGGAATGAATGCTAGAGCTAAACTATTAAATATTAAATAGCTTAACTATTTGATAGTTTATTGGGTCGTCAAGCGTCATAGTATATGTATGTGAAACGCTGTCGAGTCATTACGAATAAGAATTTTGGATGTTGGATTGTTGTTGGATGTTGGATTGTGATGGATCTGAAAATATAGAGACACAACTTTACAAACAGCGCAAGATGGGAAGGACCTCACGCTATTTATCTTGCTCTAGTTTCAACTTTTGAGGTGACGCAAATACATATGATGAAATAAGACAAATAGACTAACCTATCACAATAACAAAAACAATCAATGTCTCAAGATCTTAAACCGGTGATGTATTTTGCTAACGAATTATATAATTTACTAATTATGTAGTAAGATTTTTTCTGTGACTAATTTTTTTTTTTTTTTTTTTTTTGAATAATTTAGGAATGTAATGGGTTAATATAACGAAGTTTGTAGTTATGTATTTTGATTTTCTGATGTGTACTTAATAATATACCATATTAATTAAATTAATTGTTTTAGATTCCTGAGACATAAGTTAATAAATTTTCTTTTAGAGTTGTATTTTTGTTTTAAATTGACTAGATGTGCGGACTGGAGTTGAAATAAATAATAAATTATTATTAAGTTACAGATTCCAAATATTCCTAAATTTACAGACTAACTAATAAATTTATTTGTAGAATTTGGTATTAATGTTTTAATTTAAATAGGTTATAGCTAAGGTTGAGGTAATAACTAAATAATTTATTTATGAAAACGAATTAACAGTTTATTAGGTCATCATAATGTATGTATGAAATGCTGTCGGGCCATTAAAAAAAAAGAACGATTACCCGTCGCGTTAGATGGTGATGGATTTAGAAATATACGGAACCAACTTTACATGCGACATATGGTAAGAAGACCCCAGGATATGTAACCTTAATACAATTGTTGGGGTGACACAGGTACGTGTGATGAAACTGGAAATGTCATTACCCGAATAACATCCAAATAACAATAATAACTAATGTCTAAGATCGATAGTGTGAAAATGATATATATTTTTACTAACAAATTGTATTAGACTACTAATTAACTAATTACTAATATGTAATAGGAAAAAGGCTCTGCCGCTGATTGTTGCCTTAGTCTTTTCTATGACTAACATTCCTTTGCTAAGAACCTCCAGTGTGGTGATTTATTTGCAAATATTTTGGAATGTAAGTTTTCAGATGTCTAGTGTGATTCTCTGAGGAGCATGTTCCAGAAGTATTGTAACATTATCGTAGTGGTTGGCTGGTAGTGAATCTATCATACCCATATTAATTACATTAATCGTTTCAGATTCCTGAGCCATAACTTAATAAATTTTCTTTCAGAGTTTTGTACGTATCTTTTAATTAGGTTAGGTGTGCGGACCGGAGTTGAACTAAATAATAAAATTAATTAATTAATTAAATTACAGATTCCTAGTGACCAACTAATAAATTTATTTTAGAATTTTGTTTTAATTTTAATTAAAATACAGCAGGTGTTGCGGACTGGAGAATGCTGATTGGCGATTGCAGCTTAGTATATTATAATTGTGATTGTCTTGTGATTATCTAATAATAGTAGTTTAGTACCGACTGTCACGGTGTCTGTAACCGGGTCGCTCTTTCCTAACTAACACACCCTCCTATCCTTACCTATCGTTTTATGTAAACGGCTGTAGGAATAGGCCCGGCGTTATCCGGGAATCTTGCCTAGCGCTTGGTCCTACAGTCCTATCAATCAATCAATCAATCAATACAGCCAAAAATAAATCTAAAATTCATTAGTTTTAATTTTAACATACATTTTAACTTTCAGAGGTACCAAACTTACAAAACAGGTTATTTTTTACCAAAAAAGAAGATTCCACTTACTCAGACGATTATCTCAGTAGGAATAGTGAAAATTTTGACATCTGTAAAGTTTATATTGGAAATTCATCCTTACGACACTACCATTGTCACTTGTTAAATTTAAATTTTTTGATGTTTATAACTATCATTTTAACAATAGTTAATTGTGTTTGTTTTATAATGTAATTAAAATTTAAATAAATTAACTTATTTCTTAAAACATCTATGATTTTTTATTCAACCCGATATTTAATATTCTTGAAAAATATTCTTAAAAGTAAATGATTTAAAGAATTTAAAATAAATAATTTTTATTTTGAATTAAACATTTAATTTAATTAAAATAAACCCTTAATATCATTTAAATTAAAAGAAAATATATTTGATTTAAATGGAATAAACTTTATTTTTAAATGTTTAGAAATAAAGGAATTCGATATTTTAAAATAAAGAAAAATCGGTTTTGCTCAAAATCTATAGGCGAAAATTCTTTAAACGAAACCAAAATTACTTTAAATTTAAGTTCAATTTTTCTGTGTGTAGCCGCTCGGCTATTTGTGCTGCAAAGACAATCCATTTGAGTACTGCCAAATATGGAAGGAAATAGGCCGGCACATAACTGACCATATGTCCTGAAAGACTATGGTAATGAAGCACGTCTTCGGGTAATTACTTTTGTGCGAACTCAACCCGCTTTAGGAGTGACGTCATTATCTCTTGAAAGAGATATCGACTATCATTTTGATGATCTGCATCAGAAGAGCTTGGGCAACTTCATCTATTGTCGATATCTCTTGTCGAATCAGAAATTCTCACAGGGTGTTGTTTCATGACTGAGAGAGTCAGAAGAAACTATGTTCAGCACTACTTGTAGTGCTGTTTTTAATACTCGTCAAATAGACTGCACGATTCCTATTTGAGGATCAACTGACGA
The DNA here is from genome assembly GCA_963932295.1 of Tipula lateralis. NCBI lineage: Eukaryota > Metazoa > Arthropoda > Insecta > Diptera > Tipulidae > Tipula > Tipula lateralis. The sequence continues at coordinate 37,795,378 of OZ010737.1, forward strand.
CCTTGAGGGCACTGGATATCTTGGACTTGATTAGAAGAACAAATATATTTCTTGACTATATCGTACGGGAGAGTGTACGAAGTGGAAGGAATATCACAATAGGCCAATCGAGTCTGAATAACGGGACAAAAATGTGTTACGTGGATCACATGTAGCTGGCCAATATATAGATGGATTGTTTAAACGTTCTTTAACTACAAACTTGACAAGCGATAGGAAATTGGCATTGTTCTCAGAAAATTTCGTTAGAAATATAGGTGTTTCTAAGGTAGATTTTAAGCTATTACTAGTCACATCGCAGCAATGCCTCCTTTCATGACCAAACTATTACCTAATATATATCACATGTGGTGAAGAGGTCAGGTCAATATTGATTGAGTGAACCTCATCCGTTTTATAAGGACTCACAATTGTATCATAAATTGTTATCATTATTACAAAGTGCAAAAGCCAGATCAACAGGGCTGTTCTATACTAAATACTAAAAAGCCAGATCAACAGGGCTGTTCTATACTAAATACTTATACATTGAACCAGACCTGATTCAATACTTAAAAAATCGAGGTTACCTCTGCCTTCATGCAATGTGATACAATATTTAATACCTGCTATAGTTATATCACTATGCTGCACTATTGCGGATCAGGCTTTCTCGAAATAGTTCGAAAGCTCTATTTTCTTTATGATCAAGACTCATACTATATATGTTGGTTTTGTCGATATCTGATCAGAATTAATGTACAATTCCTGATGTATATTGAGATATAGCACATACCAATAAAAGAAAACTCATTCGTTTTAATGAAAATTCATGTAACATGTTGTTGTTGTAAATGTTTTGTATTTTTTTTTATAGATTTGAACAGTAAAGGCGTGTTCGATTACGGAAATGTATATTATGTATGTACGAGTATATCTATACCAGATACAAGAACAACAGAAAAATTTAACGACATTTAACCTTGTCTATAATACCGCATTTTAAGACTTAAGAAATAAGGAGCAACAACAATGTATTTGTATACCTATATACATACATATGTATGTATGTATATTCAAGGATGGAACATAGAAAATTTGAACAATATTTTCCAATACACCATAAAACCATTAACAACAGAAACATTACAAATCATAATTTTCCCTCAACATTTTTTGTTTTTGTCTTTTCTGTGTTACGGTCGTATTCTCACTCGTTGTAATATGATCCATGTACTGTATATAGCGCTATTGGTTCCCATCCCATTCGCCAGTCTTTATTTACACTAGGGTGCAAAAAATCGCACAATGGTCAATTTTCCACATAATTTCAAAAATATCAATAAACAATCACCTGTTGCAACTCCTGGACACTCGTTGGAGCTCGGACAACCTTGCAGTTCGTCCCATAAATGTTCAATGGGATTGAGATCCGGGCTTCGAGCTGGTCACAAGCACATCTACCTCTTGATGGTATTGGTATATTAAGTCAGCCGTATGTTGTCTCGCATTATCCTGCGTGAACAGAAAATCTCCTCGTCTACTTTCTCAATGTACAATTATGAATTCATTTCTTTTGATTGACATCCAGATTTGACTAAGGTGATGTTCAAGATCTGACTCCGCCTCTAGTGATATGCCTCCCCAGAACATGAACTTTCCATCGCTATACGAGAAATGTTCTTCAATGCAACATTGTACATATCGCTCTCCTTGTCCTCTGTATATACTATTCCGCGTCCATCGGTGCCATATAAACACATCCTGCACTTCTCAGAGAACGGAAATCTTCACCATTCTTGTTCTGTTCAATTCAAATGATTTCAAGCGAACTCACGGCGTACCAATGGAACCGCATTCATATACGATGATTTCGTATAGAAAAGCCGTTCTAGAGATTCAGTTGTAGTGCTGAAATAGTGCAACCACTTTTGCGACTACCTCTGATGTGGTGTCCATTTCTTTGCTCCGGTTCAAGACGTAATTAATACAACACTGTTCCGGCTAAGCGTCGATAAACGAATGATCACAATTCCTAGATATTTCATGGCATGCTATATATTGTATTGATCATGTGGAATTATTTTTAGAATTTAATTCGAAAGCCTGCTGTATGCATTTGACAGAAAATCACTGTGTTGGCATGATACAAGTACAGTAAAAGTACCACTGGATTGGTATTTGAATCGGTATTAAAAAGATTAAACAAATTTTCGATTTTTTGATATTTTTGGACTTATGTGGAAAATTGAGCCATGTACGTTTTTTAGCACCCAAGTGTAAATATATACCCCCAACATAGTGTTGGATATATATAGAAATGTATCGCTTTCATTTCAATACATAAATTTTAGAACGAAATAAAATCACTTTAGATAATATTCGTATTATCGTCACGGAAAATTGTCTCGTGCGGTGGGTGGTTGGACGAACAGTAGAGGTGGCGAGGGGTGGCTGAACAACTCCTCTCGAAGACGATGGATAGTGTATATATAGAAATAAATATATTCATTTCACATTTACTTAAACTAATAAAATTTTATGCACTATCCATTCAATTATCATCCCATCCTTTTTCCCGTTCATGGATACAAACGTATGTATATACTCGTACATAAAAAAGGAAAACATAGAAAATGCAATTATTATCACAAGGGAATCAAAAAAAAAATGTTGGCAGAAAATGGAACGAAAATTTTCTTTCAAAATTTAAATTGAATTTAGCATATCGGGAGGGTATGGGTGAGATTGGGGGAAAACAGATTTTGATTTTTATGATGAAAAATGTAATAAAATATTCGCCTGAATGTAGACATGGAATATAATGAATTGGAAATTTTATTGACTTCGATGGCATCGTGAAAAGGGTCAAAATTTATGTGCAACGAGAAAGATGTCCATTATCAGTGAATGAGATTATCTTGTTCTTTGTGTTTGTCGTTTATATATATATATATATATATATATATATATATATATATATATATATATATATATATATATATATATATATATATATATATATATCATTGGAGACTTCTATTTCCCTTGTATTCATTGGACTTTAGGCGAAGAATTGGATGAAATTTTAGCAATGAATATATCGTGACGATGAACATTTATCCACTGATACTATCTTGGACTCCAACCTGAGCCAAATTGGCCAAATATAAAATGGCGTAGAAAGGACTCTTGACGTAATTTTTACAAATGAACGAAGTACATTTATGGTAAATCAGTCAGCAATGTATTTTGTTGTTAAGTTATTAAAATAACTCAATTTTGACATTTGTTGAGAAACAGATTATTTTGACTTTCAGTATATATTAATATTGAGCATTGCAGTTCTTTACGGATAGCGATTGAGGAGGTCCTGAATTGGTTGAGAATGTGGTATGCTCGACTGATATCGCAATTTATGTGGGCATCCAGGCGGCAATCAAGTAGACTCTGTTTCTCTGTCAATAGAGTGTCGTTGGGTTGCCACTTGTCTCTGAATGAGATGAGTAAACATTTCAACAATTAGATAGTCTGGGTTCCTGGCCCCTCGGACGTCATGGGGAACTGCAGGGTGGACGAACTGGCGAGGCAACTGCTACTGGAAAGCACAAAGTTGAGGAATGCCTAAGTTGCAGCACTTGCATCAGTGAATGAAAGGTTGACAAACACTCTCTCATGTAACGTAGCAAGGCAAATCTGGTCAAAGCTGGATATGAAACGCTGAAAGACACTGATCTCCCTACGAAGACCTGAACAAAAACCGATCGTGGGGATACTCACAGGACACTGGTTACTTGGAGAACATGCGAGAATACATGCATATGGGGGTAAATTCTTATTGGACTGCTTCTCTGATTTCGATAACTATATACGGTGCGAGACTTATCACGCTACATAGGTAGCTCAAACTGGTTCTCATAATAGGGAAGTAATAACCTGTGGCACACAACGTTGCTGTAGAACCCACTCAACCTGACCTAACCTATATAAATAGTTAGAAGACTTTTTTACAGATGGTGCTTTATTTACAATTAGATTTGATAAGAGATGGCGCTTTAGTTTTGCATGAAAGCATTTTTTATATTTTCCACATATAAAATGTAAAAAATAACCTAACATGTTAAAACCCGTGTAAATAACACACCCAACTGTGCATAGTTCCATGCCAGCCTATAGAACTGACATGGATTAGGGGTCATCCTCTAATCCATGTCAGTTCTATAGGCTTCAGGAAGGCCTCCATCATAACCTTGAACGTGTCGACTGGAGGAAAAAACTAAACAGCGCAGCAATATAGAAGTCGGTTCTAATGAACTTAATCAATTTGAAGAATAAGAAAGACAAAGCCTATAAAGAAATATTAAAACAATATTGCGAGGATAGTAAGCTTTAATATGCAGAATGTAACCAACATTTCGACAACTATTTTGAGTCTTAATACAAGACTTACATAACTTGTATTAAAGACAAAATTAAAAATGATCCAAAGCAATTTTGGAGCCTTTTTAAGACAAAACGTGAAATCAACGGTTTTCCTGCATATGTATATGACATTCAAAGAAGGAGAATCATCGTACGCGCAAGTCATATCCACCATGTTCGCTGAGTTTTTCAATCTATCTTTAAACCAGAAGACATTAATAAGTACGAGAATCACCGCCCAGGTGGCGCAGTGATTAAAGCTGCGGCAGTTGAAGCGGGAGGTACCGGAATCGCTAGGTGAAGGGTGCAAAAGGGATTTTTCACCACTTGATTACGATCGGTGGTGTGAATGAACACAACTATGACCCCCTGTTGGAGTGCAGCATCCATGGGCCGTGCCATCTTCCATGTCAGTACTATAGGCTGGTATGGAGCTATGCAATGTGCAGATGGCTAGGTAAATCGGACCAATAGCCGTACGTCCTCGATTTGGCTTCAAAGCGTAAGGTAAGGACGTAAATAAGCGAAAGAGTTGGGAGTGCCTTGAGCCCAAATACAAATTGCATTGTAATAAAATATTTAAAAAAAATAAAAAAAAGTACAAAAATCCCCACCACGTCCATTGAAGTACCACATATCACAATAAAAGATATAAACAAGACTCTGAAAACGATTGGCGATGGTTGCGGTCCTCACCAAATACCTGCTTATTTTTTGAAAGATTACACCAGTTTGGAACTACCTCTTTGCATGCCGTTCCATCAGTCGCTGAGATTGGGAGAGTTTCCTAAAAAATGGAAGATAACCAGAATGATCCCATTATTTAAATCTGGGGTTAGAAGTAATGTATCATGTCATGGAGGTATAACGTCGATTTCATCTATACCCAACTTATTTGAACTTGTAATTTCTTCAAAGAAGTGGTGCCTCGACATGTATCATCGTACCAACATGGGTTCATGCTAAAGAGATCAAGATCTACAAATCTTCTTGAATTCACCAGCAGCACAATCAAAGTTATTGAAAGCCACAAGCAAGTTAACGTGGTGTACACAGACTTTGCCAAGGCGTTTAACTCCATTAGCCATTGTAAAGCACTTGAACGGTTATACTCGTTGGGATCCTAAACAAATTTGTGGCTTAGTTTAAATCTTACTGAAGCAATCGCATCCAATACATCGACATTGGTAACAGTAGATCCAAGCCAATTCAAGCTACATCTGGGTTTTCACAAGGTTCCCATCTTGGTCCTTGGATTTTTACTATTTTCATCGACGCAATCACTGAAGTAATTATACACTCAAAAATTATAATGGTTACTGACGACCTCAAGATATACAGAACTGCCGAGAACTTAAGCGATGCCGAGAAACTTCAAGATGACAATTTAGCGATATGGTGTGAGTTAAATCTTCTTAGTTTGAACATCAATAAGTGCAAGACTTTATCATTCCACTAAAACATTTCGAAATTAACAATACTGCCACTAAAGCGAGTGTCTGAGATCAAAAACCTCAGCGTTATTTTCGTGGAAAATTTGAGCAGTAACAAACATATAGAACAATGTGTTCTAATTCTAATTCTATGTGGGATTTTATTAAACGATGGACGGGAGATATATATGACCTGGAGACAATCAAGTGGTTGGGAGTATGATCGCGAATAAACATACCATGAGAACCTGCAGCGTTTCCCACCATATCTGGATGGCTGCAAAACAAACAACAAAGCAACTATGGTAAATATAGGTGAGCTCTTAAAGTGTTCGTTTGTTGCTAATATTTTATTAGGCCACAGTAGACATCTAAGAAGAAATGAGTTTCTGCATGTTGATGTCCATAGAACCAACTATGGTTCTAATGACCCGATTAACATGATGTGCAAAAGCTTCAATCAATTAAATCACCTGTTCGAGTTTAGTTCTTTTTTTGTTGTTGAAGTGATGTCTGTCACTCAGGCTGTAATGGCTCATTGTGACTTCCCACTATTCCCGCTATAGCACGTTCCGGCTATAGGTTCGACCATCTGCACATTACAAAGCTTCATGCTAGCCTTTAGTACTGACATGGAAGATGGGACGGCATACAGATTCTAACCTCAACTGGGTCTCAGATGAGTTCATTCTCACCACCAATCAGAATCGATCCATGGTGAAAATCCCTTTTCACATCCTGCCCCTTATTATATATATATATATATATATATATATATATATATATATATATATATATATATATATATATATATATATATATATATATATATATATATATATATATATATATATATATATATATATATATATATATATATATATATATATATATATATATATATATATATATATATATATATATATATATATATATATATATATATATATATATATATATATATATATATATATATATATATATATATATATATATATATATATATATATATATATATATATATATATATATATATATATATATATATATATATATATATATATATATATATATATATATATATATATATATATATATATATATATATATATATATATATATATATATATATATATATATATATATATATATATATATATATATATATATATATATATATATATATATATATAACTATATATAAGGAGTACAAATTGAAAATGCGGGATTTTTTCTATTTTTGAACGTTTATTCTGAAAAAATGGTAACAACTGAATTATTCAAAGTATTGTCCATTGCTAGTCACAACTTTTTCCCATCTTTCTGGCAATTTACGGATTTTGGATGACCCTTTATATTTATATATATATATATATATATATATATATATATATATATATATATATATATATATATATATATATATATATATATATATAAAGGGTCATCCAAAAAACGCGCCTATGTTTCTTTTAAATAAAACACAAACTATTTGCAATTTTTTCAAGCTGTTTTTTCTAATTAAAAGTATGATCCATTACAATTATACCTGGAATAGAATATCATTCAAGTGTTCACCACGACTGCGTCTGCAGGCATCAATCCGAATATCGAAATTTTCAATGACTTTCCGACATGTTGCTGGTGTTATTTCACGAATTGCAACTTGAATGTTGTTATTTAGATCATTAATTGTTTGTGGCTTGTTAGCATACACTCGACATTTCAAAAAACCCCACAAAAAAAAATCTAATGGTGTTAGATCACATGACCTTGGAGGCCAATTGAAATCTGAATTTCGTGAAATTACACGTTGAGGAAATTTTGATTGCAAAAACGTAATGTTTTGTCGAGTTGTATGACATGTAGCACCGTCTTGCTGGAAATAGACGTCACACACATCAATATGACTCAACTGTGTCCATAAAAAGTCTCTCAACATTGATTGGTATCGCTCAGCATTCACAGTAACAGCATTTCCAGCATCATTTTCGAAGAAGAATGGCCCAATGATTCCATTTGCCCAAAATGCACACCAAACAGTAACTTTTGGTGGGTGTAGAGATTTTTCATGAATAACACGAGGATTTTCATCACCCCAGATACGACAATTTTGCTTATTGGTGAATCCATCCATTGTGAAATGATCAAAATTTTGCTTGAAAACAATGGATCTGTCGTTCGTTGTTCAATAATCCAACTAGCGAAATTACGACGTTGTAAATGGTCTCTTTCTTTCAATTTCTGGGTTAATTGAATTTTGTAAGCGTGTAAATGCAAATCTTTATGCAAAATCCTCCATAAGGAGCCATAAGATATGCCCAATTCTTGCGAACGACGCGAAATTGATGTTGTCGGTTCATTTTCTACATTTTCACTAACAGCAGCAATATTTTCATTTGTGCGTACAGTTTTTGGTCTTCCACTTTTTGGCTTATCAGTAACACAACCAGTTTCATCGAATTTTTTCACTAATCTTTAAATTGAAGATTAATTTGGTCGATTATTTACACCAAAAAAATCACGAATTTTGCGATGGGTATTTTTCAAAGAATGCCCATTTTCATAATAAGTTTTAATGATGTAAACGCGTTGTTGCAATGTGTACCTGTCCATGGTTAAAACTGTACTACCTTCTAATAAAACGAAATGGCTTATGTCATTTGAAAAGATGTCACGTGTAAAAATTATATACTGCTGACATCTAGGCGTCACATTTGGATGACCCTATATATATATATATATATATATATATATATTATATATATATATATTATATATATATATATATATATATATATATATATATATATATATATATATATATATATATATATATATAATATTTGGTTTGGCCGTCGATGATGATGCATGGCCGGGGTAACCATATGATTTTTTGCGCTTCGGGTTATCGTAATGGATCCACTTTTCATCACCAGTGACAATGCGATGCAAAAAACCCTTCCGTTTTTGCCGTTCGAGCAGCAGTTCGCATGCAAAAAAACGGCGCTCGACGTCTCTCGGCTTCAGCTCATACGGCACCCAATGTCCTTGCTTTTGGATCATTCCGAGGGCTTTTAAACGATGGGAAATGGCTTGTTGTGTCAGTCCCAATGAATCTGCGAGCTCTTGTTGAGTTTGACACGAGTCTTCATTGAGTATTGCCTCCAATTCAGCATTCTCAAACTTTTTCACTTGGCCCGGCCGCTCTTTGTCCTCAATGTCAAAATCACCACTTCTAAGCCGCACAAACCATCTCTCGCACGTTGAAACCGATGGAACATGACTCGAATAAGTCTCGGAGACCAATCGATGTGCTTCAGCAGCACTTTTCTTCAAATTAAAGAAGTAAATTAAAACTTCCCGCAAATGCTGTTTTGTTGGCACGAAACTCGACATATTGAGAGCTCAAAAAAACTATGAATTTGACACTGCGACAAATTGACACATACTGAAAATTAAAGCTATAAGACGTAGATTTGACATGAACATAGTCACAGTACTGCCTGATGCGTATAGCGTTAGTAACGCCATCTGTTATCAATCCCGCATTTCCAATTTGTACTCCTAATATATATATATATATATATATATATATATATATATATATATATATATATATATATACATATACACACACATATATATATATATATATATATATATATATATATATATATATATATATATATATATTATATATATATATATATATATATATATATATATATATATATATATATATATATATATATATATATATATATATATATATATATATATATATATATATATATATATATATATATATATATATATATATATATATATATATATATATATATATATATATATATATATATATATATATATATATATATATATATATATATATATATATATATATATATATATAGGGATTTAGTAGAGCAAACAAGACAAAATACTTTCGTGATAGTTTCCAGTCACACCTTATTGTGACTAGAACAAAAGCGGATCGGAGCAACATAATTCAGGCGTCGATTTATTTTATTACCTTTAACGCGAGTCGGAAATATTTTTAAGATAATTTTATGTGGAAAATAAATTTTCTGGCAATAGCAGCTGAAGCTTTTAAATTTACATAACAGATTACAGATCAATGGAATAATTACAACTGTTTTATCATATATACATATATGAAATATGTAATATTTAAACGGATGTGAAGTATGTCACAGATCCCAGATTTTTTGAATGTATATGTATCACACTGTTAAATACAATTCCCATTGGAAAATAAGTACTTTCCTATAAGAATTTTTAGTACAAATTAAAACACTTGAGTGTTATTTTTTCGACTTATGTATTTTCATATAAGTAATTAAAAACCATACGCCGAAGTCACACAAAAAAGAGATAGTTTAAGGTAGAAAATATATTGGTCTATATTATGTAATAGTCAGAAAAAGATTACCAAACCTAAAATTGACCAATAATGGGCATCCAATTTCGAGTAAAATTTATGTCAATATACTCTACAAGAAAAAATTCTTAAAAAAATACCTTGGTCAAGCGACTTTGGCACGAGAAGGTTTAATGTAGCCAATACAATAGACAACCTCATGTAATAGTCAGACCTTGATCAACATCTCAAGGATTGGCCGATAATGGCCATGGAAATTCGAGTAAAATTTATTTCAATATACTCTACAAGAAAAAATTCTTAAAAAAATACCTTGGTCAAGCGACTTTGGCACGAGAAGGTTTAATGTAGCCAATACACTAGCCAACCTCATGTTATAGTCAGACCTTGATCAACATCTCTAGGATTGGTCGATAATGGCCATGGAAATTCGAGTGAAATTTATGTCAATATACTTAAAAAGAAATTTTTTTTTTAAAAATACCTTGGTTAAACGACTTTAGCACGAGGTGATTTTAGGATCACAATACACTAGACAACCTCATGTTATAATCAGACCTGGATCAACATCTCTAAGATTGGCTGATAATGACCATCCAATTCCGAGTAAAATTTATGTCAATATACTCTACAAGAAAATATTCTTACAAAAATACCTTGGTCAAGCGACTTTACCACGAGGTGGTTTAAGGTAGGCAATACACTAGCCACCCTCATGTTATAATCAGACCTGGATCAACATCTCTAGGATTGGCCGATAATGACCATCCAATTCTGAGTAAAATTTATGTCAATATATTCTACAAGAAAAAATTCTTAAAAAAATACCTTGGTCAAGCGACTTTAGCACGAGGTGGTTTTATGTAAACAATACACTAGCCACCCTCATGTTATAATCAGACCTGGATCAACATCTCTAGGATTGGCCGATAATGGCCATCCCATTCCGAGTAAAATGTATGTCAATATACTCTACAAGAAAAAATTCTTAAAAAAATACCTTGGTCAAGCGACTTGAGCACGAGGTGGTTTTAGAAACACAATACACTAGCCAACCTCATGTTATAGTCAGACCTGGATCAACATCTCTAGGATTGGCCGATAATGGCCATCCAATTCCGAGTAAAATTTATGTCAATATACTCTACAAGAAAAAAATTCTTAAAAAATTACCTTGGTCAAGCGACTTTAGCACGAGGTGGTTTAAGGTAGACAATACACTAGACAACCTCATGTTATAGTCAGACCTGGATCAACATCTCTAGGAGTGGCCGATAATGGCCATCCAATTCCGAGTAAAATTTATGTCAATATACTCTACAAGAAAATTTTTTTTAAAAAAATACCTTGGTCAAGCGACTTTAGCACGAGGTGGTTTAAGGTAGACAATACACTATGCAACCTCATGTTATAATCAGACTTGCATCAACATCTCTAGGATTGGCCGATAATGGCCATCCCATTCCGAGTAAAATTTATGTCAATATACTCTACAAGAAAAAATTCTTAAAAAAATACCTTGGTCAAGCGACTTGAGCACGAGGTGGTTTTAGAAACACAATACACTAGCCAACTTCATGTTATAGTCAGACCTGGATCAACATCTCTAGGATTGGCCGATAATGGCCATCCAATTCCGAGTAAAATTTATGTCAATATACTCTACAAGAAAAAAATTCTTAAAAAATTACCTTGGTCAAGCGACTTTAGCACGAGATGGTTTAAGGTAGACAATACACTAGACAACCTCATGTTATAGTCAGACCTGGATCAACATCTCTAGGATTGGCCGATAATGGCCATCCAATTCCGAGTAAAATTTATGTCAATATACTCTACAAGAAAAAAATTCTTAAAAAATACCTTGGTCAAGCGACTTTAGCACGAGGTGGTTTTAGGTAAACAATATACTAGCCAACCTCACGTTATAATCAGACTTGCATCAACATCTCTAGGATTGGCCGATAATGGCCATCCCATTCCGAGTAAAATTTATGTCAATATACTCTACAAGAAAAAATTCTTAAAAAAATACCTTGGTCAAGCGACTTGAGCACGAGGTGGTTTTAGAAACACAATACACTAGCCAACTTCATGTTATAGTCAGACCTGGATCAACATCTCTAGGATTGGCCGATAATGGCCATCCAATTCCGAGTAAAATTTATGTCAATATACTCTACAAGAAAAAAATTCTTAAAAAATTACCTTGGTCAAGCGACTTTAGCACGAGGTGGTTTAAGGTAGACAATACACTAGACAACCTCATGTTATAGTCAGACCTGGATCAACATCTCTAGGATTGGCCGATAATGGCCATCCAATTCCGAGTAAAATTTATGTCAATATACTCTACAAGAAAAAAATTCTTAAAAAATACCTTGGTCAAGCGACTTTAGCACGAGGTGGTTTTAGGTAAACAATATACTAGCCAACCTCACGTTATAATCAGACTTGCATCAACATCTCTAGGATTGGCCGATAATGGCCATCCCATTCCGAGTAAAATTTATGTCAATATACTCTACAAGAAAAAATTCTTAAAAAAATACCTTGGTCAAGCGACTTGAGCACGAGGAAGTTTTAGAAACACAATACACTAGCCAACCTCATGTTATAGTCAGACCTGGATCAACATCTCTAGGATTGGCCGATAATGGCCATCCAATTCCGAGTAAAATTTATGTCAATATACTCTACAAGAAAAAAATTCTTAAAAAATTACCTTGGTCAAGCGACTTTAGCACGAGGTGGTTTAAGGTAGACAATACACTAGACAACCTCATGTTATAGTCAGACCTGGATCAACATCTCTAGGAGTGGCCGATAATGGCCATCCAATTCCGAGTAAAATTTATGTCAATATACTCTACAAGAAAATTTTTTTTAAAAAAATACCTTGGTCAAGCGACTTTAGCACGAGGTGGTTTAAGGTAGACAATACACTATGCAACCTCATGTTATAATCAGATCTGGATCAACATCTCTAAGATTGGCTGATAATGGCCATCCAATTCCGAGTAAAATTTATGTCAATATACTCTACAAGAAAAAATTCTTACAAAAATACCTTGCTCAAGCGACTTTATCACGAGCTGGTTTAAGGTAGACAATACACTAGACAACCTCATGTAATAGTCAGACCTGGATCAACATCTCTAGAATTGGCCGATAATGGCCATCGATTTCCGAGTAAAATTTATGTCAATATACTCTACAAGAAAAAATTCTTACAAAAATACCTTGGTCAAGCGACTTTAGCACGAGGTGGTTTAAGGTAGGCAATACACTAGACAACCTCATGTTATAGTCAGACCTGGATCAACATCTCTAGGATTGGCCGATAATGACCATCCAATTCTAAGTAAAATTTATGTCAATATATTCTACAAGAAAAAATTCTTACAAAAATACCTTGGTCAAGCGACTTTACCACGAGGTGGTTTTATGTAGACAATACACTAGCCACCCTCATGTTATAGTCAGACCTGGATCAACATCTCTAGGATTGGCCAATAAAAAATTTTTTTATCTTTAATTTACCAGTTTATGTCGTTCTATGCGAGAATAATGGCCATCCCATTCCGAGTAAAATGTATGTCAATATACTCTACAAGAAAATATTCTTACAAAAATACCTTGGTCAAGCGACTTTAGCACGAGGTGGTTTAAGGTAGGCAATACACTAGACAACCTCATGTTATAGTCAGACCTGGATCAACATCTCTAGGATTGACCGATAATGGCCATCCAATTTCGAGTAAAATTTATGTCAATATACTCTACAAGAAAATATTCTCAAAAAATTACCTTGGTCAAGCGACTTTAGCACGAGTTGGTTAAAGGTAGGCAATACACTTTGTTTGAAATGTCAGAACCAATCACAAATCATTGAACCAAATTTAATTTCCGCACTGACTAGATTTTTCGAATACTTGAGATTCTATGAATGAGCTTTGAAGTTCTTTCCCTTAACGATAATGCCGTTCAGCGCAGGCACGTTTTCAACTAAAATACTACATCTTTGCTCCCAAGTTCTATATGTTAAGCATTCCCGATCATAAAATGCCGCTTGGATGCTTTGTGCTCCAAGACTTTTTACAGACGGCTTTTGTGACAATATAAGAAGGTTCTTTCAATGGTCAAGTATAATCCTCCTTACCGACTACTGCTGTTCAGTCACAAAGGCTGCTCTTTATTACCGTAGTTCAAGAAGAGCTATGCTCTTTTCATGAATTCCATACATTTTTTACTCCTAACTACTAATTTATCGTCACACCTGGCCAAACTGGATACTATGAACCATTTGACCGTGGAAACCAGCATTCATTCGTCAAATCAAACACTAACTCATTTATTGCTTGTAATTTTGATGGCCTGACCGCACACTTTGTATCCCGATGCACATAATTTCGGTCTGGGATAACATCACATTATCCCATAGTCCTCCAGTTTGTTGGTGAATTAAACTATTCCTTTGAATTTTTCAATTCAAACCAACAAATGTTCGAGTTACTCCTTTATCCAATCTTATTACTCAGGTCTTCCCATTACTGGATTTATCTCCCAATTTTTTACTCAAGTTTCCCAGCTCTTATCAACCGAGAAACGAGGACAAAGTTATTTCCCAACTATCGGTGCATGTGGTTTGATAGGTTACTGGTTTTAGAACACGTACGATTTTTTGTAGAATTTTCTATGTCTAGGAATTGAAATATAGTCCATAGAGGTACATTGGGAATTTTGACGATATTTTAGAAAAAATGGTCGATGTAATATATAAAATCCTTAATATCTCCGTAAATACTTGTCCTATCGCAATTTTGACGAAATTTTGACAAAACTTGAAGTGGTTGGGGGTGCGCTTTAATAGGGTAGGAGTTGATCGTCTATATCCATGATTTTGTGGTCTATATTCCAACTTTGCAACTATGTAGAGACCACCAAATGTGTCTATTATACCTCCACGTGGTAACTCCCGGGTAACGTTAAAAAAAACGGCTAAATACTAGAGGCGAGTGGATTACACTATAAATATACGATATGTAATGAGTAAAACAGAAGGAAGTAATACCCCAGGTGGTACACCAATGGAAACATTGGGAAATCCACTCTCCGATGAGACTGGCTTTAAGGATTCTGGGGAGGGCCAATCCTTGCATACACAAAACAACAAGAATATGGAAATAATAATAAGCAGACCGTTCGAAAGACGAGGAAGGGCTACTAGATCTCCTCAAAAAACTTTTAATTTCGCATTTGAAAATACTAATATGGAATATTTCCAAAATAATATGGGTGCAGCAGCTGTAATAATACACCGTCACCACCACAAAAACCACAAACATTGGATCAAAACACTCCTCCTCAAAAGGTTGAGACAAATGTCAAAAAAAATAAAAAAATACCTCTCCCACCACCTATTATAGTAGATGATGTTAAAAACTATCACGCGTTCTACGATATAATTAAGGCGAGTGTTCCAGAAGAATCATTCATCACAAAATTGATGAGTCAAAATAAAATGATGCATATAAGCGATGCATATAAAAACGTAGTGAAAACTCTGACCGAAGGCGCATTTATCTTTCACACGTATGAAAATAAACAAGAAAAGCCCATCAGAGTCATGGTAAGGAACTTACATCATACATGTAACCCAGAACGAGTTAAAGAGGAATTATCATCAAAACAATTTAAAATAATCAGTGTAATGAACAAAATTAGCTGGAGAAATAAAAAGAAGCTAGACATGTTCGTACTAGCATTCAGCAGTGACGAAAATATAACTAAAATTTATAAGATCACTAGTTTATTGGGCTGCAAAGTGGAAATTCAACCACTTAGAAAGTCTTACCTAATTCCGAAGTGCAAAAGATTGTCAAGCATATGGACACACGCAAAAATATTGTGACAAACTTCCAAGGTGTGTTAAATGTGCTGGACACCATCTAACTGGTGAATGCGACAATCCGCAAGTTAATTTAAAGTGTGTACACTGTGGTCAAGGTCATCCTGCTATTTATCGAGGATATATTGTTGCAAAGGAAATGCAGAAAATTAAAAATCAAAGGATGAATAAAGCTCAAATGTATGGTCTGGCAAATCGGTATGAGAAGCAGACAGAACAGAATAACGGGCAACCTTTTAGCCGCCAATTAAGTACTTAAGGTGTCACATATGCCGAAGCAACTAGAAGCGCAGTCAATAAACCCCAGCAAAAGTTGATAGATGTTGACATCAGTCAAACATTACAAGATAGTCTCATAAAATTAACTAAATTTGATGAGAGGCTACAAAAATTGGAAGAAAAGGCATTCAGAGAGATATATATGTCGATGATCTAATGACAGGAGCAGACAGCGAACACGAGGCAACAACATTAAAGAACGATATAACTAACTTGCTAAAACAGCGTGGCTTCATTCTCCGAAAATGGTCTTCGAATTCAACAACAATTTTAGATACACTTCATGATGATGACAAACCAAACAAACCAAAGGAGATAGGAGACATCTCCAACGATACAAACCAGCTAGTCGATTGTTTGATCCACTAGGTTGGTTAGCCCCTGTGATCGTCTCAGTCAAGATCTTTATTCAACAACTATGGGCCCAAAATTTGGATTGGGATGATCCGTTGCCTGAACGACGAGCAACAGAATGGTTACGAATATACGAAGACATGAAGAGGGTCAATCAAATTCGCATCCCGAGATCGATATCAAACGTCAAACCATTTAAGGTTCAAATGCATGGCTTTTGTGATGCCAGTCAGCAAGCCTACGCAGCAGTCGTGTATTTTAGAATGGAATCGCCCAACGGAGATATTAATTGCAAATTAATTTCCGCCAAAACTAAAGTGGCTCCTATCAAACAAGCAACATTACCGCGATTAGAGCTGTGCGGTGCTCTTCTATTAGTGAATTTACTAAATCTGGTTAAGAAGGAGACACAGATGACAATAGATCAAGTCTATTGCTGGACTGATTCAACCATTGTCCTGGACTGGCTTGCAAGTCATCCCAGAAGATGGAGTACCTTCGTCGGCAATAGAACAGCAGAGATTCTAAATTCATGGTCGCGACAGCATTGGCGACATGTTTCATCTACATACAACTCTGCTGATTGGGCTTCAAGAGGTCTATTTCCGTTCGATCAAAAATCGCAAACCTTATGGTGGAATGGACCTGAGTGGCTCAGCCAGCCGAGTGAATCGTGGCCTTCTCAACAGACTGAGTATGGGCATATTGAAGAAGAAAGCAACCAGCAGTTCGCATTCACAACAACCATTCCAGTAACGAACACTTGGTTTGATGATCTCATCTCAAAATACTCATCGTTTCAAAAACTTACGAGAATACTATCACTAATATGTCGGTATATCAATAATCTTCGAAACTCGAAAGGTCAAAGAAGCAGTGGGATTTATTTAAGTAGGAATGAACTTTTTGATGCTGGTAATAGAATTTACAGACATGAACAACTTAAATATTACTCAACTGAACTGAAATCATTAAAATTAAAAAACTGCATCGCTAAAACAAGTAGTCTTAGATCCCTTTATCCATTCATTGACGAATACGGAGTCATTCGGGTAGGAGGAAGACTAAAAAACAGCTTAGAGTCATTTTCGATCAAACACCCTATAATCATTCACGCTAAATCAAGGGTTACGTTTCTACTCGTCAACGAAATTCATAAGAGTCATAAGCATGCAGGACCATCGCTTACTTTGGCACTAGCAAGACAGCAAGTCTGGATACCTGGGGGCAAAAACATCGTTAAAGAAGTAATCAACAAATGTATCGTATGTACAAGGTTTAAGGCACAGGTGCAAGGGCAGTTGATGGGAGATCTACCACGATGCAGAGTAGAATACGTTCGACCATTTCTAAAAACTGGGGTTGACTACGCTGGGCCTCTATTTATCCATCTCGCCAAGGGAAGAGGCCAAAAAACATACAAGGTCTATGTATGTTTATTCATATGTCTAAGTACTAAGGCAATCCACTTAGAACTCGTCACTGACATGACAAGTGATGCCTTTTTGAGCAGTCTTAAAAGGTTTATCGCACGTCGAGGTGTATGTGAAGAAATTTATAGTGACAATGGATCAAATTTCATCGGAGCCAACAATCAACTGAGACAAGAGTTCAACAAATTACTTAAACAGTCCAATGATCTCTCCAATTATTCTTCAAAGATGTTCATCTCCTGACACTTTAATCCTCCAAGTGCACCGCACTTTGGAGGGATATGGGAAGCTGGCATCAAATCTATGAAATTTCACCTAAAGCGAGTCATTGGAAATACTATATTAACCATGGAAGTTTTACGGAGATACGTGTATATTTCGTATTTAATATTTAGGTATGATGAATTTATATTATTCGATAATTCATGTGACTCCATCATTTCGAAAAAGCTTGACTCGATAATTTCGATGTTATTTGCGATATAAATTATTTATTGAAATTAAAATAAACTAATTATTTAATTACAATAATCTTTATTCATAATTACATTTTTAATCTTTACATTTTAAAAATACAAATTATGCGGACGAAGGAACAGAAACGACTTATATCAAAATCAATGAAAAACTATCGAATATTGTTTTTCAAAGTTAACTTGAAAAATACAAAAATAATTGTTTTTTCAAAGTTAACTAGAATAATACAAAAAACTATTTACATGAGTTGTATTCTGTGAAGTAGCGCCAAAATACCAGGTAACACCACAGAAGAATTAACCACGCTTTTAACTGAAATTGAAGCCATATTGAACTCCCGACCAATATGTGCATTACAATCTGATGACATCGATGCACTTACACCATCCCATTTTCTCATTGGTCATGCCGCAACCATGTTACCAGAACGAGACATTACACATTTAAAAATGTCACATTTATCGAGATCTGGCAATTGGTACAACAGATGTCTCAGTGTTTTTGGAAAAAATGGTACTCAGAATACTTGACATCATTACAACAGAAAACAAAATGGCAACAGAAACGGAACCCAATGAAACTCAACGACATCGTCGTCATCAAGGATAACAACTTTCCACCCAATCAATGGCTATTAGGGAGAGTAACAAGTATCCATCCTGGTTCCGATGGCATAGCAAGAGTTGTGACTCTGAAAACAAAGGCTGGTGAACTTAAACGGCCAATCCACAAGCTATGCATTCTACTCGATGAATCGCACAATGATAATTAAAACAAAGCATACTCAACTATACAGCCAAATATTAATAAGACTTAAGAAGTCAAGAACTATTCGTTGGACGAACTATCGATGCATGGGTCTTGGGTATGTTGTGTATACGCTTAATTGAGGCGCGTTATATTACCTTTCCTTGAGTTGGAGAATTTGAACAAAATTTTGACAAAACTTGGAAAATGGAAAATGCAAAGAAAATAAATAGATTTTTATCTTATTGAATTCACAAAATTGAAAAATTTAAGTAACAATTGGAAAATTTAAAGAAAATGAATAATATTAAAATGTTATTGTAAAATAAATTAATAGTTTTTCATCTTAGTCAATTCTTAGTATCGTTTCGAAATTTAAAAAAAAAATCCGGAGCCCACAGTCTCAACCGGCAACAAACCCGCTCACCAAATCCGAGAGCCTCACACTTTGGAAATGTAAGTATTCCGGATCAAAGCAATATTGAATCACTTTTGCGATGTCGCGCACCTTCCCCGAAAGAAAGGAGGCGGGTCGATATGACTGTGAGACAGTCATATCGACTGGCCTCAAGGGGGTAGGTGGCGCGACATCGCTAAGTGTTTCAACATTGCTTATCTCTGAAATACTACATAACTTAATGGAGACTTAGTGATACGTGAATATTAACCTGCTAAGACCATAGACTATTTTTACGGTAAACTCTACCAACCGGTTTCATTGTTCCTAACTAGTCACCTATTCAGTTTCGAACCTATGTTGTTTGTCATGTCATGTCGTCTTATCCCACTCTACTATTATTCTACATGCACAATCAAGTTGAATACACAATACTATATTATTTCAAAAGTATACGTTTTAAACGCATATATATATTTTATTACCCATAATGTAAATGGCTTGGTTGGTAGCATATCGGCTCAATATGCTATGGTTCCTGAGTTCGAACCCCCCCAAGTAACTACTAACTTTTATTTTTACAGTTTTTTTCTCATGTTATTGTTATTAACATTTAATTTATTTATTATTTTTTTCGCTTCGGCATAAAATGTGCTTAAATTAAACTTTGCCATTTAGCATTTCTTTAAAATGATTAAAACTTATTCTAATAATTTGGTTTATTTAAAATTTTTATTTTTATTTTATTTTTAATTGTTCCTTAGCCACCAGTATTTTTGTTTCTTCTTTTTTAAGTCGATTGGGTTGTCTCTCTTGAACTCTGTATTGAATCTTAAGTGTTTTTCTGGAATTTCTCTTCATCAAATCCTTTTTCATTTGGCCTTCTCATCACGTGATAGATTAAAGGTGTTTGGTCATCATCTTGTATGTATTTTAATTTGTCAAGTAGTATGAATGATTCCGGCCCTGGAATATTATTTTGTGTTATACTTTTTTGTAGTATAGTCTCATTTGTATAATATGGTCCGTATAAAACAAATTATTTCAAAAATTAATTAATTTCAAACAAAATTCTTAAAATTGAAAAATTTAAATAAAATGTAATATTACAATATTACATATTTAAAATGTAACTGTAATATTACATTTTTCCGGTTTTAGTTTACATTCAGATTTTGTTAGAAACAAGGTGGTTGTGTTTAAAACGTATAGTTTGAGTTTTCTATCTTTGAGTTTTTATTCAACCCAATATGACACAATAGGTCTATGATATAATATGACCCAATAGTAATAATTAATTTTAAAATGTAACTGTAATCTATCTACTTGTCCTTACTCTCCAGATCTCATCAGTATACTAACCAGTGTTGTAGAGTTGAGTACAGTACAATTCTTCCGGAAGATCACCGAAAAGAATTTTAATCACTAGAATTTAACTTTACATCAATGATCTCCATCCATTTGTAGCTATAGGTAAAATCTTGCCTTTCTATCCGTCGGATTTAAAACTAGATCTTAAGATGAAAACTATTAATTTTCTTTAAATTTTCCATTTTCGTGAATTGAAGTTGATAAAAAAACTATTTATTTTGTTTGCATTTTGAATTTCTTTAGAATCGAATCAAAGCAAATATCAAAATAAAAAAAATTTAAAATTAAAATAATTTGCTTGGGGGTTCGAACTAAGGAACCATAGCATATTGAGCCGACATGCTATCAACCAAGCCATTTACATTTTGTGTAATAGAATATAAATTTTGGGTAATATAATAAAACAAATTATTATTTTTTTTTTTTTTTATTAATTTGTACAGTAATAATAATAATAATAATAATAATAATAATAATAATAATAATAATAATAATAATAATAATAATAATAATAATAATAATAATAATAATAATAATAATAATAATAATAATAATAATAATAATAATAATAATAATAATAATAATAATAATAATAATAATAATAATAATAATAATAATAATAATAATTTTTTTTTTTTTTTTTTTTTTTTTTGTGGAGGAGGTGAAACTTTTTATAAGCTGGGTGTGGGATTCTGACATACCCACTAAAACACCCCCTCTTTCTTCTTGCTTTATCTGGAACTGTTTATCACATTACTTCGGATAAAGCTATTTTACTTATTCTTTATTTAGACATTTCGGTTTTGCCTAGGAAGGTCATCTAAGTCGTTTTTCTTTAATCGTAATATATTTTTTATATATTGTGTTACCACGTTCCACTCATCTTCTCCTTGAAGGATAACACTGATTATATTTTCAATGCACAGTGTCCCGACCAGCAATTCCACTTCTTCTCTCTGCGTCGACCATCTTCTACATTCGATGATAGTGTGTTGGGCATCGTCTAGTACACCTGCCTCACAATAGATGCAATCAGCCGAATCTGTCTTTCCCATTTTATTGAGATATTCCCGGAAGTATCCATGCCCGCTCAGGAACTGGGAAAGGTAATAATTTACTTCCCCATGTTTTCGTTCAATCCACGGCATCAAGTTCGGGATTAATTTGGCAGTCCATCGACCTCTGCTTTCTTGCTCCCAAGATTCTTGCCACTTCACAAGTGTGTGCCTTCTCTCTTCATCTCTTATTTTTTTATATGATGATCCATGTGTTTTTCTTCGGAATATTGCTTGGCGTTCCATGGCGAGAAGCTCTATAGGGATTGCGCCCGCGATGACTTGTACCGCTGCTGCTGATACCGTGCGGTAGGCCGAGGCTATTTTAATAGCCGCCCTGCGTTGTACTTGTGTCAACCTTTTCCGGTACATCTCCTTAATCAGAGCTTCTGCCCAGATCTCGGCACCATATATAAGGATTGAATCCACCGTAGACATAAGCAGTCGGCGCTTGCTTGCCCTTGGTCCCGTGGTGTTTGCCATCAGTCTACTCAATGAGGTCACACGTTTTGATGCTTTGTCGGCAGAGTACTTTATCTGCTCCCAAAAGGTCAGTTTTCCATCTAGCAGTATGCCTAGATATCGAACTGCGTGTTTTGTGGTCACTTGGTGCTCCCCGACAGTCATCTCGATCGTTCTTTCCATTCTGCGTTTTGTAATCACAACTATTTCGGTTTTGCTCAGTGCCAGAGATAGTTCATGATTTTCCATCCACCTATTAACAATCCTCATCGTTTGGTTGAGCTTCAACCGGGCTGTCTCTATATCGCGAGCGGATATCAGAACCGCGACATCATCTGCATATCCAACAAGTGAGCACTCGTCAGGCATAGGTGTTCGTAGAAGGTCGTCGTATGACGCGTTCCAGAGGATAGGCCCAAGAACCGATCCTTGGGCTGCGCCTGCCGTGATCTGTCTTCTTCGTTGTCCCTCAGGAGTAGTATAAAGAAGCACGCGTTTACTCAGATAATCTCTTATCATCGTTAGGAGGTACCGCGGTATTTTAAAGTTGTGCTGTAGGGCGTGTAACATATCAACCCATCTCGCAGAGTTAAATGCGTTTTGGACGTCAAGTGTCACCAGCAAGACGATACGTCGAGAGAAATGGTTTCTTTCTGTTGCTTTCCTTACCGCTTTTGTAACTTCCATTATGGCGTCAGTTGTGGAAAGACCTGCTCTAAATCCATATTGATTTGTGGAGAGACCACCAGCTTGCTCAATCGCAACCATCAATCTGGGTTTAATTAGTCTTTCTAATACTTTACCAGCAGTGTTAAGCATGCACAACGGGCGGTATGACGACGCTTCTTCTGGATGTCCCTTACTTTTATCAATAAGAACAAGGCGCGCGACCTTCCATCTGCTACAGAAAGTACCCATACTAAGGCAAGCATTGTACATGTTGAGTAGTAGATGCGGGTTTATTTTGTGTACTTTTTTAAGTATTTCACCATGTATACCATCTGGTCCTGGGGCTTTTTTGTTTTTTAAACCTTTAATTGCCAAATCGAGTTCTTCTAAGGAGAAATAAGGGACCTCTCCTATCACTGGGCTTGTTTGTACTGGACGTTCCGGGTGGCTTGGGAACAAAGCACCAACAATTTTGTCTATCGTGGATGCTTCCATGGCTAAACGCGGCTTATTGGCTCTAAGTTTCTTCATAACAAGCTTGTAGCCAAGACCCCATGGGTTTGTTTCGATATCGTCCAACAGTTCTTTCCAGCATCGAGCTTTGCTACTGTTGATGATGTGTCGTAACTGCTTTCTTTTGTCTCTATATTCTCTTGATCGTTGGCACCTTTCCTCCCGTGTTCTAGCTCGTTGCCATTGACGCCTTGAGTGTAAACAAAGTTTACGTAGCTGTGCGATTTCAGTCGTCCACCAGTATACGGGATTTTTACCGCGCCTTGTCGATTTTTTGGGCATAGATGCGTTACATGCTTGCACGATTAAGTTCATAGTGTTGTCCACCAACTCTTCCACTCCCGTTCTGTCATTAATTTTCCCCTCTTGTATTATTACTGTGCCTCTAGCCATTGTGCTAGCGAAAATTTCTTCGTTAATTTTTTCTAGATTCCAATTAAGCAGTGGTTCCTGTGAAGTTCCATCTGAGGTTTTTGGGTCACCAATGTAAAATATGATATACTGATGATCGCTGCCGGTATAATCCTCAATTACTCTCCAGTTTTTGATTTTTGGGATTAAACGTTCTGTCGCAAACGTAATATCTGGGATAGTCGCTGCGTACCCTGGACGTCGGAAAGTTGGTATGTTACCGATGTTTACCACCAAGAGACCTGTTCTGGAGGCCATTTCCAGTATATAATTGCCCCGTGAGCTCGGATATGACATTCCCCACTCCAATGCATGGGCATTAAAGTCCCCAGCCACAATAACTTCGCCTACAGCGTTAAGGATGGCATCTTCTAGGCGATCCACCTTTCCTTTGAAATTTATTATACGCTCATTTGGGGTGAGATAGCAGCTGAATATGGTAACATCTTTCATTTTGACCCAAACGAAACCGCGATCCTGTCCACTGTCAATTATTGTCGTTGTTCTTGGCTCTGGAATCCAAATGGCGGCTGTGCCCAACTCATCTGTATACCAATTGGGGGAGTTCCAGTCTTTATATTGTTCGCTTATAACGACAATATCAGTGCCTTTTTCTTTTATTATTTGTTGCAAGAGATCATTAGCAACCTTACTCCTGTGCAGATTTGCTTGTAAAACAGAGGTCATTTTTTCATCGATTTTTCTTTCTTTAATGCATCTCTGAATACTTTGCACTTTCCTGATCCAGCTTTATGCGCCACGTTCTCGCTCGCTTCGTTACAGAGCATGCAACGTTCATTGTTTTGACAACTCTTGGCTTGATGCCCCATTCCACCACACCTAAAGCAGCAGTCCTTTCTGTCAGGACCTTCACACGCATTTCTCTTGTGTCCATACCCCAGGCATTTAAAGCATCGCTCAACCGTTGCTCTTCTTCTTATCCGTCCATATACCCAACCAACTTTGATTTTTTCCTGGGCTAAAAGTTTGTTCGCCAGTGTGTTGGGGAGGTGGACTATTGCAACCCTTTGACCTCTATCGCTAGTTTGTGTGACGTATACAGTTGCATCGTCAACATCTCCGATGTCTCGCTTAAGTGCTTCTATTATATCAGCTTTCTCAGTCAGGCAATCGAGGTCTCGTATCTCTAGGGAGGTTTTAGGGACTAGATTCCTTACTGCACCGTTTTCACCAACCGCTTCTCTTAGAGCATTGCTTAGTTTCTCTGAGTCTTTGGTGCTATTGCTGAGTTCTAGGAGAACACTGCCATCTTTTGTTTGCCGAATGGTTTTAATCTCGGCCCCTACGGTATCTGGGTTGATTTTACTTTTGATACCCTTTAGTATGCTTGCATATGTCTGCCCTTCCGTTGGTTTAATGGAAATGGCTTTCATTCGGTTTCGTTGAGCTCGCTTTACTCCTAGAGATCTGGTCTGGGAGTTTTCGCTTGAGTGCCCCGATTCAGCAGCTTTTATGCTTCTTGTTGGTTGATTTGTGTTTCGTCTCTTGTTTTTGTTGTTGCTTTTGACTACTGTCCAATGAATGTCATCGGTAGTTACAGCCCTTTCGGTATTGACATATGTGTTATCTTCAGGTTTATTCGTTTTTCCCTTTTTAAAGTGTTCGCCTTCTGCAGGGCTGGATGCCACTCGCTTATTCTTCACGATGTTACCCTGCATTTCTCGCGTGACAGGTGAAGTTTGTGTTTGTTGTGATTTGTGTAGCTTTTCAACCCTTTTCCAGGACAACCTTATGTTGAGGATGACGCTTAAACTTTCTTCTAGGTGTAGAATTCCTTGTTTAACGGCCATTCCAATATTTTTTTGTTTTTGAGTAGCACCTTTCATTGTTTCTAGGATGTCGAAGCATTTGTGAATTTCATCCTCTTCGGCGTCCCTTGCGTTTTCTATATACATCTCGATAGGTGACCCATCCCTTGTGAAATGTTGGTGTTCTTTATGCACCTCTGTGTAGGGTCGCGGAGGTGTCAGTTTTGGAGATATATCTGGTGTGACCTTAAATATGCTATAGTTTGCTCTCGCTCCATTGGCTTCAGCAATGTTTCTGATACTTGTTTCACTCTTTTTAGACATTTCTGAGATGTTGTCTTTCTCTTTTGTTGCATAAGCTGCTGGACTTCTCCATGAATTTGTCTTCTCTTGTGATCGAGGTGGTGATCTTTGTAGGACACTGCTTCTACCAAAAGGATTTCTTGCTCCAACTGGCTCTTTAGCTTTGAAGCTTGAAGCGGAGAGTTCTACTACAGTAGTCGAGTTTTCTGCTGCAGTTCTCCTGTGAAGTGTTGTGTCTTCTATTACAATTGGTACATTTGAAGATGGACCATCATCTTGTTTTGCTTTTAGAGAAGCATCACTCTCATTTTTTTTATGTTGTTGGTTAGTAATCATAATTGTTCCCACGAGTAGCACGAGAAATAACGGTCACCTATGACAGAGCTCTGCGTTATCATAGGAAGGCTATGGATTTAAACCGAATGTCGCCAAATTCGGAGTTCGCATACTAACGACTAAGCTTCCCCTTAGTCATGCAGCCATCGGCGTATGCAGTGCCACCTTAGCTTGGGTGCTAGTAGTTTGGTCCACCCCGAGTATTTGATTTCCTCGGTACCTGCCATATCTGGCGGGCGTTCCCCTATCCGCCACCTGGGGAGGCGCTTGATGGGGGGCTAGCAGACCCCACACGAGAATAATAATAATAATAATAATAATAATAATAATAATAATAATAATAATAATAATAATAATAATAATAATAATAATAATAATAATAATAATAATAATAATAATAATAATAATAATAATAATAATAATAATAATAATAATAATAATAATAATAATAATAATAATAATAATAATAATAATAATAATAATAATAATAATAATAATAATAATAATAATAATAATAATAATAATAATAATAATAATAATAATAATAATAATAATAATAATAATAATAATAATAATAATAATAATAATAATAATAATAATAATAATAATAATAATAATAATAATAATAATAATAATAATAATAATAATAATAATAATAATAATAATAATAATAATAATAATAATAATAATAATAATAATAATAATAATAATAATAATAATAATAATAATAATAATAATTTTTTTTTTTTTTTTTTTTTTTTTTTTTTTTTTTTTTTTGTGGAGGAGGTGAAACTTTTTATAAGCTGAGTGTGGGATTCTTCATGAATGACATACCCACTAAAACACCCCCTCTTTCTTCTTGCCTTATCTGGAACTGTTTATCACATTACTTCGGATAAAGCTATTTTACTTATTCCTTATTTAGACACTTCGGTTTTGCCTAGGAAGGTCATCTAAGTCGTTTTTCTTTAATCGTAATATATTTTTTATATATTGCGTTACCACGTTCCACTCATCTTCTCCTTGAAGGATAACACTGATTATATTTTCAATGCACAGTGTCCCGACCAGCAATTCCACTTCTTCTCTCTGCGTCGACCATCTTCTACATTCGATGATAGTGTGTTGGGCATCGTCTAGTACACCTGGCTCACAGTAGATGCAATCAGCCAAATCTGTCTTTCCCATTTTATTGAGATATTCCCGGAAGTATCCATGCCCGCTCAGGAACTGGGAAAGGTAATAATTTACTTCCCCATGTTTTCGTTCAATCCACGGCATCAAGTTCGGGATTAATTTGGCAGTCCATCGACCTCTGCTTTCTTGTTCCCAAGATTCTTGCCACTTCACAAGTGTGTGCCTTCTCTCTTCATCTTTTATTTTTTTATATGATGATCCATGTGATTTTCTTCGGAATATTGCTTGGCGTTCTATGGCGAGAAGCTCTATAGGGATTGCGCCCGCGATGACTTGTACCGCTGCTGCTGATACGGTGCGGTAGGCCGAGGCTATTTTAATAGCCGCCCTGCGTTGTACTTGTGTCAACCTTTTCCGGTACATCTCCGTAATCAGAGCTTCTGCCCAGATCTCGGCACCATATATAAGGATTGAATCCACCGTAGACATAAGCAGGCGGCGCTTGCTTGCCCTTGGTCCCGTGGTGTTTGCCATCAGTCTACTCAATGAGGTCACACGTTTTGATGCTTTGTCGGCAGAGTACTTTATCTGCTCCCAAAAGGTCAGTTTTCCATCTAGCAGTATGCCTAGATATCGAACTGCGTGTTTTGTGGTCACTTGGTGCTCCCCGACAGTCATCTCGATCGTTCTTTCCATTCTGCGTTTTGTAATCACAACTATTTCGGTTTTGCTCAGTGCCAGAGATAGTTCATGATTTTCCATCCACCTATTAACAATCCTCATCGTTTGGTTGAGCTTCAACTGGGCTGTCTCTATATCGCGAGCGGATATCAGAACCGCGACATCATCTGCATATCCAACAAGTGAGCACTCGTCAGGCATAGGTGTTCGTAGAAGGTCGTCGTATGACGCGTTCCAGAGGATAGGCCCAAGAACCGATCCTTGGGCTGCGCCTGCCGTGATATGTCTTCTTCGTTGTCCCTCAGGAGTAGTATAAAGAAGCACGCGTTTACTCAGATAATCTCTTATCATCGTTAGGAGGTACCGCGGTATTTTAAAGTTGTGCTGTAGGGCGTGTAACATATCAACCCATCTCGCAGAGTTAAATGCGTTTTTGACGTCAAGTGTCACCAGCAAGACGATACGTCGAGAGAAATGGTTTCTTTCTGTTGCCTTTCTTACCGCTTTTGTAACTTCCATTATGGCGTCAGTTGTGGAAAGACCTGCTCTAAATCCATATTGATTTGTGGAGAGACCACCAGCTTGCTCAATGGCAACCATCAATCTGGGTTTAATTAGTCTTTCTAATACTTTACCAGCAGTGTTAAGCATGCACAACGGGCGGTATGACGACGCTTCTTCTGGATGTCCCTTACTTTTATCAATAAGAACAAGGCGCGCGACCTTCCAGCTGCTACAGAAAGTACCCATACTAAGGCAAGCATTGTACATGTTGAGTAGTAGATGCGGGTTTATTTTGTGTACTTTTTTAAGTATTTCACCATGTATACCATCTGGTCCTGGGGCTTTTTTGTTTTTTAAGCCTTTAATTGCCAAATCGAGTTCTTCTAAGGAGAAATAAGGGACCTCTCCTATCACTGGGCTTGTTTGTACTGGACGTTCCGGGTGGCTTGGGAACAAAGCACCAACAATTTTGTCTATCGTGGATGCTTCCATGGCTAAACTCGGCTTATTGGCTCTAAGTTTCTTCATAACAAGCTTGTAGCCAAGACCCCATGGGTTTGTTTCGATATCGTCCAACAGTTCTTTCCAGCATCGAGCTTTGCTACTGTTGATGATGTGTCGTAACTGCTTTCTTTTGTCTCTATATTCTCTTGATCGTTGGCACCTTTCCTCCCGTGTTCTAGCTCGTTGCCATTGACGCCTTGAGTGTAAACAAAGTTTACGTAGCTGTGCGATTTCAGTCGTCCACCAGTATACGGGATTTTTACCGCGCCTTGTCGATTTTTTGGGCATAGATGCGTTACATGCTTGCACGATTAAGTTCATAGTGTTGTCCACCAACTCTTCCACTCCCGTTCTGTCATTAATTTTCCCGTCTTGTATTATTACTGTGCCTCTAGCCATTGTGCTAGCGAAAATTTCTTCGTTAATTTTTTCTAGATTCCAATTAAGCAGTGGTTCCTGTGAAGTTCCATCTGAGGTTTTTGGGTCACCAATGTGAAATATGATATACTGATGATCGCTGCCGGTATAATCCTCAATTACTCTCCAGTTTTTGATTTTTGGGATTAAACGTTCTGTCGCAAACGTAATATCTGGGATAGTCGCTGCGTACCCTGGGCGTCGGAAAGTTGGTATGTTACCGATGTTTACCACCAAGAGACCTGTTCTGGAGGCCATTTCCAGTATATAATTGCCCCGTGAGCTCGGATATGACATTCCCCACTCCAATGCATGGGCATTAAAGTCCCCAGCCACAATTACTTCGCCTACAGCGTTAAGGATGGCATCTTCTAGGCGATCCACCTTTCCTTTGAAATTTATTATACGCTCATTTGGGGTGAGATAGCAGCTGAATATGGTAACATCTTTCATTTTGACCCAAACGAAACCGCGATCCTGTCCACTGTCAATTATTGTCGTTGTTCTTGGCTCTGGAATCCAAATGGCGGCTGTGCCCAACTCATCTGTATACCAATTGGGGGAGTTCCAGTCTTTATATTGTTCGCTTATAACGACAATATCAGTGCCTTTTTCTTTTATTATTTGTTGCAAGAGATCATTAGCAACCTTACTCCTGTGCAGATTTGCTTGTAAAACAGAGGTCATTTTTTCATCGATTTTTCTTTCTTTAATGCATCTCTGAATACTTTGCACTTTCCTGATCCAGCTTTATGCGCCACGTTCTCGCTCGCTTCGTTACAGAGCATGCAACGTTCATTGTTTTGACAACTCTTGGCTTGATGCCCCATTCCACCACACCTAAAGCAGCAGTCCTTTCTGTCAGGACCTTCACACGCATTTCTCTTGTGTCCATACCCCAGGCATTTAAAGCATCGCTCAACCGTTGCTCTTCTTCTTATCCGTCCATATACCCAACCAACTTTGATTTTTTCCTGGGCTAAAAGTTTGTTCGCCAGTGTGTTGGGGAGGTGGACTATTGCAACCCTTTGACCTCTATCGCTAGTTTGTGTGACGTATACAGTTGCATCGTCAACATCTCCGATGTCTCGCTTAAGTGCTTCTATTATATCAGCTTTCTCAGTCAGGCAATCGAGGTCTCGTATCTCTAGGGAGGTTTTAGGGACTAGATTCCTTACTGCACCGTTTTCACCAACCGCTTCTCGTAGAGCATTGCTTAGTTTCTCTGAGTCTTTGGTGCTATTGCTGAGTTCTAGGAGAACACTGCCATCTCTTGTTTGCCGAATGGTTTTAATCTCGGCCCCTACGGTATCTGGGTTGATTTTACTTTTGATACCCTTTAGTATGCTTGCATATGTCTGCCCTTCCGTTGGTTTAATGGAAATGGCTTTCATTCGGTTTCGTTGAGCTCGCTTTACTCCTAGAGATCTGGTCTGGGAGTTTTCGCTTGAGTGCCCCGATTCAGCAGCTTTTATGCTTCTTGTTGGTTGATTTGTGTTTCGTCTCTTGTTTTTGTTGTTGCTTTTGACTACTGTCCAATGAATGTCATCGGTAGTTACAGCCCTTTCGGTATTGACATATGTGTTATCTTCAGGTTTATTCGTTTTTCCCTTTTTAAAGTGTTCGCCTTCTGCAGGGCTGGATGCCACTCGCTTAGTCTTCACGATGTTACCCTGCATTTCTCGCGTGACAGGTGAAGTTTGTGTTTGTTGTGATTTGTGTAGCTTTTCAACCCTTTTCCAGGACAACCTTATGTTGAGGATGACGCTTAAACTTTCTTCTAGGTGTAGAATTCCTTGTTTAACGGCCATTCCAATATTTTTTTGTTTTTGAGTAGCACCTTTCATTGTTTCTAGGATGTCGAAGCATTTGTGAATTTCATCCTCTTCGGCGTCCCTTGCGTTTTCTATATACATCTCGATAGGTGACCCATCCCTTGTGAAATGTTGGTGTTCTTTATGCACCTCTGTGTAGGGTCGCGGAGGTGTCAGTTTTGGAGATATATCTGGTGTGACCTTAAATATGCTATAGTTTGCTCTCGCTCCATTGGCTTCAGCAATGTTTCTGATACTTGTTTCACTCTTTTTAGACATTTCTGAGATGTTGTCTTTCTCTTTTGTTGCATAAGCTGCTGGGCTTCTCCATGAATTTGTCTTCTCTTGTGATCGAGGTGGTGATCTTTGTAGGACACTGCTTCTACCAAAAGGATTTCTTGCTCCAACTGGCTCTTTAGCTTTGAAGCTTGAAGCGGAGAGTTCTACTACAGTAGTCGAGTTTTCTGCTGCAGTTCTCCTGTGAAGTGTTGTGTCTTCTATTACAA
The DNA here is from genome assembly GCA_963932295.1 of Tipula lateralis. NCBI lineage: Eukaryota > Metazoa > Arthropoda > Insecta > Diptera > Tipulidae > Tipula > Tipula lateralis. The sequence continues at coordinate 37,827,667 of OZ010737.1, forward strand.
TTGGTACATTTGAAGATGGACCATCATCTTGTTTTGCTTTTAGAGAAGCATCACTCTCATTTTTTTTATGTTGTTGGTTAGTAATCATAATTGTTCCCACGAGTAGCACGAGAAATAACGGTCACCTATGACAGAGCTCTGCGTTATCATAGGAAGGCTATGGATTTAAACCGAATGTCGCCAAATTCGGAGTTCGCATACTAACGACTAAGCTTCCCCTTAGTCATGCAGCCATCGGCGTATGCAGTGCCACCTTAGCTTGGGTGCTAGTAGTTTGGTCCACCCCGAGTATTTGATTTCCTCGGTACCTGCCATATCTGGCGGGCGTTCCCCTATCCGCCACCTGGGGAGGCGCTCGATGGGGGGCTAGCAGACCCCACACGAGAATAATAATAATAATAATAATAATAATAATAATAATAATAATAATAATAATAATAATAATAATAATAATAATAATAATAATAATAATAATAATAATAATAATAATAATAATAATAATAATAATAATAATAATAATAATAATAATAATAATAATAATAATAATAATAATAATAATAATAATAATAATAATAATAATAATAATAATAATAATAATAATAATAATAATAATAATAATAATAATAATAATAATAATAATAATAATAATAATAATAATAATAATAATAATAATAATAATAATAATAATAATAATAATAATAATAATAATAATAATAATAATAATAATAATAATAATAATAATAATAATAATAATAATAATAATAATAATAATAATAATAATAATAATAATAATAATAATAATAATAATAATAATAATAATAATAATAATAATAATAATAATAATAATAATAATAATAATAATAATAATAATAATAATAATAATAATAATAATAATAATAATAATAATAATAATAATAATAATAATAATAATATTAATTATTATTATTATTATTATTATTATTAATAATAATAATAATAATAATAAATAATAATAATAATAATAATAATAATTATACTAATAATAATAATAATAATAATAATAATAATACTAATAATAATAATAATAATAATAATAATAATAATAATAATAATAATAATAATAATAATAATAATAATAATTAATAATAATAATAATAATAATAATAATAATAAAAAAATAAAAAAATAATATAATAAATAAAAAATAATAAAAATTCTTTAAAAAAAAAAAAAAAAAAAAAAAAAAAAAAAAAAGAAATTTCAGTAAAGAAATTTCTTTATTGAAATTCTTTTTTTTTTTTTTTTTTTTTTTTTTTTTAAAGAAATTTCTAATAATAATAATAATAATAAGATTTATTATTATTATTATTATTATTATTATTATTATTATTATTATTATTATTATTATTATTATTATTATTATTATTATTATTATTATTATTATTATTATTATTATTATTATTATTATTATTATTATTATTATTATTATTATTATTATTATTATTATTATTATATTATTATTATTATTATTATTATTATTATTATTATTATTATTATTATTATTATTATTATTATTATTATTATTATTATTATTATTATTATTATTATTATTATTATTATTATTAATATTATTATTATTATTATTATTATTATTATTAATCCCAAAAATCAAAAACTGGAGAGTAATTGAGGATTATACCGGCAGCGATCATCAGTATATCATATTTCACATTGGTGACCCAAAAACCTCAGATGGAACTTCACAGGAACCACTGCTTAATTGGAATCTAGAAAAAATTAACGAAGAAATTTTCGCTAGCACAATGGCTAGAGGCACAGTAATAATACAAGACGGGAAAATTAATGACAGAACGGGAGTGGAAGAGTTGGTGGACAACACTATGAACTTAATCGTGCAAGCATGTAACGCATCTATGCCCAAAAAATCGACAAGGCGCGGTAAAAATCCCGTATACTGGTGGACGACTGAAATCGCACAGCTACGTAAACTTTGTTTACACTCAAGGCGTCAATGGCAACGAGCTAGAACACGGGAGGAAAGGTGCCAACGATCAAGAGAATATAGAGACAAAAGAAAGCAGTTACGACACATCATCAACAGTAGCAAAGCTCGATGCTGGAAAGAACTGTTGGACGATATCGAAACAAACCCATGGGGTCTTGGCTACAAGCTTGTTATGAAGAAACTTAGAGCCAATAAGCCGAGTTTAGCCATGGAAGCATCCACGATAGACAAAATTGTTGGTGCTTTGTTCCCAAGCCACCCGGAACGTCCAGTACAAACAAGCCCAGTGATAGGAGAGGTCCCTTATTTCTCCTTAGAAGAACTCGATTTGGCAATTAAAGGCTTAAAAAACAAAAAAGCCCCAGGACCAGATGGTATACATGGTGAAATACTTAAAAAAGTACACAAAATAAACCCGCATCTACTACTCAACATGTACAATGCTTGCCTTAGTATGGGTACTTTCTGTAGCAGCTGGAAGGTCGCGCGCCTTGTTCTTATTGATAAAAGTAAGGGACATCCAGAAGAAGCGTCGTCATACCGCCCGTTGTGCATGCTTAACACCGCTGGTAAAGTATTAGAAAGATTAATTAAACCCAGATTGATGGTTGCGATTGAGCAAGCTGGTGGTCTCTCCACAAATCAATATGGATTTAGAGCAGGTCTTTCCACAACTGACGCCATAATGGAAGTTACAAAAGCGGTAAGGAAAGCAACAGAAAGAAACCATTTCTCTCGACGTATCGTCTTGCTGGTGACACTTGACGTCAAAAACGCATTTAACTCTGCGAGATGGGTTGATATGTTACACGCCCTACAGCACAACTTTAAAATACCGCGGTACCTCCTAACGATGATAAGAGATTATCTGAGTAAACGCGTGCTTCTTTATACTACTCCTGAGGGACAACGAAGAAGACAGATCACGGCTGGCGCAGCCCAAGGATCGGTTCTTGGGCCTATCCTCTGGAACGCGTCATACGACGACCTTCTACGAACACCTATGCCTGACGAGTGCTCACTTGTTGGATATGCAGATGATGTCGCGGTTCTGATATCCGCTCGCGATATAGAGACAGCCCAGTTGAAGCTCAACCAAACGATGAGGATTGTTAATAGGTGGATGGAAAATCATGAACTATCTCTGGCACTGAGCAAAACCGAAATAGTTGTGATTACAAAACGCAGAATGGAAAGAACGATCGAGATGACTGTCGGGGAGCACCAAGTGACCACAAAACACGCAGTTCGATATCTAGGCATACTGCTAGATGGAAAACTGACCTTTTGGGAGCAGATAAAGTACTCTGCCGACAAAGCATCAAAACGTGTGACCTCATTGAGTACACTGATGGCAAACACCACGGGACCAAGGGCAAGCAAGCGCCGCCTGCTTATGTCTACGGTGGATTCAATCCTTATATATGGTGCCGAGATCTGGGCAGAAGCTCTGATTAAGGAGATGTACCGGAAAAGGTTGACACAAGTACAACGCAGGGCGGCTATTAAAATAGCCTCGGCCTACCGCACGGTATCAGCAGCAGCGGTACAAGTCATCGCGGGCGCAATCCCTATAGAGCTTCTCGCCATGGAACGCCAAGCAATATTCCGAAGAAAAACACAAGGATCATCATATAAAAAAATAAAAGATGAAGAGAGAAGGCACACACTTGTGAAGTGGCAAGAATCTTGGGAACAAGAAAGCAGAGGTCGATGGACTGCCAAATTAATCCCGAACTTGATGCCGTGGATTGAACGAAAACATGGGGAAGTAAATTATTACCTTTCCCAGTTCCAATAAAATGGGAAAGACAGATTTGGCTGATTGCATCTACTGTGAGCCAGGTGTACTAGACGATGCCCAACACACTATCATCGAATGTAGAAGATGGTCGACGCAGAGAGAAGAAGTGGAATTGCTGGTCGGGACACTGTGCATTGAAAATATAATCAGTGTTATCCTTCAAGGAGAAGATGAGTGGAACGTGGTAACGCAATATATAAAAAATATATTACGATTAAAGAAAAACGACTTAGATGACCTTCCTAGGCAAAACCGAAGTGTCTAAATAAGGAATAAGTAAAATAGCTTTATCCGAAGTAATGTGATAAACAGTTCCAGATAAGGCAAGAAGAAAGAGGGGGTGTTTTAGTGGGTATGTCATTCATGAAGAATCCCACACTCAGCTTATAAAAAGTTTCACCTCCTCCACAAAAAAAAAAAAAAAAAAAAAAAAAAAAAAAAAAATTATTATTATTATTATTATTATTATTATTATTATTATTATTATTATTATTATTATTATTATTATTATTATTATTATTATTATTATTATTATTATTATTATTATTATTATTATTATTATTATTATTATTATTATTATTATTATTATTATTATTATTATTATTATTATTATTATTATTATTATTATTATTATTATTATTATTATTATTATTATTATTATTATTATTATTATTATTATTATTATTATTATTATTATTATTATTATTATTATTATTATTATTATTATTATTATTATTATTATTATTATTATTATTATTATTATTATTATTATTATTATTATTATTATTATTATTATTATTATTATTATTATTATTATTATTATTATTATTATTATTATTATTATTATTATTATTATTATTATTATTATTATTATTATTATTATTATTATTATTATTATTATTATTATTATTATTATTATTATTATTATTATTATTATTATTATTATTATTATTATTATTATTATTATTATTATTATTATTATTATTATTATTATTATTATTATTATTATTATTATTATTATTATTATTATTATTATTATTATTATTATTATTATTATTATTATTATTATTATTATTATTATTATTATTATTATTATTATTATTATTATTATTATTATTATTATTATTATTATTATTATTATTATTATTATTATTATTATTATTATTATTATTATTATTATTATTATTATTATTATTATTATTATTATTATTATTATTATTATTATTATTATTATTATTATTATTATTATTATTATTATTATTATTATTATTATTATTATTATTATTATTATTATTATTATTATTATTATTATTATTCTCGTGTGGGGTCTGCTAGCCCCCCATCGAGCGCCTCCCCAGGTGGCGGATAGGGGAACGCCCGCCAGATATGGCAGGTACCGAGGAAATCAAATACTCGGGGTGGACCAAACTACTAGCACCCAAGCTAAGGTGGCACTGCATACGCCGATGGCTGCATGACTAAGGGGAAGCTTAGTCGTTAGTATGCGAACTCCGAATTTGGCGACATTCCGTTTAAATCCATAGCCTTCCTATGATAACGCAGAGCTCTGTCATAGGTGACCGTTATTTCTCGTGCTACTCGTGGGAACAATTATGATTACTAACCAACAACATAAAAAAAATGATGAGAGTGATGCTTCTCTAAAAGCAAAACAAGATGATGGTCCATCTTCAAATGTACCAATTGTAATAGAAGACACAACACTTCACAGGAGAACTTCAGCAGAAAACTCGACTACTGTAGTAGAACTCTCCGCTTCAAGCTTCAAAGCTAAAGAGCCAGTTGGAGCAAGAAATCCTTTTGGTAGAAGCAGTGTCCTACAAAGATCACCACCTCGATCACAAGAGAAGACAAATTCATGGAGAAGTCCAGCAGCTTATGCAACAAAAGAGAAAGACAACATCTCAGAAATGTCTAAAAAGAGTGAAACAAGTATCAGAAACATTGCTGAAGCCAATGGAGCGAGAGCAAACTATAGCATATTTAAGGTCACACCAGATATATCTCCAAAACTGACACCTCCGAGACCCTCCACAGAGGTGCACAAAGAACACCAACATTTCACAAGGGATGGGTCACCTATCGAGATGTATATAGAAAACGCAAGGGACGCCGAAGAGGATGAAATTCACAAATGCTTCGACATCCTAGAAACAATGAAAGGTGCTACTCAAAAACAAAAAAATATTGGAATGGCCGTTAAACAAGGAATTCTACACCTAGAAGAAAGTTTAAGCGTCATCCTCAACATAAGGTTGTCCTGGAAAAGGGTTGAAAAGCTACACAAATCACAACAAACACAAACTTCACCTGTCACGCGAGAAATGCAGGGTAACATCGTGAAGACTAAGCGAGTGGCATCCAGCCCTGCAGAAGGCGAACACTTTAAAAAGGGAAAAACGAATAAACCTGAAGATAACACATATGTCAATACCGAAAGGGCTGTAACTACCGATGACATTCATTGGACAGTAGTCAAAAGCAACAACAAAAACAAGAGACGAAACACAAATCAACCAACAAGAAGCATAAAAGCTGCTGAATCGGGGCACTCAAGCGAAAACTCCCAGACCAGATCTCTAGGAGTAAAGCGAGCTCAACGAAACCGAATGAAAGCCATTTCCATTAAACCAACGGAAGGGCAGACATATGCAAGCATACTAAAGGGTATCAAAAGTAAAATCATCAACTGTATACGTCACACAAACTAGCGATAGAGGTCAAAGGGTTGCAATAGTCCACCTCCCCAACACACTGGCGAACAAACTTTTAGCCCAGGAAAAAATCAAAGTTGGTTGGGTATATGGACGGATAAGAAGAAGAGCAACGGTTGAGCGATGCTTTAAATGCCTGGGGTATGGACACAAGAGAAATGCGTGTGAAGGTCCTGACAGAAAGGACTGCTGCTTTAGGTGTGGTGGAATGGGGCATCAAGCCAAGAGTTGTCAAAACAATGAACGTTGCATGCTCTGTAACGAAGCGAGCGAGAACGTGGCGCATAAAGCTGGATCAGGAAAGTGCAAAGTATTCAGAGATGCATTAAAGAAAGAAAAATCGATGAAAAAATGACCTCTGTTTTACAAGCAAATCTGCACAGGAGTAAGGTTGCTAATGATCTCTTGCAACAAATAATAAAAGAAAAAGGCACTGATATTGTCGTTATAAGCGAACAATATAAAGACTGGAACTCCCCCAATTGGTATACAGATGAGTTGGGCACAGCCGCCATTTGGATTCCAGAGCCAAGAACAACGACAATAATTGACAGTGGACAGGATCGCGGTTTCGTTTGGGTCAAAATGAAAGATGTTACCATATTCAGCTGCTATCTCACCCCAAATGAGCGTATAATAAATTTCAAAGGAAAGGTGGATCGCCTAGAAGATGCCATCCTTAACGCTGTAGGCGAAGTAATTGTGGCTGGGGACTTTAATGCCCATGCATTGGAGTGGGGAATGTCATATCCGAGCTCACGGGGCAATTATATACTGGAAATGGCCTCCAGAACAGGTCTCTTGGTGGTAAACATCGGTAACATACCAACTTTCCGACGCCCAGGGTACGCAGCGACTATCCCAGATATTACGTTTGCGACAGAACGTTTAATCCCAAAAATCAAAAACTGGAGAGTAATTGAGGATTATACCGGCAGCGATCATCAGTATATCATATTTCACATTGGTGACCCAAAAACCTCAGATGGAACTTCACAGGAACCACTGCTTAGTTGGAATCTAGAAAAAATTAACGAAGAAATTTTCGCTAGCACAATGGCTAGAGGCACAGTAATAATACAAGACGGGAAAATTAATGACAGAACGGGAGTGGAAGAGTTGGTGGACAACACTATGAACTTAATCGTGCAAGCATGTAACGCATCTATGCCCAAAAAATCGACAAGGCGCGGTAAAAATCCCGTATACTGGTGGACGACTGAAATCGCACAGCTACGTAAACTTTGTTTACACTCAAGGCGTCAATGGCAACGAGCTAGAACACGGGAGGAAAGGTGCCAACGATCAAGAGAATATAGAGACAAAAGAAAGCAGTTACGACACATCATCAACAGTAGCAAAGCTCGATGCTGGAAAGAACTGTTGGACGATATCGAAACAAACCCATGGGGTCTTGGCTACAAGCTTGTTATGAAGAAACTTAGAGCCAATAAGCCGAGTTTAGCCATGGAAGCATCCACGATAGACAAAATTGTTGGTGCTTTGTTCCCAAGCCACCGCGCATGTGCCAGAGTTGTATTGGGGGCGATTAATTCGACCCCAATACATACTCTGTGGTCTGAAATGGGTGACTCACCTTTACAGATGCTTTCTTATACAGATGCTAGTGTAAGTCAGGATCGAGTGGGTGTAGGAATCTACATTCCATCATTGAAAAAAGAGAAAATGTTGAGACTAAACGATAGTATCTGTATAATGAATGCCGAGTTGATTGGAATAATTGAAGGAATCAAGTTGGCTATGAAGGGAGGAGGAGAGTAGTTCTATTCTCTGACTCTCTAAGTGGATTAAAATTAATAAAGCAGGGTACCCAAGGGAATGTGTATGTAGATAATCTGTATGAGTACCTTCAATTTTGTGGGAAGGAGGTCATTCTTCAATGGATACCTTCACACCTACAAATTGAAGGTAATGAAAGAGCCGATATGCTTGCAAAACGGAGTTGTTTGCTTGAAGATATATATGAATATGACTTTATGGATGCAAGAGATGTACTTCGTGTGCTTAAGGTGAATCTGTGGGCAAAATGGAAGAATGAGTTTATACAAAAGAGCCAGGTAAAAGGAAAGAAGTACTTTGAGTGGAATAGTGAGCCTTTGATCAAGCCCTTTTTCAAGCAGATCAAAGGCGACACTAAAATGATTCGAACAATGGAGCGGGTGAGATTAAATCATGGTAATTGGAAGGAATGTCTTTATAAACGTCAATTGAGTGATAATAATTTATGTGAAAGTTGTTTGGTTGTGGAGGACATTGAACATTTAGTGCTGCATTGTTTAGTGCTGCATTGTAGTAATTTTAATCAAAAGAGAGCAATGTTCGATGTCCTCACGAGTGGAAGGAATCTGAATGAACTTTTGCGAATGGATAGTAATGTGTATAAGGCTATATATGAGTTTATAAAAGAGTGTGACATTACAGTATGAAAGCGGATCGATGCGTAAAAGAAGAATAAATGAATTTTTAAAAATCAAATGTATAAAATTAAATAAATACTTAAAATGTAAATAAAAACTGGGCCATATGGCTCCTTTCATGGAGTTAGTGCCGATAAATAAAAAAAAAAAAAAAAAAAAAATAGAATTCGCCTATAGTGATTTTTATTTATTTTAAAATATCGAATTTCAGAATGAACCCTGAATATTAATATTTAATTAAAAAAATATTTTTCGAAATTTCGTTTAATGAAAGTTCGCGAATTTTTAAAGAAATTTCGTTTAAAGAAATATCCTTTCTAAACAAAGGATGAATTTCCAATATAAACTTTACATTAAAGAAATTTCAAAATATTTAAAGAAATTTCGTTTAAAGAAATATATAGAATTCGCCTATAGTGACTTTTATTTATTTTAAAATATCAAATTTCAAAATCTGAATGAACCCAGTACGGAAAAATGTAATATTACAGTTACATTTTAAAATTAAATTCAATTTACTTTATTTTAAATGAAAAATTATTTAATTTTACAACCCTAAATAAATAAAATAATAATAGAACTTTGTTTTAAAGAAATAAATTTTGTTTGAAATTAATTAATTTTTGAAATAATTTGTTTTATTATATTACCCAAAATTTATATTCTATTACACAAAATGTAAATGGCTTGGTTGATAGCATGTCGGCTCAATATGCTATGGTTCCTTAGTTCGAACCCCCAAGCAAACTTTTTAATATAATTTTAAAGTTTAATATAAATAATAATAGTTTTTTTATCAACTTCAATTCACGAAAATGGAAAATTTAAAGAAAATCAATAGTTTTCATCTTAAGATCTAGTTTTAAATCCGACGGATAGAAAGGCAAGATATTACGGATAGAAAGGCAAGATAGGTTCGAAACTGAATAGGTGACTAGTTAGGAACAATGAAACCGGTTGGTAAGGTTTACCGTAAAAATAGTCTATAGTCTTAGCAGGTTAATATTCACGTATCACTAAGTTTCCATTAAGTTATGTAGTATTTCAGAGATAAGCAATGTTGAAACACTTAGCGATGTCGCGCTACCTACCCCCCTTGAGGCCAGTCGATATGACTGTCTCACAGTCATACGACCCGCCTCCTTTCTTTCGGGGAAGGTGCGCGACATCGCAAAAGTGATTCAATATTGCTTTGATCCGGAATACTTACATTTCCAAAGTGTGAGGCTCTCGGATTTGGTGAGCGGGTTTGTTGCCGGTTGAGACTGTGGGCTCCGGATTTTTTTTTTAAATTTCGAAACGATACTAAGAATTGACTAAGATGAAAAACTATTAATTTACTTTACAATAACATTTTAATATTATTCATTTTCTTTAAATTTTCCAATTGTTACTTAAATTTTCCAATTTTTTCCAACATACCGAAGACCCATGCGGTCTTCAAGGGGTGAGATATAGAAAATATAAAAAATGTTACACTTTTATTGTGTAGGCCAATCTTTGACGGCCAATGATAGGCATTTCTAGAGATGTCTAAGTGAATTTGAGTATTCCACCATATAGGTGGATGTCAACTGGACACTTCGAACTATTCATGATATCAACTATTCATATACCCTCAAGGGGTGAGATATAGAAAATATAAAAAATGTTACACTTTTATTGTGTAGGCCAATCTTTGACGGCATTTCTAGAGATGTCTAAGTGAATCTGAGTATTCCACCATATAGGTGGATGTCAACTGGACACTTCGAACTATTCATGATATCAGCGCGACCCTCAAGGGGTGAGATATACAAAATATAAACAATGTTACACTTTTATTGTGTAGGCCAATCTTTGACGGCCAATGATAGGCATTTCTAGAGATGTCTAAGTGAATCTGAGTATTCCACCATATAGGTGGATGTCAACTGGACACTTCGAACTATTCATGATATCAGCGTGACCCTCAAGGGGTGAGATATACAAAATATAAACAATATCTCACCCCTTGATTGATCAGTTGAGATCAATTTTTTTAGTAGAGCTTAATACATTAAAACAATTTAGTAATAAGGTACTACGTTTCATATTTGTTGCAAGAGTAGCCCCATATATACCGAAATGATGTATAAAATGGAAATATTCTAACTGGTTATCTAGTTTTAAAGTAATATCTTGATAATCCATTGCTACAGTACATATTATCTGGGATAACGAATCAAATCCGCATGTTGAATGTACATTTATTTCAACTTGACCCTCTTTGATATATGAAAACCCATTTGTTAAAAGGCGTTCGATGCCTTGTAGGGTTTTGGGAACTTGAGAGTCGATTTCAGATGAAATATTAAAAAATCTCTTGGAGGAATACCTCTTAATGACACGTTTGCCGATATGTTTGGGTGAGTTATACACCCGTAGTTTTTTGTTCCACTTTTCCTCATTTTTTATGTTATCTGGCTCCTCGTCAGAATCATTTGATAAAAGCAGTTTTCGTTTTAATAATTTTGGCGTAGGCTTAAGAGCTTGGGAAACCGCTATGGAATTAATTAAAAGCTCATTTTTGCGCTTTAATAATGCCACAAACATCCCGACTCTGAGAAACATCTTTTCTATATATATATTTTTTACGTGACTGAACCACAACTCTGCATTAGCATTTGACAATCGACCATCTATTTTTAAAATTTTTGAGTAGCATGTACTCCACAATGGAAGGTAGGCAAAATACTTTTTTATAGTAAATAAAAGAAATTCTTGACAGTGAAATGTGTTTTCCATCAAATCTCTTTCCTCATTTTCATCTTGAACTGTTTGATATATACTAAAACATTTTTTGAAGTAAGGGCTGGCAGAGTAGTAATTTTTGGTATTATCAGAAGTATTTTCTTCATAATCATCTGAATGAGTGGTTTTGGTTGTGATGTTGACACTTTCGTGACTGTAAATATACTGCATAAGCTTTTTAAATTGTTGAAATGCCCGATCTACAGCTTCTGTTCTATATTTGTTAGTACAAATAATACAATAAAGTTCAAATAAGGTATATACTTCATCTATTGTATCACAGTTCAGTATTACACAAAATATATCTAAAATAAAATTTTTTAAATTAGAAGTGACATTTGGAATTTTCTTTTTGATTTGAATGGCTATTATATTGATAAAATGTGTACAACATACGAAAACTGACACAACCCTTTTGGTTGGGTCGTTTTGGGATTGCAGCGAATTATAAGTGTGTTCAATATATTCTATCACATTCATTTTGTTAAAAATATAAAGAATAGCTTGAATATAAGCCCAAGTCCAATCTACAACGTACACTAATGGAAATATTAGTTTCGGGATCAGTGCCATTTCCGATTTAAATTTCATTAAAAATAATGATAATGTCGTGGTATCATGTTTGCTCGAAATTAATTCAGCAACAGGTACAATTGTTGTACATACTTTCACAACGCAAGCGTAATATAAAATTTTCTTACAGCTATGTTCTGAATGACATTTTGGGTTTCTCACGACACTGCTCGTGAGAAACCCAAAATGTTTACTGTCACTGTTTACTGTCCACTCCACTGACTAGCAATTCTGATTAGTTTTCAAAATAAAGTTTAAAAAGTTATTAAATGATGATTTCTAAAACTAGAGATGTCTAAGTGAATCCGAGTATTCCACCATATAGGTGGATGTCAACTGGACACTTCGAACTATTCATGATATCAGCGCGACCGAGACAGACACACATTTGGGATTCCATCAGTGTGCTCAATTAGTGTCGGTGGCTTCGTGCGTCTAGCTACAAATTAAGTGTGTGAAGTTATCTCAGGATCTCATCGCAGAAAAAAGTAAAGTGTTCATCAGGTAATACTAATTTCATCGCATCCCAGAATTCCCAGAATTTCAATATCAAAATCAGAATTTCAAAATCGAAATTTCAAAATTATCCCAGAAAATTGTGTAATTATTTGAAATCGGGAATTAAGTACTCAAGATCGAACAAAATTCTACCTTTAATATAGAAAAACTGACAAATCATAATCAATGGGATTTTCAATCCAGATTTTGATCTGGAAAAGTGTTTCCACATAAACTTTGATCTGAATTGAAAATCTCATTGATTATGATTTGTCAGTTTTTCTTTATAGAAGGTAGAATATTGTTCGATCTTGAGTACTTATTTCCCAATTTCGAACAATTTCTGGGATGATTTTGAAAAATTCTGGGATGGGATGAAATTAATATTACCAGATGAACATAATATTTTTTTCTGGGATGAAATCCTGTGATAACTTCACACACTTCTACAAATTCCGACATTAAACGTTGAGTTCCGGATATATACTTATATGCTTCTCCTCGGTAGCTACCCATCAATAGTTTTAGCTCACGCAGAAACTTTGCAACTGATTCATCAACGTGATCATACTTTTGAACTACTTATCATACTTGCAACATCTAAAATTTCATCCTCGTTATTCACTAGCAATTCTTCGATATCTGACGATGATAGGTTGTGGAATCCTTCTCCGTCTACCTCATGAGCTAATGTTATGATGTTGGAGTACTCATAATCGTGTTAGAAAGCATTGGCTCGTTGTTCATATTTAAAAATATGTACGTACATTAGACTATATGAAGAACAGTTCCCCAGGCCCAAATAAGCGTATACACAGCGATAGTTGGGCCAACGAATATTTCCTGACTTCTATGGACTATATCTCAATTCCTAGACATAGAAAAATACTACAAAAACTTGTACGTGTTCCTAAACCAGTCACCTATCAAACGATAGTTTGATAGATAGCATCGATAGTTGGGCCAATGGGTAGTTCCTGACTTCTATGGATTGTATCGTAGACGATGAAAATTAATAGTCAAACAATCACGGTTAGAATGAATGCGGACCAATTTCTTTTTTCCGGCAGCTATTTTGGTAGCATGCAAGCCTTAATGTAAGTCAAAAATTCAAAACAATTAAATAAGTTCCATAGAGTCAGATTGCTTAGTATTGGCTTTTACTTTTCAAAATAGCAGTGATCTGTCTTTGTGAAATAAGTTCAAATACCGCTCTGATACAAATTCTTGGGTCAATGTCAGAGTAAAATGGTAATTATTTTTCAATATTCTACAATAAGTTACCAACACTAACAATCCCGGTTTTGCATCCATTGGGCTTTTGACCTTCATCATTACTTCTATAGCATAGATATATGCTTTGTCTTATGCATCTGATGCTTCTTACTCTGTTGCCCAAATTTCAGTTTTGTAATAATATTTTTAACTTAAATTCTAGATGCCATTCGTGGTCTTTCTACCTGGGATATTAGATCACGCCATCTATCGTCTAGTAGTGACATTGAATGTACAATTTTTGATAGTCTTACTGTGCTTTGTGGACGTCAATCAGTTGAGTAGTTTGGGAAAAAAATTCCTTCTGCACTTTCTAGGACTCTCTATTATACATATGACCTCCCATAAACTAAATTTTCTACCTGGCAATCGTTTTTTGACATCGAAGAAATGCATGTGTGATCCGATATCTCTCAATGCTGGTTGGGACAAACAACCACAACAAACGTTTTGACTGGTAATTTATTTTTTAAATTTGAAGTTCAGCTGTCGCCCAATTATTTCTATACTAGATATTGACTTTCGTTTCCGTCTCTAATTACTTCAAAGTCCTAACATATTGTACACTTAAGGTACGGGGAAGTTTTTCGAGAAATTTTTTATGTTGTAGCACATTGAAAACTCAAAATCTGTCTTTTAGGACTATTACATCTTAAGCCATGTTGCCGCCAATAATTTCTGATCGCAGCAGACTGCGACATCTGTATCTAAATAGTAACATCATTTGTATTATTTATTATGTTTCTTTCCAAACATAAGCTGGAATACCAAAATCTGGTTTCTAGCTGTAAATCGAGTTGATATATTGTATCATCTGCAATTTTTAATCCATCTTTAGGGATTATGCCTCTTGAAATTATGCTAATAAATTAAAAGCTTTATTGATAGTTAATTTAATGAACAGAGGTCAAATGTTTAATTCTGAACATGGTTCATACCTGGTGATTGTTGCTCAATCCTCGAAGTGGGGAACTCTTTTAAGCAGAGGCTATCAGACCACATACGAGAGCTTATATACACTTTATACAGCTTTATTGAAAGTACGTTTAATGAACACTGGTCAAATGTTTAGTTCAATAGCAGTCACTGCTGCCTGTTAACTTATTTAAAAGTTAACGCATAAGTAATTAATTGTCGGACAACAACAACTATCAATTAAAAATGGTCAATGTAAAATGTTGTTGTTGTCACTACGATTTATGACAACAACAATGATTTCTATTTCAAAAATTATTTTAGAACCACAAGCTGTAATTTAACATCTAGAGTTCCCGCATGTATATTTTCTAAGACCTTTAAGTTGCGATAATACTTTTATTCGGTAAAAGCCCAAAGCTGTTCGGGTAAAACTTGAACAGAACTTTATACAAATTAACGTTTCTTTGAATTAAAAATTACTGCTTTTTGGCTCTGAAAAAGTATTGTAAAATTTTAAGATGACCAGCTCAATAAAGTTGAAGCCACCAACGTTCGACGGAACCACACCATTCAACATCTTCAAACTCCAGTTTGAAATGGCGGCCACAAGGAATGGTTGGTGTGAGGAGGATCGCTTCGCAGCATTAATTGTAGCGCTAAAAGGCAGCTCCTACAAATCGTGCCGGAATACGAACGAGAGGATTACGGCAAAATCATGTTGGCTTTGGAGCGGAAATATGGTGGTGACCATCGACGGGAGCTACATCGTATGGAGTTGAAGGGACGATGTCAGCGGGTTGGAGAGACGCTCCAGGAGTATGCGGTTGATATAGAGCGACTAGTGCACCTACCACATGGCAGGTGAATACACAGAGCGTATTAAGATCGACGCCTTCACAGATGGAATACGGGATCCGGATACGAGACGTGCTGTTGTGTTGTCTCCAAAAGCAACGTTTTCGGAAACCATCGCGTGTGCCCTAACCAACGAGACTGCTAACAACATCATCAAACCAGCAGTCCAGGTACGTCGTGTGGAAGTGGAACCAGCAATCAGTCACAAACAGGGCAATAACATCAAACCAGCAGATAACTGGCGGATAACGAGATTCCGGGATGGAACTAGTAAAATCAGATGTTGGGTTTGTGACAAAATAGGACACATCTCAAGGGAATGCTGGGAGATAAAGCGCAAACGGGCGAGAACACCATCGCCGATGTACCGAAGGCCACCGGAGGAACCTAGAATACCAGCCGAGGAGGAACGCCAAACAACAACAAAGGCGTTAAACGAGTAAGAGTCAGCTTTGAGGAGCAAAAGCTGACTCCCACAACCAAATGCTCCATAACCTTCATCCCCATTTCCAGATTGGCAAAAGGTGGTGATAGCTTGATGGTGCGAGGCGAAGTAGAGGGCCGATCCAGTATGATAACGTTGGACACTGGAGCAACGAGAACGATTGTGCGGCCAGATTTTATCACGGATAGAGTTCAGACAATGAAAGGGTTCAAGTTACAAACGGTGACAGGCGACAGTGCGGCTATCAAAGGAAAGAAGGAGGTTACAATACGAATCGGGAACAACAGTTTTCGACATGAAGTTCTGGTTGCGGATATTGTGGATGAGGTCATCCTGGGAATGGACTTCATGAAGCGAAATGGATTCGTATTGGATGTCGGACGGGGAACATTGAGCTACGGTCGAACTGCCTTTGCAACTGAACAACAGAAAGGAGCCAGTCGTAAGGAGGATAACATTGGATCATCGGACGAAGCTACCACCACACTCGGAAACGATTGTTTGGGGAAAATTGGATGGAGGCCCTGGAACACAAGGGTTGTGGGTTGTGGAAGCCAACAGTGACGAGATACAAACCAAAGAAATTATCATTGGGAAAGCTTTGGCTAAGCCGGATTGTGACTTTAGAGTTCCGATAAGGGCTCTTAATTTATCGGATGTGACAAAAACAATCAAAAAGGGAACTATCATCGGCCGAGGTGAGGAAGTATCCACGATTATAAAATGTGAGGAGGCGAATCCGTGTGTAAAGGCCCAGGACCAACGACAACGGAAAATAACGGAGGAACTAACACAGAAATGGACGGAACAATTAACTCCAAAAGAAAAACAAGCTGCAAAGGAGTTGCTTCAAAAATATATGTCCATTTTCTGTGGCGCACCGGAAGATAATGGCAGAACAAATATGGTTAAACACCGGATCGACACAGGAACATCAACACCTATTCGACAAGCGCCAAGAAGATTACCATTGGCTAAACAAGCAGAAGTGGATAAGATGGTAACTGATATGCAAACATCGGGAGTAATTGAGCAGTCAACGAGTCCATGGAGTTCACCAGTAGTATTGGTGGAAAAGAAGGATGGAAGCATGAGATTTTGCGTTGATTATCGGAAGCTCAACACAGTTACCAAGAAGGATAGTTACCCATTACCAAGGATCGATGATACACTGGATACATTGGCAGGAGCACGGATGTTTTCAACATTGGATCTGCAGAGCGGCTATTGGCAAGTGGAGGTCGCAGACGAAGATAAGGAAAAGACAGCGTTCAGTGTGGGCAATGGATTATGGCAATTCAATGTCATGCCATTTGGACTTTGTAACGCCCCTGCAACTTTCGAACGGCTAATGGAACGCGTACTTAAAGGACTCCACTGGAAAACATGCCTGGTATATTTGGACGATATCATCGTTATGGGAAAGGACTTCAACGAGTATCTACGAAATCTAGAGGAAGTATTCGAAAGAATCCAATCAGCTGGATTTAAGTTAAGTCCGAAGAAATGTGTATTGTTCCGGGATGAAGTAAAATATTTGGGACACAAAATAACAAAAAGCGGCATTCATACAGATGAAGACAAGATCTCTGCCGTAAAGGATTGGGCAAGACCGCAGAATTTACATGAACTAAGGAGTTTCATCGGACTAGGCACATACTATCGACGATTTGTACCAGGATTTGCCAACATCGCAAGGAGTTTACACGAGCTGACACAGAAGAACAAGCCGTTCCAATGGAGTGATGAACACGACGAGGCGTTCAACGAACTGAAGCAGCGATTATGTACAGCACCATTGCTTTCGTATCCGGTTCCGAATAAACGTTTTATTTTGGATACGGATGCAAGCAATTATGGCTTGGGAGGAGTGTTGTCACAGGAAATTGATATACAGGAACGTGTCATCGCATATTATTCAAAGATCTTATCGAAGCCAGAACGGAACTACTGTGTAACAAGAAGAGAATTGTTGGCCATAGTGAAATGTGTAGAACATTTCCGAAAATACCTCTATGGCCAAACGGATGTGAAGTATGTCACAGATCCCAGATTTCTTGAATGTGTAGATATCACACTGTTAAATACAATTCCCATTGGAAAATAAGTACTTTCCTATAAGAATTTTTAGTACAAATTTAAACACTTGAGTGTTATTTTTTTCGACTTATGTATTTTAATATGAGTAATTAAGAACCATACCCCCAAGTCACACAAAAAAGAGGAAGTTTAAGGTAAAAAATATATTGGTCTATATTATGTAATAGTCAGAAAAAGATTACCCAACCTAAAATTGACCAAACATGGCCATCCAATTTCGAGTCAAATTTATGGCAATATACTTAACACGAAAATATATATTTAAAAAATACCTTGGTCAAACGACTTTAGCACTAGGTGGTTTAAGGTAGAAAATACACTAGTCAACCTTATGTACTAGTCAGACTTGGATCAACATCTCTAGAATTGGCCGATAATGGCCATGAAAGTTCGAGTGAAATTTATGTCACTATACTTAAAAAGAAAAAATTTCTTAAAACAATACCTTGGTCAAGCGACTTAAGCACGAGGTGGTTTTATGTAAACAACACACAAGAGAACCTCATGTTGTAGTCAAACCTGGATGAACATCTCTCGGATTGGCCGATAATGGCCATCCTATTCCGAATAAAATTTATGTCAATATACTCTACAAGAAAAAATTCTTACAAAAATACCTTGGTCAAACGACTAAAGCATGAGATGGTTTTATGTAGACAATACACTAGACAACTTCATGTTATAGTCAAACCTGGATCAACATCTCTAGGATTGGCCGATAATGGCCATCCAATTTCGAGTCAAATTTATGTCAATATACTCAACAAGAAAAAATTCTTACAAAAATACCTTGGTCAAGCGGCTTTAGCACGAGGTGGTTTTAGGAACACAATACACTAGTCAACTTCATGCAATAGTCAGACCTGGATCAACATCTCTAGGATTGGCCGATAATGGCCATCCAATTTCGAGTCAAATTTATGTCAATATACTCTACAAGAAAAAATTCTTACAAAAATACCTTGGTCAAGCGACTTTAGCACGAGGTGGTTTTAGGAACACATTACACTAGCCAACCTCATGTTATAGTCAGACCTGGATCAACATCTCTAGGATTGGCCGATAATGGCCATCCAATTTCGAGTCAAATTTATGTCAATATACTCTACAAGAAAAAATTCTTACAAAAATACCTTGGTCAAGCGGCTTTAGCACGAGGTGGTTTAAGAAACACAATACACTTGCAAACCTCATGTTATAGTCAGACCTGGATCAACATCTCTAGGATTGGCCGATAATGGCCATCCAATTTCGAGTCAAATTTATGTCAATATACTCTACAAGAAAAAATTCTTACAAAAATACCTTGGTCAAGCGGCTTTAGCACGAGGTGGTTTAAGGTAGACAATACACTAGCCAACCTCATGTTATAGTCAGACCTGGATCAACATCTCTAGGATTGGCCGATAATGGCCACCCAATTTCGAGTCAAATTTATGTCAATATACTCTACAAGAAAAAATTCTTACAAAAATACCTTGGTCAAGCGGCTTTAGCACGAGGTGGTTTTAGGAACACAATACACTAGCCAACCTCATGTTATAGTCAGACCTGGATCAACATCTCTAGGATTGGCCGATAATGGCCATCCAATTTCGAGTCAAATTTATGTCAATATACTCTATTGTATATTGTACTCTATCAATATAGTCAGACCTGGATCAACATCCTAAATAAATAGGAACAACATTTTGAAGTATCAGTTTGAAATATTTTGTTTTTATTTTTTAGTCTTCTATATATGATATGATTATTATGATATGGTTATTATAGAGATAATTATTATTAACATTTTTTCTATTATACTTTAACAATAAGTAGTACAAAATAGATAATTTAAAATCTCACATAATTCAATCTTTATTGGTTATGGAAAGGCGGTAATGCGAAGTCTTGTATTAATACCCCAAGCGAAGGATGGAGTGGTTTTGTCTTAAAGTGGGGCCACTCACTCACCACTTCCCTTCCTTTCCCTTAAAATTCCGCCAAGACCATAACCAACAAATCTGGTACATTATCAAAATTTTTAATGACAATACAACTTACACAGATACAAATCAAAATTTTTAATAATCGTTTTCCAATCGAACAACAAATGGTCGGTTGGGACGCATAAAAATGGATGATATGAGTGTGAACTTGTTAAGTGTGTCTCTGTTTTACATTTCTTATAATGAAGTTTTGCCGAAATCACCGGTTGCATTTTATAAAGTGCTCATTTATTGCTCAATTCATTTCAAATTAGTAAATTACTTAACACTGATATATATATATATATATATATATATATATATATATATATATATATATATATATATATATATATATATATATATATACATATATATAAATATATATATATATATATATATATATATATATATATATATATATATATATATATATATATATATATATATATATATCTGTTTCAACATAGTTGCCTAACCAACCGCTAGTACCGGTAAATGAGCCGCTAGTAGTTCGGTTCTTATCTTTGTTAAATACACTATGGTTTATCTAGCAAAGATAAGAACCGACTAATCTTTGTAATTGTCGATAGACAGCGGTGTAAATGAAATCAACCGGATACTCGTATGAATTTCATTTTGAATAATACGAAAAAAACCGAAAGATGATCCCATCAAAGAAATAATTTACAGTGTGATCTCAAATTATTTACATTCATACTGTTGCTATGTGCGCATCATTTATTCATTTTAAATTGATACTCAAAATCAGCATAATAGCAGAGTCATCTTGATTTGAGACGGTAATGTTGTGGTTTGTGTTTTTGATATAATTAGTACTAATTCTTATATGATTCCAACCTAAATGTACTCAAGAAAAAATTTACACTATTTTTTCTTTTGTAGATGTATTCGCTCCTTCTAGTATATCGGCCAATTAAAACTTTGGATTATTACTGGGATTATGTTAAATTGCTCACATTTTAACAGAATTAATTTTAACAATATCTCAAGCTCTTATCAGCCACTGCTAGATATGTTAATCCACCTATGGTTGAGTATATTAACATATATTTTACTCGAAATTGGGTGGCCATTATCGGCCAATCCTAGAGATGTTGATCCAGGTCTGACTATAACATGAGGTTGGCTAGTGTATTGTGTTCCTAAAACCACCTCGTGCTAAAGCCGCTTGACCAAGGTATTTTTGTAAGAATTTTTTCTTGTAGAGTATATTGACATAAATTTGACTCGAAATTGGGTGGCCATTATCGGCCAATCCTAGAGATGTTGATCCAGGTCTGACTATAACATGAGGTTGGCTAGTGTATTGTGTTCCTAAAACCACCTCGTGCTAAAGTCGCTTGACCAAGGTATTTTTGTAAGAATTTTTTCTTGTAGAGTATATTGACATAAATTTGACTCGAAATTGGATGGCCATTATCGGCCAATCCTAGAGATGTTGATCCAGGTCTGACTATAACATGAGGTTGGCTAGTGTATTGTGTTCCTAAAACCACCGCGTGCTAAAGCCGCTTGACCAAGGTATTTTTGTAAGAATTTTTTCTTGTAGAGTATATTGACATAAATTTGACTCGAAATTGGGTGGCCATTATCCACCAATCCTAGAGATGTTGATCCAGGTCTGACTATAACATGAGGTTGGCTAGTATATTGTGTTCCTTAAACCACCTCGTGCTAAAGTCGCTTGACCAAGGTATTTTTGTAAGAATTTTTTCTTGTAGAGTATATTGACATAAATTTGACTCGAAATTGGATGGCCATTATCGGCCAATCCTAGAGATGTTGATCCAGGTCTGACTATAACATGAGGTTGGCTAGTGTATTGTGTTCCTAAAACCACCGCGTGCTAAAGCCGCTTGACCAAGGTATTTTTGTAAGAATTTTTTCTTGTAGAGTATATTGACATAAATTTGACTCGAAATTGGATGGCCATTATCGGCCAATCCTAGAGATGTTGATCCAGGTCTGACTATAACATGAGGTTGGCTAGTGTATTGTGTTCCTAAAACCACCGCGTGCTAAAGCCGCTTGACCAAGGTATTTTTGTAAGAATTTTTTCTTGTAGAGTATATTGACATAAATTTGACTCGAAATTGGGTGGCCATTATCCACCAATCCTAGAGATGTTGATCCAGGTCTGACTATAACATGAGGTTGGCTAGTATATTGTGTTCCTTAAACCACCTCGTGCTAAAGCCGCTTGACCAAGGTATTTTTGTAAGAATTTTTTCTTGTAGAGTATATTGACATAAATTTGACTCGAAATTGGATGGCCATTATCGGCCAATCCTAGAGATGTTGATCCAGGTCTGACTATAACATGAGGTTGGCTAGTGTATTGTGTTCATAAAACCATCTCGTGCTAAAGTCGCTTGACCAAGGTATTTTTGTAAGAATTTTTTCTTGTAGAGTATATTGACATAAATTTGACTCGAAATTGGATGGCCATTATCGGCCAATCCTAGAGATGTTGATCCAGGTCTGACTATAACATGAGGTTGGCTAGTGTATTGTGTTCCTAAAACCACCTCGTGCTAAAGCCGCTTGACCAAGGTATTTTTGTAAGAATTTTTTCTTGTAGAGTATATTGACATAAATTTGACTCGAAATTGGGTGGCCATTATCGGCCAATCCTAGAGATGTTGATCCAGGTCTGACTATAACATGAGGTTGGCTAGTGTATTGTGTTCCTAAAACCACCTCGTGCTAAAGTCGCTTGACCAAGGTATTTTTGTAAGAATTTTTTCTTGTAGAGTATATTGACATAAATTTGACTCGAAATTGGATGGCCATTATCGGCCAATCCTAGAGATGTTGATCCAGGTCTGACTATAACATGAGGTTGGCTAGTGTATTGTGTTCCTAAAACCACCGCGTGCTAAAGCCGCTTGACCAAGGTATTTTTGTAAGAATTTTTTCTTGTAGAGTATATTGACATAAATTTGACTCGAAATTGGGTGGCCATTATCCACCAATCCTAGAGATGTTGATCCAGGTCTGACTATAACATGAGGTTGGCTAGTATATTGTGTTCCTTAAACCACCTCGTGCTAAAGTCGCTTGACCAAGGTATTTTTGTAAGAATTTTTTCTTGTAGAGTATATTGACATAAATTTGACTCGAAATTGGATGGCCATTATCGGCCAATCCTAGAGATGTTGATCCAGGTCTGACTATAACATGAGGTTGGCTAGTGTATTGTGTTCCTAAAACCACCGCGTGCTAAAGCCGCTTGACCAAGGTATTTTTGTAAGAATTTTTTCTTGTAGAGTATATTGACATAAATTTGACTCGAAATTGGATGGCCATTATCGGCCAATCCTAGAGATGTTGATCCAGGTCTGACTATAACATGAGGTTGGCTAGTGTATTGTGTTCCTAAAACCACCGCGTGCTAAAGCCGCTTGACCAAGGTATTTTTGTAAGAATTTTTTCTTGTAGAGTATATTGACATAAATTTGACTCGAAATTGGGTGGCCATTATCCACCAATCCTAGAGATGTTGATCCAGGTCTGACTATAACATGAGGTTGGCTAGTATATTGTGTTCCTTAAACCACCTCGTGCTAAAGCCGCTTGACCAAGGTATTTTTGTAAGAATTTTTTCTTGTAGAGTATATTGACATAAATTTGACTCGAAATTGGATGGCCATTATCGGCCAATCCTAGAGATGTTGATCCAGGTCTGACTATAACATGAGGTTGGCTAGTGTATTGTGTTCATAAAACCATCTCGTGCTAAAGTCGCTTGACCAAGGTATTTTTGTAAGAATTTTTTCTTGTAGAGTATATTGACATAAATTTGACTCGAAATTGGATGGCCATTATCGGCCAATCCTAGAGATGTTGATCCAGGTCTGACTATAACATGAGGTTGGCTAGTGTATTGTGTTCCTAAAACCACCGCGTGCTAAAGCCGCTTGACCAAGGTATTTTTGTAAGAATTTTTTCTTGTAGAGTATATTGACATAAATTTGACTCGAAATTGGATGGCCATTATCGGCCAATCCTAGAGATGTTGATCCAGGTCTGACTATAACATGAGGTTGGCTAGTGTATTGTGTTCCTAAAACCACCGCGTGCTAAAGCCGCTTGACCAAGGTATTTTTGTAAGAATTTTTTCTTGTAGAGTATATTGACATAAATTTGACTCGAAATTGGGTGGCCATTATCGGCCAATCCTAGAGATGTTGAGCCAGGTTTGACTATAACATGAGGTTGGCTAGTGTACTGTCTACCTAAAATCACCTCGGGGTAAAGTAGCTTGACCTAGGTAAGATTATATGACAAAATATTATGCTGCTGATTAATATCTTATTCAGATTTTTTTCTGGTAATTAAATATTAACAGATTTTCTTATTTGAAAAAAATGCGATAATGGTTTATATCTTTGGTTTTCTGTTTATTTTGATATTGGATTTAGTACATTCATGCAGTATTTGATTTTGACAGCGAATCAAATTTCAATAGTATTCTATATTTATTGATTTAATGCAAAATGTTTTTACGTTTTTACTAAGATAGTGCAATAATAATTTTCTTGTCATCTTTAGGGTTAAATAAATTATGTTTAGAAATATTAGAATATTGAAAAATTTAGTTTTGAATTATTTTCATATTGGTTTTTATGTGATCTATTTCTATCTCGTTTTTCCCATCAAAATTGTATAAATTAAGCTAGATTTATCTCACTAAGCAATACAATTGTATTTAATTAATTTGTATTGAATCATATTTAATTTTTCCTCTTAAAAACTGATGCATTTTCATTTTCTTTGAAAATGTTGTAAATTTACAATAATAACAGTGTACATTTCACAACTACATAGAGAATTCAATTGGAATTAGTAAAATTCCAATTGGAATTGTATACGTATACAAAAAATTTGGGAAAAAAAATCTGTGACATACTTCACAGGCTCATATTTAATCTGATTTTATCATGCAATCCTTTTCCAGTTGATTAATTTTAATTAATTTTTTTTGCAGAAGCATTATGCTGTATTAACAAAAATCTATATGTGATACATGCTGGTATTATTATGAAAGAGCAAGCATTTGCATAAAATCAATTGTAAATGAGGGTTATCGAAATTCATATATGTATGTATATAGGGTGTCCCAATAATCGGTTCAGATTTGGCACATCGGTTATTTTTGCTTTGGCAACACTAATGTCTTTGGCAGAAACTTTACAACACAGACAATTGGTTCGAAATCGCAAGAAAATGTCGAACCAAATTTGGTCAAAACACTCACACTCAACGTATACGGGCTGATATCGTCACAGTGATCGAAACGACAAAATATTAATTCGTCATCGTGTATCGAAAATGAACATCAACCGGGCTTTTTTGAAACGAATTCTGCGTAAAAATCTTTGTTTGTAGTCCCTATAAAGTTCAATTAGTCTAGAAATTAAAGATTCGTGACCATCCACGAGGATATGTGGAGAAGCCATGCGTTAGGCTTCTCCACATATCCTCGTGGATTGCATACTTTGTGGCGTGGTGGACATTATTAGCCCGTATTCGGCCGAAGACGACCTTTCATTCCAACAAGATGGTGCGCGATGCCACACATTGGGCATTAAAATAGTAGGAAATGTGGTGTGATTTGACGCCTTTGGAGTATTATTTGTTGGTGCCATGAAGGACAAGTGTTATACGGTCAATCCACAAGCAATTGACCATTTGAAAAGTAATATGGAAGCAATCATTGCCAAAATAGAGCCGCAAACTATCCAAAATGTGCTTAAAAATTGGACCGTCCTTCGATACTTTCCAAACAAAAAATAAAATGTGAAAATATATTTAGGCCATTGAGTTTTGAATCTGAACTTTTACTGGGACATCCTGTATATGTGTGTTGTCTATTTGTCTATAATCTATTTGTGTGTTGGTTTGTATTTGTCTATATATCTGTTTTGAGACCAAAACAATACCTACATTGCCCATGCTAGCGTATATTATTGACATGAAAGATGAGATCTATGGGTTCTACGTTCCAAGAGAGATCATAAGAAATCGTCGTTTTGCATCAAGGCTCTATCAGGATTTGAACCCGGTACTTGAAATGTCGTGTACATTTCAAGTATAAAATGGTCAGATGTTACACCCTCCTGGTGACTTTGAGGACAACTAACTCACTGCTTTTATGTGATGAGAGTAGGCTAAAGTTGGTTTTAATCTTATCTGTGCATTGAGGATTTTGACACAGATGGGCCTTTATTTTTGTCCGCTGCTCTTGCTACTCATGTGATTTAAGTAAATCTCATCAATTAATTCTGATCAATTGAACAGTAAATGGGATTTCTGGTCACTGAAGAACTAGAGCACAAACATGTATACTATATAGTTCTTATGTAACCCAATGATCCCACCAAAGTATTGGAAATGCTGCAGATCAGCAATTCTAATCGTTCAAACAAATATTTAAAAGTTGCTAGTTTGAACGCATCAAGGATAAATGTGCGATAGATAGTGGCTTGACGGGTGTACCGACAAAAGGTGGAAATACCCTACTTGTTGCTGGTGACCTCTCGAAATAAGAATAAGAAAGCGTCGAGACACACTCTGGATCTAATCGGATTTATCATATAAATAATGAGCAGCCTATAGGTATAGTATGTACTCAAACACTTGACACGTTTCTCGATATTATCCATAAACGTTCGATTATCGACTCTTGGGCTTCCAAGACACTTTCTTTCTATGGTCCAAAAAGAACTATGTAATAACGAACAGGCCTGCACGTAGGAAAACCATTTTCTAAATGATTATACATAGCACGTTCTGATACTGAATCAAGAGTCCCAGAGTTATCTTGAGGAATCAAGGGTCTATAGGATAGTCACAGATGCAGGATCGAATCAGGATCGAATTTAGTCGACGTCTACCCTGAAACTCATGCAACAATCTTTCTACTGCACCGTCTACCAGTTACGCGCCATGATATCGTTGTGCATAAAACTACCCATTGAAAATGCCCCGGCTCATCATATAAGGTATTTATGGCTCGGGATTTTCATTGACTTCTGCCTTCTTTTCTTCCTACTAGAATTCTTCCTAATAGGATTGTACGTTCTACGTCCCGATCCTTAAACAAGAGGCCTGGAATTATATTTTGGCATGCAAGAGTCTATATAGGTTTTTACGGATGTGGATCGAATAAAACCAGTGGTCCCGCTACATCTAGTCCCCTCCTACGGAACTATTGGAAAGAGACCTTGAGAATTTACCCAGCTCGTCAATCTGATTGTTCGATTTTTTGTGTACTTAAATGGCCTTAATCAACACTGGAGTGTTGTGTTGATCTTCACACCGAGTGGACGTGTTTTTTTCCTCTCGGTGTTATTAAATAAAATAAAATAAATTCGTTTGTTGTGTGTGCGTGGTTTTAAATCGGATCACAGATCGCTATTATATTATTATATTATATATTATTATTATTGTAATTATAATTACATTATATATTGTATTGTATTGTGTT
This sequence comes from Tipula lateralis, assembly GCA_963932295.1. Lineage (NCBI taxonomy): Eukaryota > Metazoa > Arthropoda > Insecta > Diptera > Tipulidae > Tipula > Tipula lateralis. The sequence goes on from OZ010737.1 coordinate 37,855,571, forward strand.
GTGTTGTATTTAATTATATTTTGTACGATACTATTACATCTCCATACTCTATTACGCATTGACATCTCACAGGCAATGCTTTATACAAGTATTGGTATTATTGTGTTACATTCAGTTCTTGTTTCTCCGTTATATGTTTAATATTGTAATTTGTAATATATAACGATTTGTCTTTGTGTCTTATGTACATCAATTTTCAAATCACACGCACACCACAGTATTCCATTGAAAGCGATCGCATGCTTTGTATGTTTCGTCTTCTTTCGTTGGACTAGCACATCGCTCTTCATACAATTCTCTTATTCCCCTTTCCTTTAGATGTTTTTTTATATTTTGGTTTATGTATCTTTCAAAACACAGTAGTAGGGATTTTGTACATTTAAATTTTAACACGATCACTGCCATTGTGCGATCGTTGTGTAGGAAAATGTTAATATATTCAATGTAATTGGCGAATTACATTTTATTTTTATAAATTTTTGGATTGTGTTTGTGTTGTATATACATCATTATTTGATTGTTGAAAACGCAAATTTACACACGACTGTCTCATTTAAATGCCTAGGTATTCATATTATGTATATAACAGAATTTTCGTTTCGTCCATCAAAATTCTGTTTCCTATGTTTATTAGAGAATTTTTTATTTATTTTTATTTTATATATTTTATGCAGTTGTTATATATACATATATACAGGTGATCCTTGACTTACGTCGTAGATTATCATATACATATATACAGGCGATCTTTGACTTACGTCGTGGATGCGTTCCTGAAAAGTTCAACGTTACTTGAAACGACGTAAGTCGAAAAAGTATTCAAATGTGTAATGGGGGAATATGTTGGTTCTGTGCGGGGTACAATGTATTTAAATTCTTAATGTAATTTAAATACATTGTACTTTTTACGTTGCCGGCATGTTTTTTCATTGTATATTTGAATACTTTAATGTAATGTAATCTTATCAGATGATGAAATACTTTCATCATTTATCCTGCTAGGTTAATAAATTTTCTACGTCAGACGGATCAGCATCTATGAAGCCAGTTTTTTTGGCCATGTTGATGATTTGAGTTTGTACTTCAGCTGCATCTTCGATAGAACTGGTGGACTGATTCGACCAAGACTTTTTCCACGATCCAGACTTGGTGGTGTCGCTGACTTCCTCCCAAGATTTGCTAATGTTGAAAACATGTCATTTCGTGTAGAGAGACTGGCAGTAACCCAAGCCTTTCTATAACTTCTTCAAACAACAAGTAAACTTGTTTTTGTGATACGCTTTAAAGCTCTCGGGTTCTCCGAATGGTAAATCAGCAAAGGATTTAACTTGAAGTCTCCGACGACATTACCACCAAGCAGAAGCGTCAAACGGTCTTTTGCTGCTTTAAAGCCGGAAGCATGTTTTTCTGCTGAGGTCAAATATGTTCGCGAGGGCGTTATTTTCAAGTAATAACAAGCTGTTTCGTCGTTAAATAGTTGATCGCTTAAATGCCCATCTGCAACGATGCTTTTAATTGTTTGCAGAATGAAGTTTGGTGCAGCTGTGTCTGCGCTAGCAGACTCACCTGAAGTTTTAATATTTAGGAATTCGTTCCGATTTTTAAAATTTTGGAACCAACTCCGACTATATTGGAAAGTATTTGTTTCTTCGTTATTTAGTTGACAAGAGGCCCGCAAATACTCTTAGCTTTGGTTTGGATGATCGACGTACTAAATGTAATATTTTTTGGATTGAGCCTTTTATCCAATCTATCAACAATAATTCCACTGTCTCGATTCTAAAATTAGCAAAAATTTTCGTACTTTTTAGGTTCCCGCTTTAGCATGATTTAGATTCTATAGCGAATTTTTTTTTTTTTTTTGCATAAAAATTGTTCTTTCAGTTGTTGGTCGAATATTTAAATTTCTGGAAATTTGTTTTCTGTATTCCAATTCGAAAGGGTGCGTGTGTGTGACACATAGTTAATAAAGAAGGTGTACACATCCTCAGGGATTTTGTAGGACAGGAGTGTTTAGATTTGGTTCAGAACACGGGTATGTATCTTCCATTATCGGAGTTACATTTTGGGATTGCGGTTGAGGGTTGTTTTAGTCTGGAAGATTGTGATGGGTCGGGCGGGTATTTGATTCTAGTGGCGAGGATTTGGAACTATTTAATTATTTGGATGTCGGCGGGATCGTAGCTGTTTTGCAGTGGTGGTTTGGAGGTATTCAGTTTTGCAGAGTGGTAGGTGGTTTTGATGCTTTGGTTGGATTTTTGAAGGATGTCGGAAGCGGTTTGAAAGAAGCGGTTTTTGTAGGTATGCTGGTGATTTGTTCTTTGACTCATGATACTGCTGCGGTTCGCGGGGAGGGGGGGGGGCGTTTTCGAAGCTGGATTTGATTGAGACGGGCATGAGGGTTAATCTAGTTGCGGTGGCGGTTGGGAGCCTCTGTTGGCATGTGGAATTTTGGACGCGAGTGGGATTTGTTGGGGCCTGGAGGATTCGCCGGAATGTGGGGTGTTTGGATGAATTTCGGTTTGTTGAAAGTCAGTTGAGATATGTCTGTACTTTCTATTTTTATTTTTTTAAGGTTGGTGTTCCGTTGTTGAGGGTGCTTTGAAAGAGTTTGTATTTTGGATGCTTACGATTGGGTTCTCGTGTTAGAGTTTATTTGCTACTAATAGATGTATGTTTGGTTGAATGTTGAGTTTGGATCGTGTTTGGTTTGCTTGAATAGGGTTCGCTTCGAGGGGTGTCGATTTCCTTCACTTTTTGGGGTGCTTCTGCTCCATTGCATTATGTGGCGTCCCTGCCTGCTTTATTGCCTGTGTGTCGTGCATACGTGCCTGTGGGTTATCCATGCGTAATTTCAATTTATTAAGTTTCGTATTTGGATTTAAGGGTGCTTTTTGAAGACAATATCAATTGTTCTTTTTTGATTTATGAACGGTGAAGGTCGGAGCGGATCTACTACATTTGTATTAAAGTGACATCCCTGATCACGACCATAATACGGGCATTGCATTGCAATTGCATTGTATTGCAGAAATATAAAAAATTTATATTTCTGCAATACAATGCATTCAAATAATAATGAAGCATAATTTAAGTAATAGTATAAAATAATAATAATAATTTATGGAAAAGGTTTGGTTTTAATTACTTATATAAGTGTAAATATGATTATAGTTGGAGAGGGTTTACAAGGAAAGTTTATTTTATTTTTAATAAAATGTTGCATAATTTTGGAATGTAATGCGTTTTAAGAGAATTATTTGGATTTTCTGATAAACATATTCCAATCCAATATCAGCGTAATGGTTGACGGGTACTTAATCTAGCAAACCATATTAATTTAATTTATGGTTACAGATTCAGGAGCCGTAAGTTAATTAATTAAGAGTTTTGAATTTTATTTTAACTTTGATAGGTGTACGGACTGGATTTTAAATAAATAATAAAATTAATAATAATTAAGTTACAGATTCCTATCTAGTAAATTTATTTTTAGACATTTATTAAATGATTTAATTTTAATACGTTATAGCTAAGTTGCAGGTAATATCTAACTTACTCAATTATTTATTTGTATAATAATTTACCCTATACACGAATGTATGTATATGAAATGCTGTCGGGTCATAAAATAAATAAATATTACTCCTCGCGTTAGATGGTGGTGGATCTGTAAATATAGGGACGCAAATTTATATGCGGCATATGATGAGAAGACCCCATGATAATTAACCTAAATACTCCAGTTCCAACTGCTGAGGTAACACCAATATATATGATGGAATTGGAAATGTCCTTCCTATCCAAATAAAAATAATAACCAATGATAATGTGAAAATGATATAGATTTTACTAACAAATTATATTATTGTAATAATTATGCAACAGGAAAATGGTTCTGCTGAAGATTGTCGCCCTATAGTCTATTTTGACTCTCTGATGAGCATGTTACAGTATTATGGTAACAGTATCGTAATGGATGGCTTAAACTATCAAACTAAATTAATTAAATTGTTTCAGATACCTGAGCGATAAGTTAAAAAAAAAATTCTTTCAGAGTTCTGTACTTATGTTCTAATTAGGTTTGTTGTGCGGATGGGAGTTCAAATAAATAATAAAACTAATTAATTAAGTTACAGATTCCTGAGCGAACTAATAAATTTATTTTAGAATTTTAATTTTAATTTAGTTTTAATTTTATTCAAAATACAGAAGAGCGGATAGGCGTTGCGGACTGGAGAATGCTGAGTGGCGATTGCAGACTAGCAGATTAAAATTGTGATTGTCTTGTGATAATAGTAGTTTAGTACCGACTGTCATGGTGTCTGTAACCGGGTCGCTCTTTCCTAACTAACATACCTTCCAATCCTTACCTATCGTTTTATGTAAACGGCTGTAGGAATAGGCCCGGCGTTATCCGGGAATCTTGCCTAGCGCTTGGTCCTACAGTCCTATCAATCAATCAATCAATCAATCAATCAATGGCCTTAATCAACACTATAACTACTTCACATCTAATGCAGAATATTAAGATCTGAGAAGTGGAAGTCAGAGATGCTCAACCTTTGGCCAATCACGATACATACCTGAAAATTGGTTAATCATTAATGAGTTTTATATTCATCACACTTCGTCAACCGACAACTGAACTTTAGACGGTATACAAGCACTTTTTTGTCAAATGTGTTCTTTCTTAATTCGTAAGATATAAATTCAAGACGACATAACAATTACTTTACATATCTATTCAGTACATTTGACATTAAAAAGGATAAACTACTTTAAAACAAAACGGAAAAACATCCATGAAAATCCATGAAAATGGTAACATGGGAATTGACATTTACGAATGTTACATTCTTTTGTATACGAGAGTGTTCATTACATACGTATACGTAAACGACATGAATCGTTGAGTCTATATACGAGTATATACGATAATGCTGGAGATTTCCCAATTTTATTTTATTTCTTTTTTTTTTTTTTTTTGGTTTGTTATCATCATCTTCAAAGTGATAATGAAAACAATCTCTTCCTATATCTCGACCATAGAGTATATAGATACAAAATGTTTGGGATAATAGTTCGTTTTGTGTATTAACCTATCGAACAAAAATTATTCCCAAAACTACAATGATTTTTATTGAATTGTGGAACTTTGGTGTTATACATCTGATGAGTGTGAGAATGTGTGTGTCCCAACACCCCTATATATGTATATGTATGTCTACATGGTTATAAATTGTTGTTGTTTATTTTAGTGATTATTATTATTACTGTGCCTGGCCAGCAAAAACCTAAAAACACTGCCCAAACAAATACAACTATAACGATATATGTTACACGCAGCGCTATACATAAAATATAGTGTGGGGTGGTGGAAAATTGAAAATGGAAAATATTTATATATTTTTATTGATTTTCAAATTGGGAATACCTAAAAATATTTTCATAATCAAATTGATTGTTAATACATATATACGAGTGTGTATATGTCTATAGATTTGTATGTAGTTCGTTATGTTTAGACGGGCAGAGTGTGGGCCCTCGTTTATACATTAAGATAACATGACATATGACATTGATATGATTATACATAATATAAGACCTATAATTAACTTATTATTCAATATAGCAAGACTATATATATAAAGATATGTGTGTGTGTGAGATGTTTAAATATCGATGATATTGATTGACACCTTGATTAGGTCATTCACATATCGAATTTTGATTATTTATATTAATTCTATTCAAAATGGAGTGCATTATGTATTCTAGTCTGGAGTTGATTTTGTAATTATGTATATAAGTGTATGGATCAAGTTTCTTTTTTCCCATGGGCCAATTAAATATGAAATTATGTGTTGTGAAAACACTTCGTTGTCGTAATTGTTTCTGGGAAGATGGTCCGTACGGAAGCAGTCCATTTGACCGACAACAGCTTTGTACTGCAAATACTGGACATTGTGTCAAAGAGTATTGATCTGTTTATTTTGGCCCTATATGATGCCCAAAATATTCTCATCATATCTGACCATATATCAGTTCTACGAATATGCATAGACTGATCGATGCATCGAGGATTACTCTTAGTGTTCATGACGCCGTCATATGATAAAAAGTAGAAATTTGGCTGGTTCATGTTGACCTTGCTTGATCCAAGTGTTCTATTCACTTTGTCATACAGATATCACTGATGAGCTCAAAAATATTGTATTTGTAAGATTTGACGCTGCTTGTAAAAAGTAACACTCACACAGAGAAACACAAAATCTTCTTTTAGTCCGATTTACCTTCTAAGCTCTGTCAATGCACCTTGAAATAACAAATTTAAGATCGGTTCAATAGAGAATATTTATGTGATGTATGGTGTAACTTAGAAGGTGGTAATGTCATACATTGGCTTAACATAAGCTTGAACTGATGTACTTTCCTATAAGGAAACTTACGATATTGCTACATTATTTCCTTCCAAAGAACATCTAGATCCTTCACAAACTTGGCTTTCACAACCAAGCATTTTCTTTTGGTAAATGAAGTTTTTGTGCTAATTAAATGCGATATCTTAACGAGTGAAGTGCTTATAGGAATACACGATTTCGTAGAGTGATGGAGGCTTATCTGAAGTTGAATAGCATTCCCTGGAGTGATGGAGGCTTATCTGAAGATGAATCAGCATCCACTACGAATTCTCAATGAGGGCATACTGATACCGATTTTTGTAAAGATTTTTATAGGCCGTACCGGGGCAATAAACTGACTCCATCGGTTTTGATCACGAGCTAGCTCTATTCATACTGTTGCAAGCAGTTAGAAGATGCCAGATGGCTTTCTTAGCCGCGGTGCAATTACGCTAATAGTGACCTCTTCACCTACCAAAAGACGGCTCTCCCTGCAAAGTCAGCATGCGGAACGTGACCGAGACAGCGCACTCGCTGACCTTTGGTTTCATGAACGTTATCAGGAATTTGCATTCAATTCCTGATCTCGTGGTTGAAACGAACTCGGTATGTGAACTATGATTCTTCTTTCGAATGTTAGAAGCCATCTTTCATACTCATCCGTCAAGCTCTAACTCTCACATCCATACATGACAACGGGTCTGATCAACACTCTGTACAGCTTCAGCTTATTCGTATTTGCAAGATATTTTGATTTCAGCAGTGGCCTTAGAGGATACAAAGCCCGATTGCCAGCGGCAAGCCGAAACTTGATATGCTCTCCTATACTATATTATCGTGAGTATAATGAGATATCCAAGATACTTGAATCTCATCACTCCTTCAAAAGTGTAGTTACCACTACTGAAATCGGTTGCGTCTTGGTCTCTAAGACTCATGGATTTTAAGATCAACGGAACCTGAACACTGTTCCAGTAGATGAAGTATCTCCTTTCACTCCGCCGCCATTATATCCAATTACACAGATTCGATTGTCGTAATAATATATTGTCTTGAGGTGTTCGACACATTTGATAAAAAATTAAAGTGTTTGTACACCGTCAGGTCTTTTCACATTTATAATAATTTATAATATCACAATTGACATTGTGATGAGTGAGTTCAAGCGTGATGTTCTTGCTTAAACTAGAACTAAACAAATTTTTAGTAATGTAGCGTGAATGGTCAAAGGTTGAGAATCTGAGAAGAGCTGGCCAAGTTCGCAAGGTCACCTACCAATGGTGTCCTTGTTGCAATATCTTTAAAATGTTAATGTATGTTGGTAGGTGACCTCGAAAATACCATCATTGTAACCAGAGCTTGCCATAGGAGGCGACTAAATCATTAAAACCTATATAAAGACTCTTGAATGCCCCAACATAACCCAGGCCATTTGTTTAAGGATCGGAACGTGGAACGTACAATAATCTAGAATAATTGACGCGTTTGTTTCGTGAATGTACGAAAGAGTATCGGGACGGGCCGTTGCTCGTCAAGTCACTTGATGGCCTTAAAGATATGGTTCTATGTTGCAGGGCTGTAAATTACTTAATAGTACATGTGGAAATTACAGATAGCAAACATAATCCTAGTAAGAAGACAAAAAGTGGAAGTAGTCAATAGAAATCTCGATCCTTGTATGCACAACGATATCATGACGCGTAATTGGTGGACGGTGCTGTAAAACTGGTGTTTGAGTTGAAGTCTAGGATACGATTAAATCTGGCGAGATCGACCCGCCTCCATCAAAACTTCTCTTGATTAAGGATCCTTGTTGTTTAAGCCACTCGATGTCCTTAGAAGTGATGAATTAAAGATAACTCCGGGGCTCTTGATTAAGGATTGGAATGTGGAACGTAAAATCATTTAGAAAATGTTTTTCTTGCGTGCGTGTATGAAAGAGTATCGGATGGATCATTACTCTTCAAGGCACTTGATGGCCTTGAAGTGATGACTTTGTTGCAGGGATGTACGTTATTACAAAGTTCTATTTGAACCATATAAAAAAAGGGGCTTGAACCTCCAACCAGGCGATAATCGTGTAAGCTCCACTTTTTGATCATTCTGCAAAAATCGGTTGTCTGGTGACGTTCCGTGGACTCGTAGTGTGGTGAATTTCAAACCATATATGGTTGAAATGTTAAGTAGTGTTTGACACAAACAATAATCCAAAGTTGATACAAAACCAACTAAGCAAATTTATATGTAGGTATCCTGACACGAAATTAACGATGAAGATTTGGCGCATTTATTTATAAGTTATCGAGCATGTTTGATAAAGTATAGACAGAAACTTGTTAGTTTTCAAAGCAGTCAGTTAGTTTTGAATCGCAGGAAGTTCTTAATCCAATGTGTAAGCTCTGCTGGTGGTTTAGATCGGCAAAGATCAAATAATACATTCGCCAACGGATGGAAGACAACACCATGATTAAAAATTATTTTACCACATAACAATGTCTAATTGAAAATTTAATCGAAACTGATGGATGTTGAATTAACATTATTATTTTGAACTGCGTATCATACCTTCATTCTGGTAATTTTAAGGGAAAATCGGTTTTAAGGGAAAGGGTGGCGAAAAAATTTGGCATTACAAAGGCGTAGCAATATAAAGGCATTGAATCCATTTCTAGATGCAAATGGTATACTGAGAGTGGAAGGCAGACTAGAGAAAGCTAACTGTTAATTTGGAGTAAAAAACACCCAATTATTTTGCAAAAATCCTCATTCAATCTTTTACGACATTCAATCTTTTACGAGTAATAGGTTCGTAACACTCCACAATGCCATTTGAGCATACTGGCGTGGATTTTACTGGAGCTATCTCAATGGCAAACAAACGCGGACTTCGTTCTAAATTATCAAAAGGCTACATTTCAATATTTATCTACCTTGCCACAAAAGCTATTCCTATTTAAGTCGTTACAGATTGCACTACAGATGGATTCATAGCAGCATTAAGGCTATTCGTTGCCAGAAGAAGTTTTCCATCAAATATTTATAGTGACAATGGGTCCAATTTTGTTGCCACTCATAGAAAGGTAAAGCAGATATATAAAGCTGTGAAATCTTACATAAGCGAAGTTCAAAATGTAGTATCATCGAAATTTTTACATGAATTTGGGAATCAGTGGTTAAGTCAGTAAAAACTCATCTAGTAAAGGCAACAGGAAATGTTAATTTGACATACGAAGAGTTGACAACTTTACTCTGCAATATAGAGGCTATTCTAAATTCCAGGCCGTTAATATTCAATGAGGAATGAGTCATACGAAATTTTAACTTCATCTCATTTCCTGGTTGGTGCATCAATTACAAGTTTACCAGACCATGTCAGGAACAAGGTCTTATTAAATTATCAAAAATGTGGGCTACAATTCAACAGCGAACTTTCAGTTTTTGGAAGCGATTTAGCCCAGAATATCTTCATAATTTGCAACAACGACATAAATGGCAAGACCAGATTGGCTATTTGAAGATTGGCGATATTGTACTGATTAAAGAGCAATATTTACCTGCATGTAAATGGGCTCTGCACGTAAAGAGTTTTATAAAAACTTCAGTAAATATTTTCATATTTATTTCAAGGTCAATGACACTTGACAATTGACTATCAATAAATCAATTGTTTTCGATATTGTAATTGATTTAGAGTAATAGATTTTTTATGTCAATTTGCTATTGATCGACAGATGTCACTTTTAGATATTCAGTTAAGTTTAATTATTTGCTAATTTTGAATAATTATATTATATTATTATAGATGTCAATAGCATGTTTAAGCGATTGTTACGGTTTCGCCGAGTGGTTATATAAGTAATTTATCCGGTTCGCTCACTGGATAGTGAATATAAACTAGCAAAGATTAATGTTTACAATAAATTTATTTTCCAATAAATTCCACAAATATTTCACAAATAATTTTCACAACACTAATTTTACACAATAATTAGCACAATTACTTTAACACTTCACTTTCACTTTTCATCACTTCCCGATATTAACACTTTGAAATTCAAAATTGAACTGTTTCGTAACTGAAATGTCTACACGTATTTAAACGACGCAAATACTTGTAGAACATTCCAATATTTTTCATCTCTACACTTCGCGAATTTTCTTTTCGTCGTATTTTGTTCGCTCCGCCTATTTGATTATTTATTTTTATTTTGTTCGTATGTGTAAACATTTGGTTATAGGGTAACCCCTACTGCTATTATATATAACTCTTTTTAGTTATCACTAGTGACATCTGTGATTCGTCACACGATATTTTATTAAACAACATTAAAAATACTGTAGGGGCGATTTTGCGTTTTCATATAACAATATTTTAAACACTGTAATATAGTTAGTTGAACCAGTGCTAAGAGGTGCAAATTGGGTCACAAACGCATGGAAGACATTTTGGAGTTGGATTGATACATTTAAGAAGTAAATTGTTTGGATATCGGGCTGAATTGCACCAACGTTACCTAAAATTGTGAGTTATTTTATTTACATAAGCTGTGAAAAATGTGAAATTTTGGGATTAGTGGATAAAGTTCATTTAGCGCGACACAGTTGTTTATAACATCCGAAAATCTTCTTTGCAAAGTTAAAATTAACTCAACAATTTAAATTTGTGTTAAATTCTTCAACCTTTTTCAACAATAATATCTGAAGATCAAAATGCTATTGAATCGCATGCTGTATAAGATAGCAGAAAATTTTTAGCAGAAAAAATAATATACTCGTTTTTTTATACTCGCCACCAGGAGTACTATTATCGCTAAAGAGCATTACTGTCATTTTTGTACAGCCAACAGAGGTTTTCTGTCAATATTTTAACTACAAAATTATTCCAGGTTTCAAATAAAATATGTATACAATTTTCATAAGATTATAATATACTGTATAAAACATATTAATTTCATGTACAATTTTACTACTAAATATAAGCTATGAATGAAGCCCCTGTAATAAATATGTCAGTTTGACTCTCCAGTAGCTAAGTTATCTTATTTCCATACATAAAAATATGAAGTTTGAGGATAATCGACCGAATTTGAGCACCTTCAGAAATTTTCAAAGTTTTGGCCCATACACAAAAACCAGTTTTTTCACTGTGAGCTATGGATGCACCCCCCTGTAACCAATACGCCATTATGATTTTCCAATAGCTTAGATGACTATACATCTGAATATGAAGTTTAAGGATAATAGACCGAGTTTGAGTGCCTCCAGAATTTTTCAAAGTTTTGGCCCATACATAAAAACCAGTTTTTTCACTGTGAGCTATGAATGGTCCCCCTTGTAACCAATACGTCATTATGATTTTCCAATAGCTTAGATGTCCATACATCTGAATGTGACGTTTGAGGATAATAGACCGAGTTTGAGTGCCTCTAGAATTTTTCAAAGTTTTGGCTCATACATAAAAATCAGTTTTTTCACTGTGAGCTATGGATGGACCCCCTTGTAACCAATATGCCATTGTGATTTTCCAATAGCTTAGATGTCCATACATCTGAATGTGACGTTTGAGGATAATAAACCGAGTTTGAGTGCCTCCAGAATTTTTCAAAGTTTTGGCCCATACATAAAAACCAGTTTTTTCACTGTGAGCTATGGATGGATCCCCTTGTAACCAATACGCCATTATGATTTTCCAATAGCTTAGATGACCATACATCTGACTGATAATGAAGTTTGAGGATAATAGATCGAGTTTGAGTGCCTCCAGAATTTTTCAAAATTTTGGCCCATACATAAAAATTTTATACAGCATTTGAATCGCTTCGTCGAAAACGTGGCAACAGTAAAGGGTCTCTCACGCTTTTAGAGTTATAGTTTATTACTCAAACATAACATCTGAAACGAGTCCAGAAGATATATGCATTCGTTTAGAGATGTTCGAAAATACTTATAATGAATTTAAAAATATCGATGGACGTCTTTCAGTTAGCAGGTTTCTGAAATAAGCGAATCAAATAGATAAAATAATATGTTTCATGAATTGCATCAACAATTCAATTCTACAATGTAAACGTTTGTGCAGCAACAACAAGAATTTTTTGACGCACTTCAAGGCAGAAGTTTTGCAATAAATACGAACAGAGACAAAATTAAATTACCGAAAATTATAATACCGCAGTTTTCTGGAAATTATGCAGAATTTCCTACATTTAAGGATTTATATGAAGCCACAATTCACATAAGTCCGCGGAAGATTATACTTGGCAGGATGTAGACAATCGGAGAATGGAGACAAAAATATGATCAGTACATGGCAGTTAAGGGTCCTGCAAAATGAAGCCATGGAAAAGTGCAACAGTATAACAGCACAGCACCATTATTGAGCGAATCGATATGGATATAACAGGTCCGTACCATAACAGTGAAAGTTTGTTGAATGAAATAAGTATGTTTTATAGTGGTGATGGATTACTGCAATAAATGGCCCGAGGTATATTCAATACTAAACCAAGAAAAGCTTATGTCAATAAAATGAAAGAAGATATCGACGAAATACACAAATTAGTCAGAAAAAGGATAAAGCTTTCAGGCAATATCGGTAAGTATCTGCTTCAGCCCTCATTGGCGTTGATTATTGTACATCGAATCAAGTCACTTTGTGGCGCAGTCAGTTTATGGTGACAACATTGTTGAATTTCCGGAGCTTTGTAAACTTTCACCGATGGTATCGATTTTGTTATAAATCGATTGCTGTTTCTTAAATTGGTACCCTAAGGACGTCTTTATACATACTTTCGATGTGTATATATACCCGAGTATAAATTACAGAAACCATTTTCAATTCTAAAAAGCTCATTTTCCAGTACAGTAAACTACGTATACACGAACAACGAATAGTGTAGATGCGGTAATATTTTTTTCGATTCGAATATTAATTATACCATAAATTACGTCCCGATGATTACTACAAGAACAAAATGTTCTTGTTCTCGATATATATAAATGAGATGTTACGGGTATTATAACAAACTACTGTAGTAATAGAAAATATTGAAACATTTCTACGAGTATATATCGATGATAAATGATTAAATCGAGCAATGTGTGTGTGTAGTACCAATTTCTAATTATAAAATCGAAGAGGGTATCGAATGGTATCGAATGGTGCAACAAACGACAAACTATACACCATATATAGTTGTGTAACGATAAGAAACCATATTAATAAAGCACAATAAATTTTCCATTTTCCAAACGACTTTATCCTATGTACATATATGAAAAGATGAAAAATAAGCTTTCGAGAAAGCTTTTAGCAAATGTTGTAGTTGGTGTGTATTGTATCGGCATACATACCACACAGTGATTTTGTATTGTTGCAGGTCGAGTGATTTATGGATTTCCCTGCATGTACACGGTGAATTGTCTAGCGACAATTTATAACGATGGCTCTTGGGTGAAGACAAAATCATTAAAGCTTTTTCATATAAATAAAAGTATACATTTATTGATCTTGCCACGACACCCACGTATTTGAGTGTAATTCCGGATTTGCTCTCGAATCACTTTGTTGATTTCGTGCAGGTACCACCGTTCGCCGATGAAACGATAAATCTGATTCCATTTCGATCACTTTCCTTCGATTTGTGTAGTATAAATTAACCTGTTCACATGGATCCTTTTCGATATTGAAAAGGCACGGAACTAGTGCAGGTATACAAAAATTTCGTATATTATTACATCGCACAGTCGATTCATTACGAAGTGTCTTTATAAAATTATTCGAAACTGGTCGACCGGTGAGCGAGTATTTAGCCAAAATTTTACCAACCGCCGATCTACGTACTATATCGTAATAGTTACCCGAATTAGGATTATAGTAGATGTAGTCTTGAATTTTATCACCAATCCACCAGTCGAAGATACCCCATAGTCGAATCCCTTTTACATATTTGTATGCACCTTTCGTATACGATGTATACTCATCGATGTTGTGCACAATCGAGGTTCGTGGTGATTTATGGTTGGTCGAAAGTGCTGGCCATATATCAAACCCATCAACGTTGCTCGTAATGTTTGTAACGCCCGCCATTTTAAGAAACGTTGGAAACCAATCGGACACGTGAAATAGTTGATTTGAAACACGTTCTCGTTTTGCTAATAATGGGCTCCAAATTGCAGCGGGTACTCGAATTCCACCCTCCCAAGGACTATCTTTTTGCTGTAATGTAATCATTTGTGTTATAAACCAATATACAAAGTGTTGGGATAAACACACTACTCACCCCTTTGAATGGATAGTTTGATCCGAACGTGTACAATGGGCCGATCGACGCCGCTCCATTGTCGGAATAAAATAAAATCACAGAATTATCGAGCATACCACGATCGCGTAACGCTTTTATCACTTTACCGATTCCCGTATCCATTATCGAAATAGCAGCGGCAAGGGTGCGCCGAACCGGATTCTTAATATAACTAAATTTATTGATCACCTCGATCGGGGCTCGTATCGGCACCTTTTCATTACCGGCATGCGGTGCCAAATGATTAACCATCAAGAACATTGGTTTGCCAGTATCATGCTTTTCTATCATATCGACAGCACTATCCGTCAGTAGTGTTGTTACATACTCACCTTTTGATTCAACATCGATCGTAGTATTTCGTCGAAAATCGTAGCCAGCCGGCCACGACGGTTTAAAATACTGCCCCGACGTATGACTGTAGTAATCAACAAATCCACCATAATAACCATAAAACGAGTCGAATCCACGTTTTGTCGGTGTATACTTGCTGCGATGAAAACCCAGATGCCATTTACCAACCAAATACGTACT
This sequence comes from Tipula lateralis, assembly GCA_963932295.1. Taxonomy (NCBI): domain Eukaryota; kingdom Metazoa; phylum Arthropoda; class Insecta; order Diptera; family Tipulidae; genus Tipula; species Tipula lateralis. Next base: position 37,870,812 of record OZ010737.1, read on the forward strand.
ATAACCAACCTGCTTTAAATATTGTGGCAATAATTTTTCTTTCGGATCAAGACCCCACGGTTCATCATTTGAAATCACATAGCGCTGCAGTCCCAAATGTATCGAATATTTTCCGGTTAAGAATGAACCACGCGACGGTGTACACAGTGGTGGCGTATAGTAGCGATTCAATGAGATGCCATAGTAGGCAAGGGCATCAATATTTGGCGTTGGTATATCATCGCTGCCGTGAAAACTAACATCGTTCCAACCCATATCGTCAGCCATTAGTACAATAATATTCGGTTGGTGGTTATTCACTTCACTCGCACACATGGTAATTAACACTATTACACTTAGTAATAATTTTACATTCAACATTTTGGTTTTTTACCACCCGATCGTTATCAAATTCATCAACTGACTGACGATCAAAATAGCTATTTTTTGGTGATGCATTAGTCAATAGTTTGTTTAGTTATATGCGTACACATAAGTAAATTGGATTTGGACCGCGCGAAGTTCGCTAATTCAATTTGCAACACTACACACACACATATCGAATATTCAAGGTCTCGGGAAAATTTCAATTTCTTTTGATTGTTAAGTAGTTTTCATTGTATCGTGTCGCGATGATACAGGTCATTGGAATTTGGGTAGTTATGGAGACTTGTAGTTTGTGTTTTTTTCTCGACCATCTAATAATTATTTTGTCAACAAAGTTACAAAAAATTGTATTTAACAAAGTTATCAATTTGCATTATATTCAATTTTTATCTTGAGCAAGACCAAATTTTGGATATAATCAGCGGCGATTGTTCGATTAGAGCGCATTTTATCGCGGAAGAATAGTGTTCTACACATTTAGATCTCAGATCATAATTAGTTATTTAAATTTCAAGATTCATCTGAACTTTTGACTCTCTCTCTCTCTAACAACAACTAATCTCTTTCAAGTCATAATGCCTGTAAACTATTCACCATCTCAATACACATATATACTGTATAAAGAAATTCTCCCTAAAATGACTATATATAGCGACCTATACCTAAAACATCAGGTTTTGGCACTATACCCACCGAAACCCCAATAGAGACACAAATTTGGCTAACTCTTCAACAGTTTAAGATGATTTTCATAAATTTGTATTTTAACTGCTCAAATCATCACGTGATAAGTGTTAAACAATGAATATTTAAGATAACTCCATAACCAATGCTTTCGGCTAATTAACACTAATCAATTGGCAGAAACAAACGCAACACACCTTCCGAAACCTTAATTATTTGATTGAATAATCTTCGTATATGACGAAATGAACCATCGGTGCTCCACTTTCTGTATATTATTAGATTTCTTTTTGTCACTTTTTTTTTCGACGACGTGGACGATTCAAAATTTACCACCAATCTCTCGCTGACCTTGAGATTTATTTTTAAGATTTGGAATTTTAATTGAATTCTCACGAAAACAATATTTCTATACTGTAGAAATGGTTGCATATGGTTTGGGGTATACTATTACTGCCATCTATACACAATCAATGCAAACGATCTGTCATCTTAATTCTCCCCTATATGCTTACTAATTATTCTAAATTTTTTTTTAACATTTATTGCTATTGTAATCTCTCACAGCAGCAAGGTTAAGGATTTGAAACAATTACAGCATACTGGTTCAGCATACCGTTCATAAATGGAGTTTGCTTTGTCTGGCAAAAGTGACGTTTTCAACCAAGGTTATTCCTATATCAGTCATCTCATTTACTCCTTGAACTGTTTACATTTATTTTGTATGCAGAAACCATCGGGTTCATCTCACGGTGAGATACGACTTAACTCAATTGCTCAAGTAAACCTCTTAAATTCGTAGGTGGGCCAGTCATAAACCCATATTGGTTGAATTATATGACGTATTAATGTTAAAAGCATATAAAACCAGTTGACCAAATTAACATGCAACCGGATGACATAAAAATCCGTTTGTGTGTAAAAACATTCGTTGGGCTGACCACCTACAATGTGCACCATTCGTTAACACTGGTTCGTAAGGTCTCAGTTGAGACGCGGTAAGGGCCGTTTTCGGCCTCTAAGCCATTAGATTATTTAGTTTTTTATAAGCTGAGCATGGTAAATATACAAGAATTGGATCTTTTATAAGAAATTCGAGCAACGAGCCGACCTCTAATATATTTTTAAACATTCAAAAGTTTTGATGCCCTTGGATATGGCGTCAGAAAAGTTAACTGGATTTTTTGGACCTACCATATAGATTTTGTGTGCCACATTCCTTTTTAATTAAACCTTTCATTCGATATCCAAACTCCTATCGATATCCAAAACACCCGTACATTAGCTTAGTACAGGTTTCGCTGATTTAACATCCATGTGACAGAAGCGTTGTTTTTAAGATGATCTCTCAAAATAACATAAGCTGTGAAAAATCAGGTTTGTAAGTCCTTTGTTCAACGCATTAGCGAGTAGGACCATCATAACAATTTAATTCCTCTCAGCTCCAGGTGCTCTGCGAAGCCCACATGTGCATTACTCTCTTCTGGTTTTCGATCGTCTATGTACCATATCATGGACTTTTCTTCAAACAAGGTTCCACAACTCTCTCTGATAATGGGCATAATGATGGAATAGCAAATAAAACATAATCTTAGGTTGTTAGTCCCAGGTTTCCTCTATAGAGTCTATATTTAACTTCCTCCTTTTGAATTTAATTGAAACGACCTTATGTTACCGCTTCGCCACCTAATTCGACTGAGCATTTTTTTTGTTGGGTGCGCATTGCATAGCTCAATCTTGCATATCTCCATGTCAGTACTGACATGAACGATAGGACGGCTCCCATACTAAATCACATCACCGATCGTACCGCCCAAACGATCGATGGTGATAAATTCCGTTTTGCATCTTGCCCTGGATCGGGATTCGAACCCGATATTCCAGCATGGAACGAATACAAATAATTGTAGGCGAGTTCAGTGCCTTCTCTTTTGCTGAACTTTCTATAGGACTATTGTCAAGAGTATCCTCAAGGCCAACAAACATTGAGAGTGATAACTTGTGTTTTGTCAAGTTTGAGAACCAAATTGGTTTTTCAATAGTCTTAAAAAGAAATGATAGAAATGATATTATCTTTTGGTATAAAGATCACGATAACATTTCTTCCGAATTGGGAAATATAAAGGTATAAATTGTCCTCAAAGTCTTATCTGGGGAGAATATTCTCTTTCTGGAAAAAACCTGAGAAAACACCATCAACTCCAAGAGATCTGAATGGTTTCAATTCGAAGTGAAAAATTCAAGATCATACTGTAATGAATGTAATTCACTTCACCTGGACTATCGTAGGAGTAATTCTGAGATTTACATACTAATGAGTACGAAAAGCGTTTGATTCATTGATTCAATAGATTTAAGGATGTATCAGGTCCGTAGGTAGGCCAGTATAAAATGTCCGCTGATTCCACTTCCATATCAGAGAAGCATGATGTATCGGTCGTACACAGGCTCATGTTTTGAAGATGATATCTCAAAAGGCCATAACTAGTGAAGAAGCCAGTTAAAAGCACCAACTGAGGCTTGCTAACTACGAGAAATACTAGCCTACTAAGTATCCCGATTCAATGAAACCATAGGAGCAGCACATTAATGAGTGACTCTATTGTGCCCTGTTGCCCAGATAAGCTTATTCCGTTTGTGTTCATACCATTTTGGGTTTAATGAAATGGAAGCCAAGAGTATTTAGAGCCGCTTGGTTATGCGGTTCAAATTCAATATAAACCTTTGAGCCATCTAAGCCTATTGCAACCATTCAATATAAACATTTACAGTGTTAATTTCTTCTTGGAATATGATTGCACAGGTGCACAGCGACTTTGAAATGTTCCAGAAATTCCTATCTCTTCTCCATCTTTTGTTTGTCATGGATCTTATGATTGTATCGAATAACCAATAGATCAAGGGTTGTAAGTCCCAGGTTCTCCCATAGAGACTATGACAGATATTCTAGGATATCAAAACCGTGGCAATTGAGAAGAGTCATCAATACCCAATTCTTCAATATAATTGACAGCACACATCTCAATGGAAACCCTTTACGTCCTTAATGGTTTCTGCTTAATCCTCTTTGGACTCTATTTTTTCGCAATGTTCCTTGCTAAGTAGGTGGCAGTATACGAAGAGAAATAATTCCGTTTTTGGAACCATTTCTATTGGGATTAACCACCAGTTCTTAAGACAACGCCATTTTGGGGCAGGTTTAGCTATTTTTGTGATCAGTTGTATATGTATTAAGGACGATTCTACTTCGTTCGATCAGATAAACATTTTGAAATAGATGGTTTTCGCAAGTACACGCTTTTGACAAACCAACGACTCCATCGATCTATATAGTTGAAAATATAACTCTACTAGAATTTGCTCAAACATAGAAGTTCAAGCTAAATTTCTAAAAATCTTCTGAACTACACGACAAACAAGAATGAAGGATTTTGACTAGTTATCGTGGCAAACCATAAGCTGTGCTAATGACATATGTCCGAAATGTTGGCATTAAGGTTGAAATTGCAATGACAGGATAATTAAAATTTATAGTCCAACCTAAAGCCATATTATCCGGCCAATATAAACATTTCTATTAACTATAACTATTTATATTGCCAATACATCCTTTTTCAATTATTTCAATTAAGGAAATTGAAAATAATTTACTTTTTTCTCATTTCAATTTATTTTTAACGACCATCACAACGACAAACTCGACAAGAAAAAATTGCACTATATCGGAAGATACATGAGCAGAAAAGTATAGTGGAACTGGTGTGGTCGTTGCAATAATATGCTTATAAAATGTGTATAGTAACAATTATAATTAGTATGCTCTAGTATGTCAGTGGTGGGCAAACTTGGAACAATAGGGACCATCGCACTCTTATCGGGAGTTATCTTTGATACCTTCCGTCTCTGGCTTATGTAACTTGAACCACTTCGTAATTAGGTTCCGTTATTTTTTGTAGGACCACTTGTTAGGGTTGTCTTTTATGCCAATGCTATATAAGCTGGTATGAAATGTTTAACAATCTGTCGAATATCGTCGTTTTTAGGAATGTCTAGCAGTATGCCTTCTGTAACTGTAACAATCAGTAATGAACGAAGTAATAAAGTATTGTGAACTGGTCTGTAAATTCTGCACTCCATAGGAGCTCCAGTTTTAACCAATGTTCCGGTTGGGGTCTCCAGAATTTATTTAAAACCAATTATCGAAGTAAACCATTTCTTTGATTATCCGAAATGAGTTATCGACCATTCTCCTGATAGACGTGATTAATTGAATGTAAGTTCACATTAAGTACAATGGAAACTTGTGCAATTTGAATTATAGCATATCTTGATTTCGGATCCGCAAAGTGGAATACTTAGATCTAATTTGCTGCCAAACTCACTTCTTTCTTGTTTTCGGCTTTACAATTCCTACAGAACTTATTAAATCAGGATTTATCCAGTCTCTTGCGTGTTATATACTTCTTATAACCTGCTTTTTTGAAAAGACACTAATGATTCGCACCATGTTCAGCTCTAGTTCAACAGTTATGCAGTTAAGATGTCCGAGTGATTAGAAATACAATTGACGAGAATTTACCATAGTTTTTGAAAAGAGCACGTTCAACTAAATAAAGTTGGCCTCCAAGGCATCAAAGCTGATATATTATCATAAAAATGTTAATTTACAAGCGACACACTAATTGCAACCCCTTGGAAACTAACTGACACATTTCTCGAAATTGACCTCCCGCCAAATTATGATTTTAATAATGTTACGGACAGGGGTGACAATAAATGTTCGTAATTGGAAATCAGCATGAATCGCAACAGGCGAAATAATAAACAATTGGAAAATCCTACTATGACCAAGAAGCAGGCAAAATGAGTATAAATACGTGAACAGAAAGCGTAGAGTTTCAGTTTGAAGTGAGACAGCGATAAATTAAAATCGGGAAAAAGTGAAATAGTAAAAAAGTGAATGTAATAGTGAGATAAAAGTACTGTTAAAGTGAGTTGTGGTGATTATTAAATAAAGTTATATTAAATAAGCAAGCAGTTTTAATTGTTCACAATCCAGTGATCGAACCGTGAATTGGTTTGAATCCCTACTAGGGGAAAACGTAACAATAAGTTTGTAAGGTCTCTTGTGGATTGATCTGATTCGATATATGCAACAATTTTGCTTATTAAAATACTAATTGAACAAGGAGAGATTCATATAATGTCTCGTAGTCTACTGGATTAACTCATGTCTACTAGAACCATATACGGGTTTTGGAACGTTTGGAGCATTATAGATCCGCAAATCTTGGAGATATTGGAAATCTTGGAGACAAAGAAATTTGCTAGCGTTGTTTATAAGCGTGACGCTTTTCACCATGAAACTTAGCATAAATGACAAACATGAGCACAGTTAAGACAGCTCATTTGAGAGTTAACGTTTCAATAGGTTTTATCTCAACTGTACCCATAAAAATCATGTAATCCATTGAACTAGGGATAATAGCACGCCATCGTGCATCATACAAATCACCGCAGAAGCCTTCCATTCAAGGGTATGACTGATTAGTCAGTACACGTGTACTAGATCATAGTCTTATTATATATAGAAGACACTCTCATTGTTGAAAAATAATCAAGCCACGACAAATAGTGACTTTATCATGTCTGAATAGTTAATTATAAGACATGATTCAACACATGAAGTTTATCATGAACCATTCGGTGTATAAAAGTACAAGAAAAGTCTCAGAAATCACATCTACATACATCAAGATTTCTCTTATGGCTTTCTATTCCCATTTGTATTTTTGAAGGACTGCTCAGTCCTGGTTTTTTTTCTCTGGTGACTTACCTGAGACTAGTCTGCTACTTGAAAAGCCGCTTGATACGTTCGACTATTCTCCCCAGTGTATCCACCATCATAGGTGACGCAGCTACAAATCTAGTTAAGGTGCGGGAATTTTTGTGATCAAATCTTGCCAACGACTGCAGTCTCCAAGATTTATTCCCACTATACATCGGTCTATATACTCGCGTATAGTTTGTATTTTGCTTTTTAATAACACAATTATAAATTCTGTAAATGATTTGTAATAATTAAAAACTTCATTATACTTCAATAAATTTCTTATTTATATACATTACTTACTGTAGTTATAACTTTGTATATTTATTACTCACAATAAGCACGATGAGAATCTGGGTGGAAAGGAGGTTGAAAAGTTATTATAAAAACTTCTGGTTTTGATATTGTAAATAATTATTGTTTCGTATTTGTGCTTTCATATTTAGTAATGTATAAGAAATTGCATAAAATTATTTTGGTTCATTTTTAACGGTTGACTAACTTACAAAATATATTTAAAACTTAAATTTAAGTAAAGATCTTCTTTGTTAAGAATTCTACAAAACGTGTAAGTGATTCATTTTATTATGTGTTTGTGACCTATAAATAGTTTTAGTATAGTTTGTTAAATCAAACCAACTAGATCAATTGATTGCTTAGCGCCATCTATGATCCACCATTATCTGATTTATAGTTTTACAGTCAATAGCTTACGTCATTCGTAAAATTAATGTTTATAAAAAATCAACTACGAGTTGCTTGTCTATTTAAGACCAAATCAACAGTTACTAAGTGTGTGAGACCCTAACATCGGTATATCATGAGTGAAAATGTGATCGCTTTGTCCACTATTTACATAATAATATCTGCAGAGATACACAAATACGTCGAATCCAATGCTGCCCGTATCATTTCCAAATTGAAAATTCTTTACGTCAGTAAACATCATATTCGAACCCATGTTAAGATGCTAGCTCCAATTAGGTTATTATCATAATCCTCTTTTTCTTTTAGAGGTCGTTGTACTTTTATTCCAAATCAGAATGAATAACTTTCATCACATGACAATCTTATTTCGAATAATAAAAGTCACTATCAGCAATCTCTTTCCATGATGGTCTGTTCTGGTCTTTACGAATTTCAATACGATTTATAAATCGGGATCTTCTGTTTGCTCCTTTCTGATTTCTTCGTTGATCGTTCATCGGATGGTAACACTTGGATTAGTCTCACATCTATGACATGTTCTTTATTCTCCACTCGATCACAATGTTTGCAATCTACGAGACATGGCTGTCTTGATAGAGCTCCTGCATTACCGTGATCACTTCCTTTCCGATGTTGAATGGCTCAGATTAACTCCTCACTTGTATGTATGTCATTCCTTGTAATTTTATTGTAACCCTGCTGAATGAATCCGCTCGAACACTTCCCCCAGGTTTTGAAGATATTTCTCGAAGTTTTTACCTATATAACAATGATGTCATCTAGGTACGCCAGGCACGTTTCACGCAATGTAATCCTTTCAGCACTCGGTCCATTAGTCTGTCAAACGTCGCAGGAGCGTTACATAATCCAAAGGGCATAACGTTAAATTGTCCACTTCTGTGTCAATTCTTCCACGATTTTCTGCTGTCGAAGAGCTTTATTGTTTACACTCAGATTCGCGTCTTCAAATTTAACTATAGTGGATATTGGTTCGAATTTGCCGATTGGAGTCCCCTTTTTAATAGTTTTTGTATTGTTCGATATCAGTTGAGAATCCTCAATGGAACTCGATTGCCATCATTCGGTTTGACTAATGATTTTTCAAGCATTATTTCTCGTACTTGCTGTTCTTCGGTTCTGTCTTCTACAACCCACAACTGTCGTGTCCCAGAACCTCTTTCCAATTTATCCCAGTTTCTGAGAGTGGTGGCTCCTTGATGTCTAATTGTAACGGCAGCTCAGCATTACCATAACCTAGTGTTTTTTTTCCACATCCAATACGAATTGGTTCTTCTTCATGAAGTCCATACCCAAAATAACTTCATCAACAATATCGACAACCAAAACTTCATGACAGAAGCCTCTGTTACCAAATCGTATGGTGACTTGCTTTAATCTCTGCAGTCTGCACTTTCGCCGGTTATATCTAATGTTATAACACTAGAGCTGCCATCAATTTCTCCAGGACCTCCTTTACAGGACTCACCTTTTCTTCTACTCTTCTGTTGTCATCTTTGGACCTACGGTACATGGTGTTCTTCCTCGCTTACATCTAATTTCCCAGCAATCTCGCGATATATGACTTAATCGCTCTATGTCTGCAATAAACTCCTGTAGCGTTTCTCCGATTCTTTGCAATCGACGTTTGAGCTCCATCCTGTATAGCTCTCGCATATTATCAGCACCAATTTTCGTTTTAAGGCATGATTTTATCATAGTTCTCGCACTCCAGTACTCCAGTACTTTCGGATGGCCAGTACTCATTTCGGTTTTAAATTTTTTTCTAAGCCACTCCTCATTTGTTGCATCGCTGCCATTAAATTCCCCATGTGGGTAAGTTCATTTACTGTTGTTGGGTCAATGGTCGTTCCGGCATTTGTTGCCCATTCAGTCGTATCCGCATTTGGTACTCCAGTATTAAAATCGTACTGGTCTGAATCCATATCTTCTTCTAACAAAACTTGTAGTTCAGTCTTACTATACCCACTGTATAAAAACCCCGTTTGTTCAGCTTTCAATTCTGGTATAGTTTCATGTTGCTTTCGCTTGTAGGGATTCAAACCAACACAAAGATCGATCACTGGATTATCAATAATAAATACCACTTGCTTGTTTTCACTAACGTTTATTAATCAGCACAATTCACTCTTACACCACACTTAACCTTTTAACTGTCACTTTCACTATTTCACTTTTTTATCACTTTTTCCCCGATTTTAATTTATCGTTGTTCCAATTCAAACTGAACTCTACGCTTTTTGTTCGCGTATTTATACTCAATTTATACTCAGTCGCCCGTACACTGCGTTCATGATGCTTTTCAAATGTAAACCTTTAGTTATTTTATTGAATCAGAGATCTCACTCGCGTCTGCAATACTACAGAAATTTTACCATGCGCATACGCACCTTGTGTCAGTCAGGAATTAGAATCTTTTAATGGTGATTTTGATGGAGATATCGATGAACAGTACTAAACGTCCCTAATGATTCAATACGGGTTAATGAATTATTGATTTTATGTTACCGTAAAATACGTTCTCAGCATAATTTTATAGGATTCGAGAAGGATGTCTGTGTACTTAATTGAACAAATGAGGACAATACAATCATAGATTTATGGTTGCTGTAATATTATTTGAACAGGATTTATGGTTTTAATCCGGATATTATATTATTCTCATATATAACAACGTAGATGTACTCGTGTATGGTTATGGTCTTGAAACCAATTCGTTTCATTCCTTTTCAATTTTTAATAACAATTAAATATCCTTTTGTTGATATTAATGTTGGAACTTTGTAATTGATTTTTATTGTATTATATGGTATGATAAGAGGTTAGCTCTATCAATTAGTTCTGTAATCGAAAAACGTTTAATCCTATAAATAATTTATAATTGAATCTCGTTTTTGTGATCAACATTGCTTATACCAAACGCAGTGTGTACAGACAGTGAGTTATAGCACGAGTAAGTACTACAGATATCGTGACATCATAACCGACACCACAGTCCATGTCGGTCTCAAAATTTGGATTTCACAACCATAATTTTAAATAGCCTTGTGGTAGTAGTTCCGGATGTTCTTAAGAGTCATATAAATAGTAACGTCGCTTAGGGGTAATCCGCATAAGCCTGGAGAGGAACTTATACAGACCCTCTGTCGGAAATAAGCTGTCAGGTTGATATAGCTGGGCCCACACAGAAGAACAAACGCCGCAGCCGGGACGGTACTGATTAGCCGGCATTATGATATGGCGTTAATAACTCAAAATCGCAAGTTTGTCTATTAACGAATTGGTGTAGTCTTGAGGACGTAATGAGCAGCTGGAAATACAATTAGAGGCCATCCAAACTGGTGTGAAACTTAGTATAAAATAAGACTAGTCTAAGAGCATGGTTTCTACTCACTTACAGTTTCTCAAATGGAAATTGAATAGCCTTATCCTTGGAAGTGATGCAAATGCACATCACATAGTATCGGAAATTGATTGCTGAAAAAAATTAAGTGGTCAATAAGGGAATTAAACCAAGTTTTCTCAAAACAATAAAAATGAGGTTTTGGAGTTAACCATTGACGACCTATCTACTTCAAAAGGATAATGAACGCTTTACTCGGAATCTTCCCGGTTACTATTAGGGTACTTCTTGAGACCCCAGTTTTAGACTCTTCAGCAACTTTGCATCAGTCAGCCGATAGAAAGCTGAACCTCGAGTCTGTCGGGAAAGAAACTTTAAAACCAAAGATGTCAGATGGCAATAAGCTTAATGAGTCCTTGAAGAGATGGGTTTTTCCTGCTTAGAGAGAAAGTATTGAGCCACATCTGGTACATATTCACTCTCGTACATAAGCTGTTGGAGGAACTTGTGTTAACTACCTTCGTTTATCGGAAATAATAAGTTAGGGTGATACACCTGAGCCGACACAGAAGAACAAGTGACGCAGGTGGGACGGTTCAACTGGTATAATTATAGGAATTTAACAGCTCTAAATCGCAGCCATACTTGTGTGAAAGCTAGGATACGATTAGACTAGTCCAACAGCGACATTACTGGTTACAAAACGAATTAACTGAAGTCCCGTTTCAGAGTTTATCTTTAGAACTAAGTTGGTGTCATGGTAGAATTTTCAGGGAAAAGATAAAAACGTGAAACAGTAATGGTTTCTACTCACTTTCAGTTTCCTAAATAGACGTCAAATAGCTTTATCCTTGGAAGTGATGCAAATGCACATCACATGGTATCGAACTGCAATAATATAAATTAAAAGAGTGAGGATCACTTTTGGAGTATTTGATTGTTGAAACAATTAAGTGGTCAATAAGCGAAGCAAACCAACCTTTCATAAAACAATAACGAAAGAGGAGCTTACCCCTGACCTACCATCTACTACAAAAGACTGATGATAACTTGACTGCGAGAAGCATTTAGGAAATCTTCAGCAACTTTGCATCAGTGAAACGACATAGAGCTACTTAATGAGGTAAACTTTGAACCTTATATATAGGAAAATATAGAGTCCGTTCGGAAACCAATTGTAAACCAAATATGTCAGATGGTAATAAGCTTAATGAAATCCTTGCAGAGATTATATTTTTCCTGATAAATGAGAAACGGCTCTTCCTTATCTGATTCATATCTTTAAAACCAAGCTTTACCTTTAAATACATCGCTTGTGTTTGTATATCCTGTGGCGTTCAGAGTAACTCTGAATAATCCGGAAATACAATCATATCATCTAAGAATCGCTCCGTACGAACTTCGAGTTCGTAACATATGCCTGATGAGATGGATCTAGATAATGACGTCATCATCTCAGATCGAAACAGGCCAAGCGAATTACAACATAAAAGCTTCACGCTTTACATTGGTGACCCCGCGTCATGATAGTGGTGGTTTGAAATAACATTTGGAATATGAATTTACGACTGCCCAGATGTAAAATCGATAACTTTACAAGAGAAAATCGAACGTTTTTCTGAGTTTTCAAACCTGACACGTTGTCAGTATAGAGATGTCGAGTGAAATGGACTGATGTTTGCCATTTAAAGTCGATGACAAGCTTTTTGCGTAGGCGAAGAATGATTTTATATGGTCCTTCATTGCAAGGTTATGTCACAAGTTATTGGCGTGTAATATTCCCTAAACAAGGTCGTCGGGGTCACCAATGTAAAGCGTGTGGAGCTGTTTGCTTGTATGTGTATGTTGTAACTATAACGCGATCTCATATTAGACTGTTTCCTGTGTTTTTGGGACGCGTTCAATCAATACTAATTCGTCGAATATGCGAAGCGCGAGTACATAATAAATAAAAGTAATAATAATAAATTACATTAAATTCAATTTTCTAATTCTAAGTATCGGCTGCCTGAGGCTTCTTAAGCTCGCCGTAATAACCTGGCGCCTTGAGGAACAACGATCCTCAATATTCCTTCGCTTGTCGGTAAGTTATGTTTTTACAACCTTGCTCTATACTAATATCCAAAATTAATATCCAGCATTTGCTCAAGGACACTGCGAAAACCTTAGAAAAACTTCAAAGAGAAAACTAAGGAAAATCAGCATCAGTTGCACTCCCCCATGACACAATTCCTTATGAGCTTTTCCTGCAATTTGCTTAGCCAATAAACTTCTGTAGTCTAATAGAATTTGTTTTCTGTTGATTCAATGAAAGCTGTGGTATTGTCTAATTTGCCTGATATTCTCAGTATTCCCTGCGCATCCATCCATGGTGTCAACATCCACAGTCGACTGGATTTTGATAACCCTTTATTGGAACGTATCGCCTCATAGTCAACTGGAAAAAATTGTTTCTGCGAAGCAATTATTCAATAATTCATTGCATTCTCTATTTCACAAATCGATAATCTTGGCACATAGTTTGTAACGATGTTTATTGTGACAGTGACATCGTTCCTTTGATTTGGTTCTGATGGTTTATGGTGATCCAGTAACTGGATTTACATTCTTTTCTTCCTTACTAGTTCTTCGTTTACAAATTGGCTCAAAGGCTAATTTACAAAATCGAAGAACATATGCTGTCATACCGCATTCAACTTCGGGTGGGCATACACGGATCCTCCCACCATAATTTTTGGTTTAATAAATTTTTAACCGTTATCCCGCGTAATATTAAATCAGCAGGAGTATGTTCAGAACCAATGTGTCAGAACCAACGTCTTTAATTCATTAATGGGGTGCTTCAGCCAATGTAGCACTATTTCTGAATCTGTCCAAATGCTAATTGGAGCTGCTGCAAACATTGGTACCTCCGTGACTTTGAGAATTAGTCTAATACTTAGCTCCACTGCGCATAGTTCTAGTCTTGGTATAGTCATCAACTTAATTGGTGTTATTCTAAATCTGGAACACAACAATTTTGCTCTCCGGTGCATCACAATATATTTGCTTCCGGTCACTAGACATGTTTAGCCATCGTGGTATTCTTAATTCATTACTAAGTTTCAATTCATCTAAAAATCCTTCCATTCTTTTTGTATTGACAATCCAAGTCCTTCATCCCAGTTATTGCCTTGACGTCATAATTCTTGAATAAACAACTTTGCTCTTTTAGTGACTGGGGATACCCATCTTTGAGGATCAACTATAGTCGATGCATCACTAGTTATAATGCGTTTGTGTAAAAACTATTTTGTACAAATTGCAATGTTGTTGGCAGCTCTGGTTACAAAGTTGCATCCAATTCTCACTTTTACAACATTAATAACTTTTTTAAGTGCTACATCGCTTAAGGTTCCCTATACGATTCATGCATTCTTCCTTATTTGATCATCAACCGTTATACCTTATATTTCCTGTCTCTACAATTTTCCTTGGGGGTTTTCCTAACTTTCATCCCTATTGTACCTATTTATATTTTTTCCTTTTTTCCATCCCTTTTTTCTATGGTACTTTATACTGCCAGTGTGACCAGTTTTTATACTACCATGTGCCTACTTCCGTCACGGGACCAGTATATACAGTGTATATGGTCACACTATCGCAGTATGCACAACTTCATGCACAGTGTGAACCATTACACTACCACGGAGCTTCCCATCACGATAAATCGGAATCAATTCAGAAGAGCGATCTGATGTTTACTTCTTAAAAAAATTAAAATCAAAATAAATAACAAAAATGTACTAGGGCTCATATTGATGTTACGTCTTTCACATGATTGCATCTTATTAGCAATCCTTCTTGCCTCCGGGAGACTAATACCTTATACGTCATTTACTGACACTGCTCACGCTAGCCGTAACAATATGTCTACTTGATATAGAGGACTATTGTATGGGATGGATTTCCCAGTTCGCCATATCAATGAGAATCTATGGTATTGCTTAAAGATGGACCGTCGGGTCAAAGAGAAGTTTACGGGTATGGCTAATTTTTAAATCTATGGACGCATGCGGAAGAGATATGTATGAAAACTGGTTTGATCTTATGAAGCCCATGTGGCACAGTGCATAGAATACTGCGGCGTGCAGCGGGAGGTACCGGGTTCAAATCCCGACAGGGGCCGGATGTGAAAAGGGATTTTCACCATCGATCGTCTGGGCGGTACGATAGGCTTGGTGGTTAGAATCCGTGTGCCGTCCCATCTTCGATGTCAGTACTATAGGCTGGCATGGAGCTATGCAATGTGCTGTTGGTTTCTACGTAAATCGAACCTATAGCCGGGACGGACAGTAATATGGCGGGAGGTCACAATGGTATATTACAGCCTGAGTGACAGAAAACACCAAAAAAAAACACTTCATCTTTTGAAATCACCACGATCTTTATTAATTTAAATAAAACAGCAAAAATTATCTTATATTGCAAATAAGAGTACACATGCAACTAATACGAATAGCTATCAGTTCCATAATTATGTCTCATCATTTGTTGATCGATCCAACTTCGATGCTTAGCTACATCGGTATACAAATCCGGAAAATCGCCAGCTTGTTCATCAATCCCCCACGACACAATACCACTTTGATAATATCGACTATTGTCATCGGCTATTGGACAAATAAGTGGCAATCCTTCATCAGCACTACACGTATCCCGCTCTTTGAATGACGTAGCACACATAAACGAATAATAAAGTTGAAAGCGATAACCTAATTGTGAACGCTGCAACACGTTTTGACATATATCAGATGAAACCAAGTCAACTTCCATCGATGTTATCGTTTCGATCATAACTGCACCAACTATTTGTTCCGTATACCAAGTGGTAGCATAACACATCATTTCACCATGCGAATAAATATTCGCTTTGGCCAAACAAATTGGTTGAACCTCCGCATTTAAGACAAACGGTGCGTCGACAAAAACCATCGCTATGTCATGATACAAATAACGCGAATCATAATAATTATGTATAACGATTTCGTTTATATTTTGCTCCTGGCTTGGGGTATCGGCCGTTCGAACTTTATAGTCCATATATCGTATACGATCAACACAATGGGCAGCTGTGAGTACAACGTGACGATGTATTAGACTGCCGCTGCATAAAAATTCGAATTGAATTTGGATTGGATTTTTTTCGACCAACGTTACGATCCACGGCAATTCATTGTTTTGCTTGCTTTTGTAGCCGCATCCTTTATATTGGACCGAGTCGTAGTCGCAACACCGTTCCAACACAGAGCATACTACCGGTCCAGTACTATTGTTTGTGGTGTTTGGCGGAGCGTCCGATTCTTCTATTTCTTGATCGTGTTCTTTGGCAATAAATTGGTTGTGATATCTGGGTCTCAGGATATAGGCTCCATTTTGGTTATATGTTCCATTCTGGAAACATTGGTAGTGGGGCACACACATCCGTGGTGGTATACAAATCTAAAACAAAATGGATTAATTATAAGTATATACACTATATGTGAAGTGGTTGGTGTACACTAACCTCCTCATTTATTTCTGTGATGACTTCAAATTCATCTGCACTTGTTATGCCAACGACGATCGACAGGATGATGATGGATATCCTGAAAATACAAAAATAATTATATTAATTTGTCTCGAACGTGCTCTCTGTACGACTTACATATTTGTTAAGATTCTATATTGGTTGAATTTGATGAGCGTTCAAATTATTTATAAGTACTTATCGCTTTCATTGACTTGTTTGTAGCAATTTCTTATCATTGTTTTGGTTAAAACCCAACTTTGCTAATTACTCATATAAGTTTTACAGACCACTGTTGGCCCATACGGCGTTCTCAAGTTCTCTAGATAGTAGCCTGAATTTTATGATACGTAAACAAAACCATCCAAAAATTCAGTCTTAGTAGGAAGAGGGCTCAATATTTATCCAGTCTTCATTTTTTATTGGCATAACCAAATGACAAGAAATTTGAATACAAATTGTGTTTAATACAGTGAGAACCCCCTGTCCTTCTGGAATTGTGATAGGGCTTCATCGATTTTATTCGTGAGTACAAGTTTTGAATAGTACAGTGAGAAACCTCTAATTGGAGCGAGAGGTATCGGGTTTGATAGAGGCAGGATATAAGCGGATTTTTCACCATCTGACAGACAGGGTTATATAGGTTAGATTTCTGAAAAATTAGCAAGTACACATTTTCGTATGTACAGAAGATGGGAGTTTTATCTTTTTAAGTGTTAACAGCAGCTTTCAGTGTTCTGTAATAGATGGCAGTGTTTTAGAAACAATGATGATGGATGGATTTTGAGAAATTTTTGAAGCTGGTGACAGTTTCAAAGAATCCTGCTTAACGAAATTCATTGCTTTATCACGTTTTATCAGTCAAAGATTTCTTGTCAACCAAAGGTCTTTCTATTTCTCCAGAACCATCACTTTGAAATATCGATGTTAACCGTTTGAGGCAACTGGATCACCAATAGCTGGTAAAACTAAGGATTGCTGGCCACTCAACAGTTAATGCTCCAGTCTGAGACCAAATTTCTCCTAAAAGAACAGTTTTATTTTCGCGCCCCTAGACCTTTCTAGACTTACTGGGTTGAGAAATGTATGTACTTCTTTGTCATCTAAACTAGCTCCTTAGACTACCCAAACAGTTAAAACGGTTTCTGGCAAGATTAACTGCGTCGCTTTGCCTCCCATGACTTAAAGCATTAAGTCTTACTGAATATAGCTTCATGACGGGCTACCAGAAAAAGTGTAAGATGCTCGTGAATAAGATGCTCGTCTTCAACTTTCAACACGTTTGATAGTCCTTTGAACACTTGTTTACGTCCTATTTTCCACCATAACATGGCTAAATCGAGGATTTGCGGCTTAAGGTTCGATTAATGTAGAACCATCTGCGCACGTTGCATAACTCAATGCCAATTTATATTACGGACGTGGAAGATGAGTGGAAGAGGGTCGGTGAATTCATAATCCAACGATCATAATCAGATGGTGATAAATTTTGTTGGCATCCTGCTCATATCGGGGTTCAAATTCGGTACTTCCCAATATACAACTTCCACAGCTTAATTTTGAGCCATTTGGTCGGTGCCGCAAAAAGGATCTATGCGCTAAGACACATATTTAATTAGTCAATGTCACTGCCATATTTCTGGTCCAAGTAATGCTGGTCAAATTTGGGTTTCTGCGAATGCTCCAACAAATGGAGGCTGCTACCGCACACTTAGATCGGTGATAGTCCGTTGTGATACCATACTATAAGTACGGCTATAGGTCCGATATACGTAGAACCATCTGCACATTTGATAGCTCCATGCCACTTTATAGTACTGACATGAACGATAGGACGGCCTATGGATTCTAAACTCAACAGAGGATCCAGATGTGTTCATTCACACCACCGATCACGCGGCCCAAACGTTCGATGATGAAATATCCCTTTTTACATCTTGCCCCTCTTAGAATTCGAACCCGGTACCTCCCACTCTAACTGCTGCAGTATGAACCTCTGCGTCACCTGGGTGGTTATTCATATTCTCATTTTATATAACGGGTGATTTTTTAAGAGCTTGAGAACTTTTTTTTAAAAAAAAACGCATAAAATTTGCAAAATCTCATCGGTTCTTTATTTGAAACGTTAGATTGGTCCATGACATTTACTTTTTGAAGATAATTTCATTTAAATGTTGACCGCGGCTGCGTCTTAGGTGGTCCATTTGGAAAGTCCAATTTTGGGCAACTTTTTCGAGCATTTCGGCCGAATAGCCCGAATTTCTTCGGAAATGTTGTCTTCCAAAACTGGAATAGTTGCTGGCTTATTTCTGTAGACTTTAGACTTGACGTAGCCCCACAAAAAATAGTCTAAAGGCGTCAAATCGCATGATCTTGGTGGCCAACTTACCGGGCCATTTCTTGAGATGAATTGTTCTCCGAAGTTTTCCCTCAAAATGGCCATAGAATCGCGAGCTGTGTGGCATGTAGCGCCATCTTGTTGA
Source organism: Tipula lateralis (assembly GCA_963932295.1). NCBI lineage: Eukaryota > Metazoa > Arthropoda > Insecta > Diptera > Tipulidae > Tipula > Tipula lateralis. The sequence continues at coordinate 37,889,792 of OZ010737.1, forward strand.
AACCACATGTCAACTAAGTTCAGTTCTTCCATTTTTGGCAACAAAAAGTTTGTTAGCATCGAACGATAGCGATCGCCATTCACCGTAACGTTGCGTCCAACAGCATCTTTGAAAAAATACGGTCCAATGATTCCACCAGCGTACAAACCACACCAAACAGTGCATTTTTCGGGATGCATGGGCAGTTCTTGAACGGCTTCTGGTTGCTCTTCACTCCAAATGCGGCAATTTTGCTTATTTACGTAGCCATTCAACCAGAAATGAGCCTCATCGCTGAACAAAATTTGTCGATAAAAAAGCGGATTTTCTGCCAACTTTTCTAGGGCCCATTCACTGAAAATTCGACGTTGTGGCAGATCGTTCGGCTTCAGTTATGAAATGTCAAAGCATACTGAGCATCTTTCTCTTTGACACCTTGTCTGAAATCCCGCGTGATCTGTCAAATACTAATGCATGAAAATCCTAACCACAAAAAAATCACCCGTTATTAGTGAGACATCTTTTTTTGGTTACAAGAGTAGAAGAACTGTTAGCTACAATCCAAAATGCTATTTGAAAGATGATATTTCATCAATAAAGCCGCGATTATATTTCACAACGGTTCGAATTGGAATAAAGTTCAACTCAACATTATGCTTGGATTATGTATCATTTTTAGTGCAGAAGAACTTCAAACCACTCTGCTGATCTAGTGTTTGATCCGTCCAAATTTAACCAATTTCTGATGCATTCAACCATAGTGATGACAAAATATGTATTAGTGGCGACCTCATTTAGAGTCATATTTCTTACGGCTGGACACCTAATTTGAAAATATAGATAGTCTCCTTACGTTGGGCCTTATTTTTTCATCAAACTCTCTGAACAAGTTTTACAATCGCTAACGACATCTAAAAACCTAAGAAAAACGTCACTTTGACTCGGTCTGCTAGGATGTCGTCCACTGTCGTTCGTTATATTGATCTGATAAGATCATATTGGAACGGACTAGTAAATGGGTACTTACTTTGGCATGGGTAACACTTGGACTTAAATTTAGTCAAAATTTTAGCAAGAATTTGGGTTAAATCTGTCGCGAGTATGCTCCTCATTTTTTCAAGTATTAAATAAACTATCGACGAAGGTGATATTTTGTCACTTTCAGTTTATATGTGAATTATTTGAGTTATTGATTTGGAACCGCAAAAAGGCATTTACATCGACCTTTGCATGATAGGTTAGGCTCAACATTCCATGAAGGGAGATGGTTCTTTCACAACCCTGATTAGAATCAAACGATAGAAATGCCAGAAAATGGCTTTGTGATTGACTAGACTTCTGACTTAAAGGCTGTTACTCAAAACAGTACTAACTTTCAAAAGCTGATTGATGAAGGATCTATTTAAACCATTTATTATATGTGTGGTTCAAAATTTACAGAGCACCATCACAAAACTCTTTGGATGCAACAGCATAACACCAGAAGCACAAGATGAAATGAGACACGACTCATACTAAAAGTAAACAGTTGTTGAAGCCCTAGATCATAAAAACAGTTCGCTTCAAATGATCAAAACTTCCAGGACGGTTGTCACGTAGCCCTGACGTATTGGTATCGAAGAACATTTGAACTAAATGTAGTTTTATGGCAACTATTCCAAATTGGATAAGCAAAAACAATATTGCAGCAGAATATAGCCTAGGAATTCAAATGAGACACAATCGTGGCCTGAGGTCGATACCAAGCTTAGATTTTCCTTTTCAAATTCGATTTGTACCAAAAAGGTGAACATGATACCATCCTGATCTAGAAAATCAAGTGATTCAGTTCATAAACCAAGGGCAAAACATCCAGGGAGTTAGAGTGAATTGTTCTTTAAACAACTCTGCTGTTAGAGAAGTTTCGGATACAATGTTCACGACGCACTATGCCCTACTGATTCTAAATCCAGTGTCGCATCTTACCAAGGGGACAGATAATTTCAACTCATGATTAAGTGCGTATATAACTCGATACCAACCAGATTATAGAGTACTGATCCATCTGCACTATATTTCCGTCAAAAAGGAAGAATGAGTAATTGTGATCCCTGAGGTTTTCTGGGTAAATTTTTCAGAGTTAAATTGTTCGTTGGTCTACATTTAGTCAAAAGAATCGGCTCAGATAACCCAGAGTTTATTGATATGCTCCTACTATTAGGTCACCACTAATGTTATGGCAATCATATAAGTCGGTGATAATTTTCTTTGACTTAAGCAAGACACTTTTACGAATGTGGCTTAAGCTTTATAAACGTGAACCAACGACCTTATGAAGTGCTATTTCAACAGATTTACCTTTTTGGCATGTACGTATGTTGTATACAATGAATAGAGTTTGTCATCAGTGCAGTATCCAAATGTTATATTTCAATCTTCACTTTTGGGAAATTTTTGTTTGGGCCACATTTATAGTGATTATGTGTGAACCATAACTGATAGTGTGCAGCTTACAGTTTGGACAATCGACTTGATATCGATAATCTAGTGTACCCTTGATGATAATTCGTTCAAATAAATGTAAGTGATAGGAGGTGATATGTGCGCTGGGGGTGTAAGCATCCATGTTTCGTAACTATTTCGAACGAACTAGACGTAGGAGAAGCTCAGCTAAGAGATGACGGCCCGCATCCGTAAAAGCCTATAACTGTTAAAAATGTTCACGAAATGATGTACTTCGCGATCGCTCATGTTCTCAAAGTGCGGCAAGTACATTCTTTCCTCATAATCCATGAGAAACACATCGGCGTAAAACGTTTCGAAGCCAAATTGACCATGTGTTGATTTCAAAAGAACGAGCTTGAATTGTCTAATGCGAAGAGTGTGAAATTTTATCTCTTCAAGTCGTCATGCGATATAGTAATCGTTGATTTCAACTTGAGGAGTAATAATCAGATGAGGAAAGAGTTAACATAGTGTAACGAGCGAATCAACATTAGGAGAATACAGCGAATGAATAAAAACGAGTTGGTGGAAATACTATTACAGTGACGCATACGCAAAGCAAACATCTAGAATTATACTACACTGAAATTTATACAAACATCACAGTACAGTGACTTTTGCGATTAGAATGGAAAGACCGAGAATCTCACAGATTTTTATATAACCAGTGTTAAATTGCAGTATCGGACAGGTTGGATTTTAACCAGTGAAATGTTAAAGTGTTAAAATACTGAAGTGAAGACTAATATAATAGCCATCGCCAGTGGCAAGCGGCTAGTCTTGGCAATTTCTTAAGTGAATTAAATAATGTGAAGTTTGACTAGTCTCTCGTCATTTTCATTTTGATCACTGTCCGAGACGTCAATAATCCGGTATTCGAAACGGAAGTGTCGTAACAATTGGAATCAAAATTGGGAAAATGGGACGGAACTATATCTACGTTGGTCAAGAGTAGAATTCTGATAAGATTGTGGAACATATTGAAAATAGCATAGGAGAATTCTGATAAAGCCGAATTTGGTGGAGAATAAGAGCCAACCGACAAAAGACCGGTAACACCAACTCCACCATCAATGAATCAGATGTAGACGACTGCTAGCTCAACAACAGCAAATGTCTGACACTATAACTCGACAAAACCTCGACTAGCCAATAACTATAACTCGATAGCCACTATAACTCAACACATACGCCACTATAACGATAACACTATAACTCGACTAGCCGAAAATTTTGCAAGGCAACAACAACATCAAAATGAACAACATAAAGAGCTGCTACACAGTCAAGAGGAGTAGCAGAAATCTCTTGAGGAAAAGCTGTTACACAGTCAATAAAGTAGCTGTTAAATAACAGGAAAAGCAGTTTGGAGGAATGGAGAAGAAGTTTGGTGGCCTGGAGAAACAGTTTGGTGGCCTTCGGAATGCGTTCAATACCAGAGTAACTGACGTCGAGGTGAAAGTTTAAAAATAGGAAGAGCTTGTCGTAACAATGCGAAGGGGGGAAATTCAACGAGTTGTGCAATCAAATCGACAACCTGAAAGCAGGAGATGTAGTCTTATAATTAGCTGAAGCCACAATGCAACCAAATTGAAAATCACCCATCTTTGGCAACATTTTTGATTTTGTTGCTTTAAAGGAATCATCGAATTGCACCACACCTTAAGATCTAGGTCAACTACCATTCGGGCCAGGATGGAAACCTCTGTGTTAACGTCGATGCGGTACTCGATATAGCGTGAATATTTTACTGGTCTTCTTAATGTTCCACATGTATCACAAACTGTATTTGACTACCCTCAAATAAAGACCGCAAAGTTGTTCATTGAGGATCCATCCCATGACGAAATTACCACGGCCATGCAGAGATTAAAGAAAAATCGTTCGCCAGGAGTTGATTGCATTGGAACTGTCTTTTCCACCTTGTTCGATTGGAGGAAATTGTCGGTGACTATACCAAGGAGGATTCCGTCCAAACCGGTCAGTCACTGATCAAGTTTTTACGCTACGGATGATTTTTTCCAAGTACTACGGAACATGTCACGATGTAAACCAGGTATTCCTAGATTTCAAGCAAGGCTATGATGCCTCGATCGATCGAGAGAGACTATGGTATGCACTTGAATATTTCTCATTACTCACGATGAGAGAGAATGTTAACGTTCGCTTTGCGGCTGGTAATCGGGCTTTCTATATCCTCTAAGTCCACTTTTGAAATAAATACAGATACGCTGAAGTACAGAGTGTTGATCTGACCCGTTGTCAGATTGTTGAAACGGTACGGGCCACCGAGGGGCCTGTTAAACCCAAAAAAATAATTATGGTACAATCCCCTGTTTATTTCATCAGCATTGGGTGTTTTGCTCATTTGTGGCACGCATATAGCATATCAAGTTTGCCCATACATCAATACCAACAGATGTGTTTAGAAATAAATTTGCATTTCTTATCTAAGTCAGTGGAGTCACAAACAAAGTGATAAGAAATATAGAAATAAAAATAAAGAATTTTATGAAATTCCAAATTCGCAATGAGCTAAGCAACGATCATTTAGTATATGTCTATCTGTTGATATGACTTCTGACACAATAAAGATGTAAGAGGTTTATAATTATATAAAAATCTTAAATATATTCGTTTACTTTCAGGTTTGGTATCCTTATATTGACGATCACCTGTTTATTTGGGCAAACGACATCTCTATATCCAACTAGTGTACGTGAATCTCAGGTCAGTGTTTCATTATAAAATCGAAAATCATACCTACATACAGTTTATGTGTCTAGATTTGCGTCCCACCACGCAGATGTCTACCAAACAGTCAGTGTCGCAATGGTGAAGTAAACGATTTTACGCTCGATTTACGAAAGCGTTCGCAACCAGAATACTCGTATGATCACGATCGTTTATTGTGGGTTTTATTGACATCGTCAAACACTGTCGTACTACAAAATGGTGTAGAAGCTCATGTGTGTGATCATTATGAACGTTGCTGTGGTGATATTATACAGAATAATAATATTCATTGTGGCAACCGACGTCAGCCGATTGTATCCAACATGCGTACAAATAAACGAGAACAACTATCTAACAGTCTCGAATTTCCGTGGATGGTCGCGTTGCTTGGCCAAAGCGCGAACGATATAAAAACAAAATTAATATGCGCCGGAAGTTTAATACACCCAAGAGTTGTGCTGACCGCTGCCCACTGTGTAAATATCAGGACAATACAAAATATTACACTACGTGCCGGTGAATCGAGTACCAATGATCGGGCAGCCGATTTTCAAATACGAAACGCAATCGAAATTGTACAACACGAGGATTATTATAATTTAACAGGATTCAATGATGTTGCACTCATTGTGACCGAATTTCCCTTCAATTTGAACGACAATGTACAAACAATTTGTTTACCGACACAACAGATGATACCGAAAAGTGAGCCAGAATGTTATTCAGCTGGTTGGGCTATAAATAATGGTTTGTCTCATTTTGATATAATAACAACAAAATTGCACGTCTTACCATCAGCCATATGCCAAATGCAATTGCAACAAACACGATTGGGTCAACATTTTCGATTGGATTCGTCGTTTAAATGTGCGGGTGGCACTAGAGGGCACGACACGTGTACTGGAGATGGAGGTGGACCGCTAATGTGTCCGATGTCAGACGATCACAAACGTTTCTATCAAACTGGAATTGTTGCGTGGGGCATTGAATGTGATAGTGAAAAGGTTCCTGGTGTTTATGTAGATGTGGCCGTGTTTCGAACTTGGATCGATCGTAAAATGGAGGAAAGACATTTTGGAACACAGACCTATACGAAATAAAGAACTTCTGTATTAACAATAATTGGGTTTGTTTTGAGATCGAAAATTTATTTTAGGCACATAGGGCGTCAACTAGACTGGACACTGGACTATCTAACTCTATTTGGGGCTGTGGCTTTTACCACCCTCACGATTTGCCTAGTTGTTTGGCATGTTTCGCACCGCTCTTCTCCAGGTCATTGCTGGCCTTCCTACTTTTCTACCCAATGACAGTCTCGTTATGTCAATGTGCCTTTTTCTTAGTATGTGTCCTATCCATCTCCATTTTCGCTTCTTAATTTCGAAATCTAATTCGATTTGTCTGGTCTGCTGCAGAAGTTCTTCATTTGTGATAGTGTTCGACCAGAAAAACTTAATTAGCTGTCTGAGGTATTTATTCACAAATACCTGAAGTCTTCTGATTATCTTCTGCGTATGTTTCCATGTTTCATAGTCATACTGCAGTACTGATTTTACACAGACATTGAACATTCGTAGCTCTGTATTTCTGGATAATCTGGAGGCCCCCTTTGGCATCCTCTTGTCTCACAATCTACCAATTCCCTGTCTGATTATCTCCAGGATCTTTTCTGGGATTGCCGGTTTGGTTGGTAACCAGACGCACGCTCTTGTCCTGCTAAGATTCTCTTCCCTGTCTACAGCCACCAGCCTCGCACCTTGCCACACCTTGCCTACCTTCGCTACAGCCTTCTTATACAGATCGACTGATATGGCATCCGAGCACGCTGTTAATTTGATGAGTTCTTGATACCATCCCGCATCGCTATGGGATGGAGAGGGTCCCGGATTTTTACCTTGTACCTTGAAAAGACGGAGTTTGTGCATTATACATCAATCTCCATTTTTCCATGGTGGTTCTCCCGTCTTCACGGTCCTTCACGACGTCACTGAAAGACTTGTGTTTAGGCATAACCTTGTGAAGAGTTTTTTTCTCCGTTTGCAATATGGCCCGTTTTGTGTCGACAGGTCATCCTAGGATTGCTGTCTTTTTAAAACATGCTCTCTCTCCGAGCTGTCACTGACGACCATTTTCTTGGCACATACTACGGACTTCTTTTGTTCAGCCGTGAGCTGCCTCTCAGGGGTTGCAAGCCATCTGGCCACAATCCTGAACGCCAAACGTCTATTCCTGTAGTGATGCTTTGACGGAGGGACGTAAGTCAATCGTCCATCAGCAGTGCTAGATTTTCTCTGAGTTTTGCTCGTCCTTGGCTTTGGTGATCTGAATTTTTGAGAGAGCCCCACCTTTACGGTTTGAGTTCTCTCTTGTTGTTTCCGGTCTTTGGATAGTGCGCTCTCGGTTTTGTTTTTAATTATTTTGTGTAAACATTATGGTCCCACGAGTGTCGTATAAAAATTGGTCTACCTGCGCAAAGATCCTTATACGCTACTTACAAGTGGAGATCGCCAGGTATCCAGAAGGCTCCGAATGTGACTGGACCATTTTAAATGGGCCCTCAGCCTGGTAGTTTGATTGCACGGGTCGCGTAACAACTTAAACCGACCCATTTGCCGTCATTTAGCGTGATCCGCCCCATAGCTAGGTCTCTATGCCCACCCACCCTAACAAACGAGGAACTGGAGGCGTCGACATTGTGAAGTAGAGTTATTGGTAGTAAGATGGTGAATTTTCCAATGATCCGTGAGAGTGCACTTATTTTTATTTGCTGCTGGTGTTTCTTCAGCCATCTTCTTTATTTGCTTAGCAATGTTTTCATATTTGTTCCGATTTTCCGCCGTATTATTATGACAGAGCTGGAAATTTAGTTGGCGGTGTTCGACAATTTTTGTCCATGTATCATCATTAACCCATGGTTTTCTGACGTTACTTAGGGAGCGAATTATACATGTGTACCAGACTTAACGTATAGGCTTCCCATTTGTTCCCATTTCTGATCGATGTTACTGGTTGCAGCGTTTCTTTGAATGTATTTCTGGTCTCAGTATTTTTTAATCTCTCGATGCGGCAAAATAATATATTCACCTATACAAATAAGCCTAATCACTAAGCGGATGAAATCAGACATAACATAGTCAAACGGGAGAGGCGAAGTTCCCGTGTGACGGAGTATTAAAGTAATTAGACCAACCAAAATAATATAATTCAAGATAAGGGGGTGGGATATATGTATACAATATCATCACGCCACAATCATTTTATTAATAAAATCTCGAGTTAAGTATTTCGTTTAATTCAATGGCGTCATCATCCGGACGAACCCTCCTGGCGAAACAATATTACTTTAGGTCTTTAACGGCTGGTTGATTCAGAGCATAAGCTGACAATCACTGTTATCTTTGGAGCTGGAGCATAACTCCTACTGCTTTCACGTTTACAGTTTAGGCATCTCACATATCATATTCCACAGAGACTACTCCCGAGTACTGAATAGTTTGAGTATTGTTGGCGTAAATCTTTGAGTATTAACTCACAGTTCATTCACTCTGGAATATTGTTCAGTATTGGTCGTTTTGTCTCAAAAATATTCATCACCTGTTACTGATTCCATTATTCGAAGCTTTTGATAATCGGATCGCTTACTTCATGAAATTGTTTTAACCTTTATTTGATTGGTATGATGGAACGAAATTACGATAAGCGGATCGGCAATGTAATTTCTGAGGAAATAGAGTATAGACTCTCTGCTCAGACTTTGAAATGGTCAGACTCTCATGGAGGATGCGAATTGTACTAACCATCTAAGAATGCTTTTCTCGGAGCATAATATTGGAATCGTACAGTGCGAAGTCTTACTTATTTCCTTGCAGCTAAGAATATATGCGCGTCGTTAACAATTCCAAGGCCACAAAACAGATGAGGCTGAGTAGTTCGCTCCAACGACTCCAGTTCTCAAAACGATAGTTTTACAAAGTAGTTTCACAACTGAGGTTTAAATGGATTGGAGGATCTGTAATCCTTTTATACCCATAACAGAACACTTTTTCTGTAATATAAGAGTTCCAGTTTAGTTAGTTGTGATAAGATTAGTTTGACATTGATAATGACCTTTAAATCTAAGAAGGAGATAATCAAATTGGAGGTCTTAATACTTCGTAGTACTCGTTTTAGTTCAACTGGTGAGCATGTATTTTAACCACATCATAACCTTCATTGTGAAATTCAAGTATGAAAGGAGTTGAACCATGAAGGAGGATTATGTCGTCATAATTGTACCTAAGTCATCCTTAAGATACTCTGGAGAGGAAATATTAGTTCACAGGTACAAACTACATCACGTTCTCACAACTCTCCTGAAAACTACAGATAGCCTGAAACAGGTATAATTATAAGCTATACAATGCACTCAGTATGGTACTGAGGAAATAGAGTATAGATTCTCTGTGCAGACTTTGAAATGATCAGACTCTCATATTGCATGCGAATCAAACTAATCGTTCTGGATGAAATTCTAGATTTCTATCCATCACAGATATTACATGGTAACCGTTCCATGACTTTCGTCTAAAAAAAACTTCAGGTGAATACGGAGGTTTAATACCAATTTTAACCAACAACCATACTCATTTCCAAATCCATAATGTTGGAATCGTACCGTGCCACGTCCTACTTGTTTCCTTGCAGATAAGAATATATTCGTGTCTTTAATAATGACAAGACCAAAAGTATCACAACTGAGGTTTAAATTGAGCCGAAACAGGCCATCGTTTGCACCTTCTTTTACTTCTTTCTAAAGGTTACTCTATCCAGTGCTGGCCACCAAACACTCACTGCATGCATAAGAACGGATCTTACTACGGCAGTGTAGAGCCAGTGTACCAGCTCCGGTCGGAGACCCCAACATCTGCCTATTGCATTCCTACACGAATACATCGCCGTCGTAGCTTTGCTGATTCTCTCCAAGATATTCGTCTTCCAGCTTAGTTTACTGTCTAGGATTACACCCAGAAATATTGCTTTATCAGTAAAGACTAGTTTGGTGCCATTTACGGTAGGTGGGTCAACTACCGGAATTTTATATTTCTTAGTAAAGAGTACCAGCTCTGTCTTAGATGGATTGACTCCCAATCCACATTTACTGGCCCATCTCGCAATAATAAGAAGCGCATTCTGCATTACCTCCTTAATGGTCGGTAAGAATTTACTTGATACCGTGATCGCCACGTCATTAGCGTAGGCCACCACTCCTATACCTTCCCTCTCCAGCTTCAGAAATAATCAATTGATCACCATGTTCCAGAGAAGAGGGGACAGGACTTCCCCCTGTGGGGTTCCCCTAACCACTCGCTTTCTTATAGTTGACTCCCCTAACTCTGAGTTTACAGTCCTGCTTCCCAGCATATGACTGATCAACTTGATTATGGAGGATTCCACTTCCATGATCGATAATCCTTTCAGGATTGCAGCTGTCTGAACGTTTTTAAAGGCGCCCTCAATATCAAGAAAAGCTACCAAACAATACTCCTTTAGATGAAATGATCTCTCAATTGTGCGTACCAAGGCATGTAGGGCCGTATCTACCGATTTACCCTTACAGTAAGCATGTTGAGAGGCTGATCATTTCTCCTGTTTTAAGTTCATACTAATATGTGTTTGTACCAGCCTTTCCAGAGTTTTCAACAGAAAGGATGATAATGTTAAAGGTGTAAATGGATAGGATTTCTTAAGTGACATGCTTAAGATTGGATGGGGATTACTTGGTCAGGGGTCTTGACCAGAGGGTTTGTTTACTTTAGTATGCGACTACTTTGCTGCATAGATAATCCTCTTACATACTTTTAAACTTTCTGAAACTTTTGAAGCTCCACTAGGTGCCTTTCAGGATTGTGGTAAAGTTTCCTTTTCCTAAACCTTATATATTGAGATGCAGGCAGGGCCTAGGCCCGCAGAATTTTGGAATAAATAATCCTCAGATATCCATTTGGAACTCTGCTGAGTACTCCAGGATTATGGTAACATACCTAGGATCACCGTAACTGGTTGGCTTGTACATCTTATATCATATCATATCATATCATATCATATCATATGATATCATATCATATCATATCATATCATATCATATCATATCATATCATATCATATCATATCATATCATATCATGCCATATCATATCATATCATGTCATATCATATCATATCATATCATATCATATCATATAATATCATATCATATCATATCATATCATATCATATCATATCATATCATATCATATCATATCATATCATATCATATCATATCATATCATATCATATCATATCATATCATATCATATCATATCATATCATATCATATCACATCATATCATATCATATCATATCATATCATATCATATCATATCATATCATATCATACAACTGAGGTTTAAATTGTATGATTTTGGGATCTGTAATACTTCTACGAATGGCATAACACTTTTACTGTATCAGACCCATTCTACTCTGTCTATAATTTTTCAGTTCCAGCTTAGTAAGTTATGATAAGACCAACAATTTTGAAATTGTTAATGACCCACATGAAACTGTTAATGAGTATTTCGTCTACAGTATAACGTTCATAGTAAAATTCAAGGATTTTGAATCTGACATTTTTCTTATCACAGATAGTATGGAAGGAGTTTAACCTAGAAGGATGAGTATGACGTCATTAATGAGTTAAATTGCGTGGTTAACCTGTAAGAGCAGGAAATGAGACAGAATAAAGAATGAATTTACCAATTCAAGCTTATAAGATGCCTAATTGGAGAGAAAATACTAGTTTGCAGGTAACTTTACGATCTCCCAAAATCTGAAGATAGCCTCAAACAGGTATCAAGCAGTTTTCAAAAACTTTAATCATATCAACCGATTTAATTAAATCGTCTTCCAATCACAAAACACTTAATTTTCCTCATTTCGCCTTAAAATTGCCATAAAAATAATTTACAACATATTGAGTTTCAGCTGTATTCGAATTTTTTATTGTTTTTCTCGTTTTTCGTGAAATAAAAGAAAAACATTAGCGCACACGACATAAACAACGCATAAAAACCGGAAAAACATTTTTAGATTTATCAATCATCGATTTTGCGTCACACAAACTCCGCATAAAAGATTAAAAAACGAGTTAAGCGGTTTCTGGGTTGACATTGTCTCCCCTACCCCAGTTCTCCATATATAATGGGGTGGTGGAAAAATAATAACCAGTCTGGCAACATAATTTAATATATGTACTATGTGCTTTGTTGTATATAGACTTTCGACTTTAGACAACAACATAATAATACAAATCAATTTTTATGGGTTTCTTGTGGGGGTTTATCAGCCACCCTCGCATATTGTTTCATGTGTGTGAGTGTGTGGGTGTGATTTTATGATAAAAACGACAAATTGACATTTTTTGTGCCTTGTGTATATCGATATTAGTTTACGTATAAATCGATGTGGTGTATACGACATTGTAATAATCTTCACCTGTTCCACATTTGTTTTTGGTTTCTTTATGATGTTCTCGGTAAAATTAATCTGGCGACGTAAATCTTATATATATATAAAAAGTATATATTTGGTTTTTTAAATTAAAACCCCAACATAAATATAACTTGTTGGTCTGTCGGATGAAGTTTATGCTTTATCTTACGTTGGACTTGGTTTGATAATATAAATGTGTTACCTCTTTGTACGCATAAGTATCAGATAAAGTTAGCAAAGTTGTTATTAGTTTTGTTGTTTTTGTCTTTAACCTATTGTACAGGTAAGGTAACCTTCATTAATATAAAGTTCTATTACGTTGAATTTGTTTGACCAACATGTTCCAAATGGGTATGATGACCATGCGGATGATCACTACGATAGATATATCCTTTACACAGTAGTGCAGTCGACCAACTCAAAGCGACCATCAACTGACGACTCCAATTACCAATGTGGTTATTATATTATTTCTGAATTAGACCCAAACTATCTGACGTCTTGGACAACCCGAGCCTGCTCTTTTGAAATCAACACAAAGATGTTATGCATGGATGTGTCCATGTTTTCAAACAAGGTGGCTGCTACAGCACACTTAGATCGGTGACGGCCCGTTGTGATACCACAGGATCTTACTTCCCTATTATCTTTAGGTGTATCAGTTTGAGCTACTTAAGTAGCTTGGTAAGTCTTGCACCTTATAGTTTTCGAGATCACAGCCCATATTAAAAATATACTCAAATATTCATGTCTTTTGTATGTCAAAGCTGGGGATGAGCATAGGAGGTGGACTAACGTCTCTTCCTTTTGTAAAAGTCATTTGCTTCTAAACCTAGCCTCCTCGCATGTTCCCCAAGTAGGCAGTGTCCTGTGATCCCCACGATTGTTTTTAGTTCACTTCTTCGTAGGGAGATCAGTGTCTTTCAGAGTTTTAAGTCCATCTTTGGCCAGACTTGCCTTGCTACCCTGCATTCCCCATGACATCCGAGTGGCCAGGGACATACAGACATAAGTTGGTCTGATTTCTACCAGCTCTAGAATTAAAGTCATTAAAGTATCGAGCTCATCAAATTATCCAAATTATTGTAAAATGAGCCTTTATCATGTAGCTGACACATCAGTGGGCATCACAGACTGTCAATTGTATTGACTGGTCTCATGTGGAAGCGATGCTTCGATTATCGATGGCTAGGATTACCGACATAGCCCACTTTATACCATTGATTTTCTTGAATAGCCACGAGTTCCAGCCGATAGGACAGTGAAACGTGTCAGATTTTCTAAGTGACTGTATGTTCCACGTGCACTTCCTTAATCGATATTGATTGGAACGACGAATTGTGAAGACATTAGTTGTTGCATATACTTGTTCATGTAGACTGTCGAACGGTTGGTTCAAATTGTCGAAAGGTCAATATGTTATGAACTATTTTTGGAAAGCCCTACAGATATTTACAAGTAGCATGGACCCAATTATAGATGAGAAACAGGTGTAGTGGAAGATAATAAAGTCACCCAACCTTTGGCACATTCTTGTCGCAAAATAAGATTGAGTTAATAGTTAATAGCATAACAGGTGAAAACGTAAATGATGCCACTCTGTACATACTTCAAGTAGAATTCCTAAAACTTCCCTATCAAAATTCACAAAACGTCCAACGACCTTGGCCATTGTATCATTTTGCTTGGCCATGTCAAGTTAACCATAGAGGTGGAAGAATGTTGTAGGTCACCCTAATACAATGCGAACAGTTATTGTCTTCCAACGAACAATTTGAGCAAATTAAGTTTATTTGAAATGGTGTCGGAAAAATTTAGAACTTCGATAGTTCTGGTCTTAGTCGATAGGAGTGCAAAGAATTAGGCAATTATTGTTCGTTTGTCAATGAAGAGTTTGTTCGACGCATACTGCCCATTAACGCATACTGGGACGTAAGACAAGGTATTTAAATTGAATCACCAAAGAGGTGTGCAGTATTGATTGTAATTAAAAACAAGAGAATAGTTAGTCCTGGACCTTATACTTTGGCTGAAGAAATCTTTAAATGTAGTACCAAATCAGTTTCCATCGATCATCAGTACCATTCCTAGAAACGGTAGCATAAGCTTTATTAAAAACTTTGAAGGTAGTATACTAATCAAAACGTGTAAGCTCTGATATATAAGAAACGAGGTTGTTGCGGTCCGATTGAAAAAAAATATGATTAGTCCAAATAATAATACTGCCGCCACTGTAAACCCACCGACAGTAATTTTGGTTGATTAGTTCGGAGATGCAAAGATTTTTGATAACTGTTCGCTGTTATTAATGAGAACAAAGATCGAAAAATAAAAAAAAGTTGTTAAAAAAAACGGGAGGAACCGGGAGAAAAACGTCGTGGTCACGAAGATGGTCGCATCACCACAAAAATAAAAACAAAATTAATCGAAAAAAAGTAAAAAAAAAATATTACGGAGAGGAAGGCAACCGAACCCAAACATAGTCATTGGAAGGCGATAACGTTTGTTCACCTCTTGAAGAAGAATAGCAGTTAGTGTGACGGGGTATAGTGGGGGGAAAAACAAAACGCCGAATAAAGTTGTGTGTCGTGCTCCTATTGCGTTCCTCGGAGCAGCAGTTTTTTTTGGAGCTACATTTCAGAGAGGGATCACCGGAAAAGAATAGCAGCAATGCTAACGGTAATGTCAAGAACCATTCTTGGACAGCATGGAACACATCTTCGATATTCAAATAGTTTGTTTTAGGAACCATCAATTAAGAGTCTATATCTATCTCTATCGCTAAGCATGTATGAATGGGAAAATGGGAGTATTACATAACCTGAATGGCATCACGTTGAACTCCCATAACCCGTTGCTTGTCGTATATACTGTCTTGGTATAGTAATCTGGATCTCAGATCCAGTTTACTGTACCATTTAACCTTTGAAAACGCATCCAGCTGGTCATCGTTTCATGGTAATGGGTTGCGATCGTTTTATCGTTCAACCTTCGGTAGTTCACACATCAACGGATCGATTCATCTTTCTTCTTGACTGAGGGCAGTGTGAAATCCATTCATAATGACTCCTATTTCCCCCTCTTGGTCAACATTTTCTGAACTTTGTGTGTTCAGCAAGTGGTAATCTTCTTGGTAGTTGCTTGATGGGGAGAGTATTCCCAGTATTGATTTTATGTCAGACGGCATTTGTTATCCTCACATCTTAATCTTCACTCACTTGATCTCTCTGAATTTCGTATAGGCTGCAATCTGCTATTGAGATATTGTAGAATTGGTTTGACTGCTGGATTGTCGGTATCTATGCGTTGATTCTGTCGATCCTGTCAACTGACAATCTCGTCCACCGGCTGGCACTTAGCAATTTGTTCGCCATTGCTGATGTAATAATTTTGTTAGACAGGTTTATTAGTTGAACTGGTGCCGTTACTTTTCTGGCTGTTACTTTTGTTCGGCCAATCATTATACTCCCTTCAAAATAATGCACCACTATACATTGGCTGATAAGCAGTGCTAAATCGCCGTATTTGACTGCTAAGATTTTAACCATAGTGAAGGTGAAGTGAAGACTAGTGTTATGTGGCAAGTACCCCAAGTAACCAGTGGCAAGTTGCTAATTTTATTCTCTGGTGAGAGTCTCTGGTATTTATATACATATTGTAAAATTAACTTTTCCCAGATATTTCAGTGGATAAATATACCCAGATAAGCAATGTGTAGTAGGGAATGGAATTTGGATTGAAATAGGATTTTCGTGCGGGTTGGAGACAAATAGAAGAATATTTTCTAACGAGATGCGGTCGTGCCATACAATTATAGTCGACAGCCTGTAAATCGATATGTACCAGAACATCTCTACAAAGTCAATACCCTGATACAAACGGATAGTCGGATCTACTGTATATAGTATTGTTAAGGTGTGTTACAAAAAGAAAATATAAGATAAATTTGTAGAATTTTTCAGTTTTGGAAAATGTTAATTCGATTGTACAATACGAATACCAAACAAAAAGTTATAAATTAAATTATTTTTCGTACAAACCCATTCATTTGGAATAGAACTTACTTTTGTCTTTGTGTACGTATGTATGTGTTATCATCTAGTTTAGAAAATCCAGAAGAAAATAATTTTCTATTTGTTTTCTTTCCTTATGTATGAACACATAAAAATTAAGGAATTTAATTTTAATTATTAATTAGTGCTGCTACATAGATAAAACATAATAAAATAGTTGGTTTTTTGTTTAAGATACATAAATAATGTTGAAATTAGTGTTGTAGGTGAGCTCTCCATAATTGTTTTAGACTGGGCGAGAAGCATGTAACAGCTAGGTTTTTAAAATTTAGAAGTGACAGAGACATGATACAACCAGAGTACTATATAGTGTCTAGATCACTCGTCGGACGGTCCAAATCTGAATAAAAAAACTTTATCTGTTACAAATAGCAATGATACTGTTACAATTTCGCCGAGTGGTTATTCTAATAATTTATCCGGTTTGATCACTGGATTGTGAGTCTTAAACTCGCAAGATTAATTTTTACGATAAATTTATTTCCCAATAAATTCCACAATTATTTCACAAATAATTATTACTACACTTATTTTACATAATAATTATCTCTACAATTATTTTAACACTTCACTTTCACTTTTTATCACTTCCCGATATTAACACTTCGAAATTCAAAACTCAAATGTCTACACGTATTTATACGACGCAAATATTTGTAGAACATTCCATTATTTTTCATCTCTACACTTCGCGAATATTCTTTTCGTCGTATTTTGTTCGCTCCTTTAATTTCATTATTTATTTTTATTTTGTTCGGATGTGTAAACATTTGGTTACAGGGTAACCAAACTACTGCTTTAATTCATAACTCTTTTTAGTTATCTCTGGTGACATCTGTGATTCGTAACAATACGTAGTTGACGTTGCTGGTAGACAATATTGGTGTTGTGCTAAATTGAAACAACATTGCATCCTCGGATAGAATAACAACAAGAAACTTTCCTTGGAATCATTTCTTGTTATTAAAAGTGTGTTTGGTCATTTTTATTCTAATGATTCCAATAAGAACGTTGCTAGTACTATTATTATACAGGTGGAAACAAGTAGGTCGGCCACAGAACACTGCGACGTATAATATTTTTTTGTGCTACATTATGCTTGCATTCCTGCTTAAAAGACATTGGCGTTTTTTCCTCGCGGATTAAGCTGCTTGAAAAAAGGCAGTTCATCTTTCAGCTATATGCCATACCGCATACTCTTCTGCTCGAATTAGGGTTCTTTTCGACTCCTTCTGCTCAGAAAATTCAAGAATAAAAAATTCCCGGAATAACCACCGTGTGGCGCTCTCATCGTTCCGATTTGAGTTCTGTTTTTTGTTAAGTTTTTACATCTATGGCACGGCGTTTTAGAAGTGGTGCTTAGATACATTACAATGTTAAGAGAGAAGAAACCAAGAAGCGGCTAAGGCGCGAGGAGCTGTTTGATGTCCTATTCCACGTTTGCAAGTGCGAGCAGTCGAGATTCTATGTTGATGAGATGAATTGCTTGCGATCCGGTCATGAAATCCATAAAAGCAGCAACATCACACAAATAAACCCGTTCATCGATAAACTTGGTCTACTCCGCGTTGGGGTCGGTTAGAGAATGCCGACATATCGTATTCATCTAAGCATCCAATTATTCTTCACCCCAAATCAAGGCTCAGTATATTGATAATACAAACGATCCAACTAGAGCACAAACATGCTGGCGCATCTTTATCGCTAGCCATAGCGAGGCAGGATTATTGGTTCCAGGGTGTCGCAGCTTGATGCGGAGAATTATCAACCAATGTGTCACTTGTGCAAAGCACAAGGTACAATTAAAAACTCAGCTTATGGGTAATCTACCAAACTGCCGTGTAGATTTAGTTCGACCGTTTCTTAAAATTGGGATAGATTTAGCCGGCCCATTACTTATTCGAATGAGAAAGGGGCGAGGACAGAAGGATTTTAAATCCTACATATGCCTATTTATCTGCCTAAGCACTAAGGCAATTCATATGGAATTGGTTGGCGATCTGACCAGTGAGGCATTTTTGGCAGCCTTAAAAAGATTTGTATCCAGAAGAGGAGTGTGCCAAGAGTTGTTTAGTGACAACGGCTCAAACTTCATTGGAGCTGAGCGCAAATTGAGGGAATTCTAAATTGAAAAACGATTCTAAATTTGTCTCAGATTATCTTTCTAGAAACTTCATATCATGGCACTTCATTTCACCCGCAGCACCTCATTTTGGCGGCGTCTGGGATGCAGGTGTTAAGGCAGCGAAATATCACTTACGCCGTGTAGTTGGTCGTACTGTATTAACGTATGAAGAAATGGTCACGCTTCTCACAGAAATTGAGACCATTTTGAATTCGAGACCACTATGCGCTATCAATTCTACCGATATCGACGCACTTACACCATCACACTTCCTGATCGGCCACTCAGCGACAAGGATCCTGGAGGTCGATATTACGCATTTAAAGCCAGGCTACCTAACAAGGTGGCAAATGATTCAGCAAATGACACAGCATTTTTGGCGTCGATGGGTCATAGAATATCTCCATACACTGCAACCTAGGCCAAAATGGAGAGAAAGGCAGGCTTCAGTCAAAATCGGCGACAAAGTTGTATTAAAAGAAAACGCACCGGTAAATCATTGGCCACTAGCGAAAATCATAAAACTACATCCCGGATCCGATGGTTTTATACGAGTCGTAACGCTGATAACGCAATCCGGCGAACTTATGCGCCCCATCACCAGATTATGTGTACTGCCTATTTCAGACGAGAATGGAAAGTCATCAGAATCAGAATCATCAGGAAAAAATGGGCACAGCAAGTTAACTATCATTGAACCAGGTGGTTCAAGGACGGCGGTATGTTCAAGCCACTGATTATAAATGAAATACTAGTTATAATGCAATTTAACTTATACTTTCTTGTCCCAAAATTGTGAACAAATTGTGAAATTGACCTTTTGGGTAGCTATCACAACTTTGTCATCTATACCTCAAACCAAAATGTACTTCTTATTTTTGGTTGCGTACTCTCGTTATTAGTAATTTATGTATTAACCAACAACCTGTTAAAACGTGGGAAATCAAATAAAGCCACGGCTATAATTAGCAAGTGGGCTGCCCCAACACGTCAGTCAATCGAAAATGATGAACGCATAGTGGCAGACCATCGACATCGAAAACCGACAAATACATTGATAGAGTAAAAGAAATGATGGTTAATTACCGCAAATAAACCATCAGAGAGATAGCGGAGGACACGAACATTGCTTATATGAATCCGTCCAAGACATTTTGGTTAATGATTTGAGTTTTCGTTGTGTTGGTGCCAAAAGACCTTAATTTAATGCAACGCGTTGACGTCGCAAATGACATGATTTGCCAGGCTGAATCCGATCCCACATTCATCAAAAGGATCATCACATTCATCAAAAGGATCATCACATTCATCAAAAGGATCATTACTGGAGACGAGATTTGGGTTTATGAGTAGGACACGCAATCCAGACATCAGGCAAGTGAATTTCGTTCGGCTAATGAGACGAAACCAAAAAAAAACATGTCATTTTCAGTCAAAAAAATCCGCAATTCTCACGGTTTTCATGGATTACATGAGTTTTTGCCAGAAGGCCAGATCGTAAACAAATAGTATTTTTGGGCGTTATGAGACGTTTGCCTGAAGTAATTTGCCGAAAGAGACCAGAAATGCAATACCATTCAACAACCACCGAATTCACCTGATTTGGCTCCTTGTTACTTTTTTCGGTTCAATCGAGTTAAAAAACGCAGCCGAGAGGAAATAATGGAAAAATCGCAGGAAGCACTGAACATACCGAAAACCGATTATAAAAAATATCTTCGAAGATTGGATCCAGCGCTGGCATAAGTGTGTTGTAGTCGATGGGAATTACATTGAAAGGGACAATATAGATTTAGATTAACTTTCTGAATAAATTCCGAGAACTTTTTGATCAAGGTGTGTGATACATATGTAAGGTATGTGATACAGGTAAGCTTAGTAATATAATTACCAGACAGCGAAGGAACTGTTAGATGTAAGATCTCTTGATCACGACATTACACAGACAATACTTCATTTTCATGTTGCCAATCTATGTGTACATCTTTACAGCGTGCATTAATGCACAGACTTCAGTTAGGCATTTGGTTCTATTTTGCATTGTAAGGCGATTAATTGTGTGACAGGGTTTGGATTTTCTTTCTAATTTGTAAAATGGTTCAGCTTGCATGCATCAAATCGTGATCAACCAGTAGTAATCGAACGCTCAGGTGCTCTTGAAGGATCACACATTGGGCCATGGGTTTTTCTTGTTTTTTTCTCGATATAATTATGGAAGTTATCAAATTTCTTATGTACTCATATGTTCTGAGATATTCATATTTTTTGTACTATTATAGACAGTGCATACTACTAGAGATGGTAGATTTTTTGGATTGGTGAAGTCACAACCAATGTCACTGATTGTGGTGGTGTTTTTGTTTGCTTGTGTGTTAGTCGGAACCGTAGAGTCTCAGCTATAGAATTTACAGCTGAGAGTTTGAATTACGAGGAGCGTTAGTTAAAAGCAGCATCACTAAATGATTGATTACCAAACCACTCGGGATAATATTTATTTTTAGTGTAAAATTAAAAATTAGCACATTAAAAATATTTTTAGGCTAAACAGCCCAACTAAGAAGGTCAGAAGAGGGTCAACCGGAAGTCTTTTCCAACTATGTGCTTAGTAGTTACTCTGGAATTCAAGAGAGCTATATACATTTACACACCACAATTACTGCAGGTACTTGATCTCTGGATTGGTTTTTTACCCAGATTATGTGTTGACTTTTTTGGGACTATTGGTCCCGTTTATTAGGTTATCTTCTCTATCCGACATATTTTAATTATAATGTGGCGAGATAACTTCCTTATTACTATAACATGCGCAATGACAACCAAATCTGCTGTTTAAAATATCTGATACCTTTTCAATGCTACCCTTATTGAAAACGTGGTAACTCTAACTCTGTTTAACACAAGTCGTATCCATAAATAATTAAGGAGAGATATCCAGACTGATAATAAGATCTCTGAACAAACTGAAGAAGATATAAACTGATAATAAGATTTCTGTGTATCCTGGCTTTTCCTTCAAGGTTAAACAATTCATTTCGAGCCATAACCAAAGCCTTATCTTAATTTATCACAGAAAGCGTAAAAGGACAGAGTAAAAAGGAAACGACCTTCATAGGTGAACACATTCGTGTTGATATCTTCAGACAGTTCATCAGCATCGGTTTGGAGTCCAAAATCGTTCAACTAAGAAGTTCGTTAATTGGTAGATTTGGTTTTTTTGTGAGATCACAACCAAATAACCCGAACAACGATGAGCGTTACTTGATGAGAACTGCTTTTGGTACAATAATCATTAAATGACTGAATGCTCAAACACACGGGTTCAAATTGCAGGTTGATGATATAGTCCAGAAATATCTCAGGCTTTTTTTTTGGAATTATGGAATTCATTTAGCAAATATTTTGTTTTTATTTTTTTCGCTACGTGGGTCCCCGTGTAATTAACGATATCAGTATATCATCTTATAAATTATGAAACTTCGCTTCCTATTCCCTCTATTTTGAAGTGGATTCTGGATGTGACATATCAGCATATCATCCCATTTAACGGACCAATAACTTGTCCGATAATTCTTGTTATTTCTGTGAAGTATATTGATGGGTTGTTTTATAATAGGACCCAGTTAACAAACTCCGCGTTCCACAAAGGGAGCAAGATCACCCACAAAATTTTTCAATGGTGTTTCAAAAGCTAACATATCATTTCGCCTTGGACAGTGATACAGTCATGAGAACTTGGAATAGATGCTCTCTCAAGCTACTCAAGCTTTAAAATCGTATTAGTGCGCTCATTATACATATATATATATATATATATATATATATATATATATATATATATATATATATATATATATATATATATATATATATATATATATATATATATATATATGTGTGTGTGTGTGTGTAGGTGCTCTGAGCAACTAAGAAGGTCAGAGGTGAGTCAGATGGAAGTAATTTACAATGTGCTGGCTAATTTGCCTTGACTTTGAAAGAACTATACATGTATACACCACAATCACCTGCAACACTCCAGACACTGTCTGCATGTACTTGATTATCAGATTAGAACTAGTCTTGGGTGCTTATATTGACTGTTTTGGCTCTGTTTGTACCTTTTATTAGATAACCTTTCTCTATCTGGCACATTTAAATTCTAGAATATTCAATTTCAGTTTAATTAATCTTCGGATCGATTTGCCAACAATGTTATTACTATTTTGGATTTTAAATATTATTAATAAATAATTTTAAGGCAAAAAAATAATAATATTCAATATTGATCGATTTAAAATTGAAAAATCAATTTAAAAACTATAAACCAAATTGTTCATCCCAGATAGGATAGCAGATTTGTGTAAATATTTTAAAATAAATTTAAATAGAGAGATGCAATCTCTTCCTCTATATATGTACGAGTATATGGACCAACTAAAAATTTATTTAAATTTTTTTTATTTTTAAATTATTATAAACCATTTGGTTTATATTTAACATTTTGTATGCATAAAAATTGTTTAAATTGAAACGATAGAACAATAGTTTTATGTATGTAAATAGTTGCATGTAGCTATATGGTATGTTGGGATTTGGGAGTCATATACAAAAAACCTATCTATCATACTTATCCAGCCTACACATATTGAATATTATTGGCATATAATTGATATATTGGAATTACATTATGAAATATTTTCAGCTATTTGGGCATGTATCTAAATAATATATCAATTTTAAATGATTATCTTAACACGTTGGCTACACATCATATATGTTTTGATATTCACTTGTATAACTTATTATTGGTAACCAAAGTTTTGTGAACTCAGGCAAATATGAAGGTATGCTTGGCCTATATCTCCCTTATCGGGCAAACAGTTTTAAAATAAAAGAAGGCGGAAATCAATCCAGAACTCAATGCCACTAGGGCCCACGGTTCAAACCCACATACTTTTACAGATTAAAAATACCCAATCGTGAGTGATGTTTGGTCTATATCTATATAAATATAGAGTATAAAGTGAACTGATGATGATTAAATATCGAAATCGATCTTCACCAAATAAAATCTACAAAAATCGTTACTATAAGGAAGTTTATACAAAAATAAACATTGTGTTTTTTATATTTAAAACCAGTGACGAAAGTACACAAAAAGTGAAAAAAATGGAAATCCATTTAACCACAAATCTATATTTGGTCGATCTATAATGAGAGCATTCATGAATCAGCAAGCGGTCCTGATGATACATCGCACAACAGAAGGACCGATGGTGATAAAAAAAAAGGTCCAAATATTGTTTGCCAATCTCCCAACTACACACTTAAAAATATTTTTGATATACAATGCAAATAGCATCGCATATACGTCCAACATATGGTTGCATCAAATTTAAATACAAAATTTGTATCGAAAAGTCAGTTGAAGTTATTTACGTCGATTTGCAAAATTCAAAGCATGGTTTAAATCGGATCTAATTTCAATATATTTCGCATCGTAATCTGCAGAGAGATGCAAAATAGCTTTAAAAATTAAATCGATGCTATTTACATTGAAAACCGCAGTATAATGTAAATTGAGTTACTAATTGATTGGATGCTAGTTACATGTTAAAGTTAAATTCAAATCAGGCTTGTAACGAATGAGAATTCAATTTTGTTTGCTTCTTAATATATGAGGAGAATCAAAATTGCTTTGAAAATATTACGATGTTATTTATATTGAAATAACCAATGTAAAGTAATTTGCTATAGAAAAACATTCAAAATTTATTATTTATAAGGAACTGGTTCAATAAGACAATAAACTTCTTGTTTTTTTTTTAAATTTTATTTAATTTAAAATTCATATTTTATTTTAGATATACATTTTTTATAAATACTTTATTACTTAAATAACTTTCCTCCGAGGCTGAAAAAGCCTTTTTATAATTAAACTCACTTTCGATAAATGGCAGTTTATATACTGGAGCGCAGTGTTTTAATTTGTTTGGCCTTTATTAATCGTCAATTTGTAATAAAAGTTGAGGTTCTGCAAAATTTTTAGATTTCCTTTTCTAATAAGTATAGCGTTTTGTTCTTAATCTTTGCAATCGTGATATAAAATAGATAGCCTCTATTTAATTTTCTATTGTACAGCAATTCCTAAAATAATAAAAATAGTTGGCAATGATTAGGTCAAGCTTACAATAAAATTTTTGTAAAAGTGAAATCAATTTTAAATATAGGTGCATTATTAAGTTTTAGATTTCTTACAATCCCTTCATCATCCACCGATTTAAATTGAAGAAATAATTCAATCATAGCACATGCTAATGATGGAATGTGAATAGGTTCAGAGTGATATGTAAACCTTTTTACCAATAAATTGACACTTTCCCTAACCGCTGCTCTTCTTTCCATGTCAGATAGTTCGTGTAAATTTTTCGAAGCCTGTTTTTTTTATTTAAGAGGAAAAGAACTCTTTCGATCCACAATTGCATCGTATAGTAAAAAATCGGCCACGCTGTTCTTCCATGTTTTTCATTTTTTAAATATCTCAAGATGTTTTTTATTTATTTAAAATAAATAATTAATGGAAAATATATAAATACCTGATATAGTAAATCTTCGTTCTCCTAAACTAGTCCATGTTTGTAGACGAAATGCAATTTTGGTTACAACTTTTTTTTTTAATTTCATTGTTTTAATTTTTATAATTAATTGATTTATTAATTATTTAATTTGTTAATTGAAATAAAAAATTTTTTCACTCACTTAAATATTTTTTTAAATTTAAAATATAATTTTAACTATAAAATAAAACCATGGTCGCGATATTTTTATTAGATTATATATTGTTTAAGCTAAAATTTAATTAAGAATTCGTGTGCTTCGATTCAACATTTAACGAGGACTACAAACAAACAAAGTTAAATTTTACTAACCCAATCATTCCAATAGGACGTATAAGTTTCTAAAATATAGTCAACACCTAGATAAAAAATAATTACGAATACAATGGGTTAATACAATTAGCTGTAACATTTTTCTGTATTCTGTTATATTACATATTGTTTGATTTTTGGGCCACAGTTTTCGATTTAAATTGAATCTTAAAACCATGTTTGGCGTTAATTATATTGTATTAGGTTTTCGATGCAAGTAAAACATGAGTTTTAGATGCAATTACACCAAAAACAGTTTCGATTCATTCTTTGTATCTAATTATGATACGCGATTACTTCGTATGTGCCGCGATGCAAGATTTACAACGAAAATCGCAGCAAAATTTCTAAGAGTGTAGAAGTGAGCCGAGGTGGACGAGAGTAAACCTCAGCCGAGAACGAGGTGTACTCTCATCCTTGACAGGACGAAAATAAGAGATAAACACCGATAAAAGCTAGATGGCGTTACTCGCAAGTCTGGAAGATAAAATCAAAGAAGCTAAAAAGTAAAAAGCCAGAAGCATAAGAAATGAAAGGTGAAAACGAGTAGAATGAATCAGCAGGAATTGTTAAGAGAAAACGTTCAACTCCAGAACTAAAAGAGGTGATCCTGGAAAGAGGAAAACTTATTACTCTTGCACCACTGATGGCAGAAAGCAGTACAAGCGCAATGCCAATACTGAAAGAACAAATCGCCATCGGGTATAGAACCGAAGACTAACAAGAACATTTCATACATATCCGTCGAATTCAAAAAAGGAATCTGTTGTTGTAGTCAAGGACCTAAAACCTCAATAGTTCGAGAGCATCTAGAAACAGTAATTGGAATAGACAAAACAGTTGTTAAATGTTGACTCAAGGGGCGTTGTTTGAAAATTGATGAGAGTACCCAATTGCACTGGAGGCACAATTTCGGGAAGTAAAAGGGTAGTGTATTTTTTATCGCATCCTGAACTGTTAAAACAGAACTGATAGATCAAAATTCTGCAAGGATGTCGTGAAGATGGACACTTAGCTACGACGGTAGTTCAAATCAACCTTAATAACTGTGCTCAAGATCTCTTGTAGCAGTCAGTACGGGAAATTGAAGTAAATGTTGCAAATGTGTGTGAGCAATATAGAAACCTCGATAAGAAGATATGGGTATCAGATATATCAAAACGATTTGTGGTAGCCACTAGTTACAGAAAATTGATAGAATTGAAATATATGAGGCACCATTTTGTTAGCAGCCCTGGCAAATTGACCGAGGCTACTAATGAATTACGGAATCACACCTACCTTTCCTCGAGGTATGGAACCTCAATAATTGACTTCACGTGTATGAGCAATTATGTCTGGCCGACAGAGGAATAACATCGAGAGTAAGCGACCTATATTCAAAGTGACCACCAATTTGTTATTTAGAACAGACACTCAATGGTTCAGAAGTCTAAAGCTTTCGACGAGAACATCTTTCTTCGTTTGATGGAGAATGTACTATGTAACAAGAACTTGGCATGCAACAATGACTAAAAGAATACTGGATAACCGTAAGAAGCTTGTTTTCTGGTGAGACGATGAGATTTTAACGCTATGAAGTAAGCTGGAGAAAATACCAACTAGCCCGTCTTTCGAAAAATACTGCTCTAGTACAACCTTCGACGCCAGATTAGACTGAAGGTTGACGTTAGATCGGAAGTGCACAAAGAGCAGTCGGACGTTTTTTTTTGCTTCAACACGAATAGGTATGCTCTATGACCCGTTATGAACTTGGTTAAATAGTAATCCACCTAAGTGTCACAGCACTCAGTATCGCATACTTATGGCTCAAAACCAGACGGAAATACGTACGAAATGCCGTCAAGAATTAGAGTATGACAACCTCCATCAGTATTAGTTAAAGAAACAGTAGCCACGGATAGGTCTTTGAATCACCGATAAATGTAATCAGTCTTTTTCCAGTCGCTCGAGATCCATTGACTGATTGTGCCGTTCATAACGTAACGAACATATTGGGCCTTAATTGTTATTTGTTAGAAATATAATATGTAGAGAGAATAAGAAGTGTGCTAAACAGTTATTGGCGTCATGTCTGATAAATTATGTCTGCTGGGAATACTTAACAAACCTTCAAAATACGTATATCATAATTGCTATCAAGGTTGAAGCGATCTCCACATATTTGTGGAGACAGATTCAAGAATCACCATCAACGCTCAAAAGGTTTTTCCATATAAAAAACAGAGCGTTAAGCGTTACTTAATCAACAGGAAATTGAAAATTCGTAATTGAAAATTCAAAATAGAAAATCCAAAATTCAAAATTCAAAATTCAAAATTCAAAATTCAAAATTCAAAATTCAAAATTCAAAATTCAAAATTCAAAATTCAAAATTCAAAATTCAAAATTCAAAATTCAAAATTCAAAATTCAAAATTCAAAATTCAAAATTCAAAATTCAAAATTCAAAATTCAAAATTCAAAATTCAAAATTCAAAATTCAAAATTCAAAATTCAAAATTCAAAATTCAAAATTCAAAATTCAAAATTCAAAATTCAAAATTCAAAATTCAAAATTCAAAATTCAAAATTCAAAATTCAAAATTCAAAATTCAAAATTCAAAATTCAAAATTCAAAATTCAAAATTCAAAATTCAAAATTCAAAATTCAAAATTCAAAATTCAAAATTCAAAATTCAAAATTCAAAATTCAAAATTCAAAATCAAAAATTCAATATTTAAAATCAAAAATCAGAGATCCAAAATTCAAAATCGAAAACTTCAAATTAAAAATCGAAAATCAAAAATTTTAAATTCATAATCGAAAATCGAAGTCCTAGAAGTCAGAGTACCAGAACATTTACTAAGTCTGAATTTACTAGGTGTGACGTGGTTATTCTTTATTGGAGATATCGACAACTTTTTTCGTGGATTGTTGGTCTTGACATATTCTTACTATGTCAGCCAGTTTGAGTTAGTTTTTATTCCAAATAATAGGAGTGGAAGCAGAGACTGTTGAGTACTCCCTGTGTTCCTGTCTGGCGTTTGATTGCAGTTTTTTGTTAGCAGCAACTAACAATCTGTTAACTATCGTACGTCAACCGATACCAGGGAGACAAATCTGAAACGACTGTACCACTCCTATTAAATAAGGTTCGATGCGAATGTGTGTTAGACAAGGTAGAAAATAAAAATTATTTCAAAAAATTTACAGGTGAGCGGCGCTTGAAGCCGAACATATAACAAACATAACTATGTATAGAGACTCAATCAGATCAAACCGCCAAAATAAATGAATATAAGTGGTTGGTGGTGAGATCAGTAGTGATTCTCAATGTAGTCGGACTAGTATACGCTCGTTTTGATCCAGTAGAGAGCTAAGAGAAAATATATACAATTCATTAATTTGGGTTATCTTTGCACAATTCAACAATTTGTGGGTCAAGATGTCTCAAATCTTTTTAGTTCTCTCTTGATATGTCAATCAATCTGATGTGTTGTTTATAAAAACATTGGCCAACTTTTAACACCGCGCTATCACTTGACCTTTTTGCATGATTTACAGCATTTTAACGATTTTCATTGTCAAATTTATAGAATTCACACAAATAAGCGGGTGCAATTAAACATACATAGATAA
The DNA here is from genome assembly GCA_963932295.1 of Tipula lateralis. Lineage (NCBI taxonomy): Eukaryota > Metazoa > Arthropoda > Insecta > Diptera > Tipulidae > Tipula > Tipula lateralis. The sequence goes on from OZ010737.1 coordinate 37,919,244, forward strand.
CATTTGTAGTTTATAGTTCTAGTCAAACTACTTCAATTTTATCTATAGTACACGCACTAAACAGCTTTTTTACATATCGTGTTACAACGATTAATAGTTTTCTTGCGGTTAGACACATTATAGACCAAAATATAAAAACATGACCGAAAACGATTTCGAGTTCAAAATTATTTTGGTTACGGGCCAGTGACGATGGCATTCAAAACAGTGCTGATTAGTTTGAGTTGTTTCGTAGCGCTCGGTGCCGGTGTACAACCGAACATTATCATCCTGATGGCGGACGATTTGGGCTGGAATGATGTTAGCTTTCATGGCAGTACCGATATACCAACACCAAATATTGATGCCCTTGCCTATTATGGTATTTCGTTGAATCGTCATTATACACCACCGATGTGTACACCGTCGCGTGGTTCATTGATGACCGGAAAGTATCCGATACATTTGGGTCTGCAACATTTTGTCATTGCAAACGATGAGCCGTGGGGTTTGGATGTGCGCGAAAAAATTATGCCGCAATATTTGAAGGATGTCGGCTATAGTACGTATTTGGTTGGTAAATGGCATTTGGGCTTTCATCGACGGGTGTACACACCCACCGAACGTGGATTCGATTCGTTTTACGGGTATTATGGTGGTTATATTGATTATTTTTCCCACACACTATCCGTTCTCGTAAGTAACCCTATACCCACACATCTATACATTTAAGAACCAATAATGATTTTTTTGTTCTATAGAATCATCCTTTCTGGCCACCGGGTTACGATTTTCGACGAAATTTGACAGTCGATTTGGATTCGAAAGGTGAATACGTTACAACAATGCTAACGAATGCAGCGGTTGATGTGATAAACAAACACGATAAAACAAAGCCGATGTTCTTAATGGTTAATCACTTGGCACCACATGCCGGTAACGACGCGATTCCGCTTGAATCGCCAGTGGGCGCCACCGATAAATTTAAATACATTAAAAATCCGATACGCAAAAAACTAGCGGCTGTTATATCGATCCTGGACCGTGGAATTGGTAAAGTAGTTGCGGCACTCGAAAACAACAATATGCTCGATAATTCCGTAATTCTGTTTTACTCGGACAACGGTGCACCATCATTGGGCCAATTATATAATTTGGGTTCAAATTATCCGTTCAAAGGTCAAAAAGATAGCCCGTGGGAGGGTGCCGTTCGAGTTCCAGCTGCCATTTGGAGTCCATTACTGGCTAATCGAGAACGCGCATCTAATCAGCTATTCCACGTATCCGATTGGTTTCCAACGTTTTTAACACTAGCCGGAGTTAGGCCGCTACCACAAGGTCTCGACGGTGATGACATTTGGAGCGCACTATCGAATAACGAAAGAAGTCCAAGAGCTTCGGTCGTTCATAACATCGATGACTATACATCGTACATGAAAGGAGCATACAAATATGTTAAAGGTAATCGACAATTTGGAATCTTTGACTGGTGGATTGGAGACAAAATCTCAGACATTGCAATAAATAATCCCAATGTGGATATTTATTATGAGCTAGTTCGAAATTCGAGCACTGGTCAGGCACTTGCAAAGTATTCACTAACCGATACACCGATCACGGATGCCACAATGCAAACAATTCGAGCGGTGTCGACGATTCGGTGTACCAAATCGAAAAATGTATGTTTTCCAGCAGTAAAGCCGTGTCTGTTTAATATTGAGGAGGACCCGTGTGAACGTGAAAATTTATATTCAAGTCACCAATCGAAAGTGAAGGAAATGGAAACGGATCTGCTAGCCATTGCGGATACAGTACTACCGAAACGCAATCAGCCGAGTGATGATAACGCAAATCCAGCTCTTTATGATAATACGTGGACCTTTTGGCAGGGAGATATTTAATTAAGACGATTGTCTAAATAATTTTAGCCAAATTATGTAATTTATTTAAATATAATTTAAAAAACTATGGATGAGAGTCATCATCTTGCAATATATAAAATCAAACCCTACACAAGGGCATCGTTGGTTCAATGAACTTCCCGTCATAGTATATAGAGTTGCACGATGATGTTCACCAGACGATGTTGAATGTCGCCAAAATTCTGTTTCTTGAGACATAATTAATCGTTTTACCTATAGTCCTTATGTCATGCTGGTACAACATACGTATATATCGGATGAATAATATCGTCAGTCAAAATTGTTGGAACTCGATATAGATTCGCGACATGAATACATCGATACCTGTCTCTTAGTTTGGCTTCCACACGTGACTGTTTACTGGTCCTTTCATAATCGCTCAGGTGAGCATAATTATACTGCGAACCTGTATCCTGAGAGAAGACGAATCAAAAGATAGAGTACCTATTTGAATGGCACAAACTCTTCCATGAGTTTACTCCATGATCAGCCAAATCGCATCCACTAAAGAATTGGCGAAAGAACCGGGTTTTTATTGAATAAATAACGTTTCTGCGGACTATTGATTTAAGAGGTGGTATCACTAAATAGCACCTCCTTTTCTTCAAAGTCGAGGAATTATGCTATTCCCGCTTCGTTTTAGAGAGAGATCGCATCTGTTAGAGCTATAGGTCGCATCTGTTATTCCTATACTCGATGTGTCAGAATGGCGTTATTTTTATAGGAAGTCTAATATTAGCAACAACTGATAGGCCAGGTAGCGTTATTAGATCAGCTGATGCAAAGATGCCGCAAGGATCTTCTTTCCTTGAATTAACAAATTATTAAGAAATTTATTAAGCTGTAAAAGCTTGTTGTCGGCCCTTATCCATTGGTGATGATGTATTTTGAATAGTCTTAGATTTTTTAATGGGTGGGACCCTTTGAATCAATGATACACCGGTTTGGTCATATATTTGGAAGGTCAAGTTTGACAAACTCGATCTCATTTGGTATTGCCGACAGCAAGAAGCTTGCACATTGTCAGTTGCCATAACCAGTGAAGCAGATCAGTAAAACTTGATAACCGAACAATCAAAATTGTTGGCGACATATGTCCATGTCATTTAACTGAAAAGTTGACACAGTTAAAATGGAACTGGATCACAAAATGGACCAACAATTCGAAGTGACATACAAACGAATTATGAAACTCGAAAAGCAGATTATGGATTTAAACACCAAAGGATTCACCCAAATTGGGCAACCATCTCTAGCTAAATTAATTTAAGACCACCAACGTTTGACGGAACTACACCATTTAACATCATCAAACCCCTGTATGAAATTTGGCCACAACAAATGGTTGGTGTAAAGGAGACCGAGTAGCACCACTGAGAAGTGTGGAAAAATAATGTAAGCCTATAGGAGCGCAAATATTTGAATCTGGCCACAGAAGAGATGAAGATTGTAAAGAATTAAAGGGACGATGTCACAGAATGGAAAAGACGTTCAAAGAGTTCGGCGCCGACATCGAGCACCTCGGTCACAACAACATGGCAAGTACAAACCTAATAAATATCGACGTTTTCACCGATGGCATACGAGATCCGGACACGAGACGTGGCAACATGGCAAGTACAAACCTAATAAATATCGACGTTTTCACCGATGGCATACGAGATCCGGACACGAGACGTGCAGTATAGTATTGTCTCCAAAATCATCGTTCTGAAACCATCGTTTGTGCACTTACAAACGAGACTACAAAGAACATCATCAAACCAGCTATCAAAGAACGTCGTGTGCAATTGGAACCAGCGATCGGCCAAAAACCAGTTAGCCATTAGATAATTGGCTGCCATTAGATAATTGGTGGCCATTGAGTTTCCGGGATGGAAATAATAAAATCAGAGGTTGGACTTGTGACAAAATAGAGCACATCTCGAGGGAATGTTGAGAAATAACACCAACGCCGATGTTCTGAAGACCACAAGAAGAAAGAAACAAAGCGACCAAAGAAGAACGTCAAACAACATTGAAGTCATTAAACCTGAATATCACATACTCTTCATCCCCATTTCCAGAATGGCAATGGTAGATGGACGAACCAATATGGTAACGTTAGACACAGAAGCAACGAAAACCTATATACCAAGAATGGATTTTATAAAACGAAATGGATTTGTTTTGATGTTGGACGAGAAACCTTGAGCTACGGTAATGTCGAACTGCATTTGCAATTAAACAGCAGAAAGTAGTCAGCCGTAAGGAAGGATTAACTGAATCCTTGAACAAAGCTACCACTATACTCGAAAACGGTTGTTTGTGGAACCAGTGATGAACTACAGACCAAGGAAATTATGATCGACCTGATTGAGATTTCAGTGTTTCGATGCGGGCTTTAAATGTATCGGTACCGAATATCACGATTGCAGAAATATTAGAGGAATACCACGGAGGAACGGGTGAAGTTCATTAGTGATCAAAAATTTAGCTAATTATAGGTTGAATGGTGTCAAAATTGTGACCAATGTGCAGTGAAAGGACCGGCCAAGAATAACCATGGAGCGATGCAACATATAATGATAGGACACCATTTGAAAGATTTCCTATAGATTTTGCAGGACAGTTAAAAAAACACCAATCCGAAGACTTGTAACTGGCATCGGTCATACCTTCCGTTAGGGGAGACCCTGCTTCGCAGAATCCTCTATATGAAAGTATCATATTTCACTGTACACTCAAACTGTGGAGTATCATTCCCCACGATTGTATGGTATGCTTAAGGCCGCACCATTTCTAAAAATCTACTTGGTTCTATAATTAGATAATTACCATGAACTTCGCGATCTTCCCTCCGTGTTAATATATTAGTTCAATTTCTTTAATAGTTTGCTTTTCATGAATAGCTCCAAAATCTCTTACGGTTAGATGCCCATTACTTTTCAATACAAAACATCCGGATCTCGACATAGAGTTTGATTTTTAACTAGCGCCACAAATTTTTCAATTCCAGTCCTGATAAAATTCCAATCATTATCAAACAGAAAATCGTCCCGAGAAGGGAAGTCGGTTTTGGATGAATTAAAGTTACAATTGTAGGAGTTGAACAGCGATTCAGCCGGTGAAATAGTTTGATGATAAGTCTTCGGTGAGTAACAAATCGCTGGCAAATAGTAGTTCATGACTTCGTTGGCCACATGGATTCCGAACTGCGATAATATCCATGTTAGTGGATGGCGGGCTATAAGTACACTACCACGATAGATGGACAATATTCTTCACGTTAGATGAAGCCTGGGAATTATTGTGAATTTTACTGTAAAAGAATTAAGTGTAAAAATTATATTTTACGATTTTTATATTGACAAACCAGTGATCGAACCGAATAATCTTTTATGATTATGTTCTACGCTACTGAAAAATGATTTTTGTTTTTGTGTTTTAAGCGATTTTTACTTGAAGGAGTACGACATAAAATATTGCAATGAGCGTAATGAAACAAAAAATAGATTACCAATAAGCAACGCCTATTCTTGTGACAATATATGAAAAAAAGAGAAAAAGGATAACAATTTTTTAATAAGTTAAAAGAGACCAACACCTATTTAATATACAGGTACAGGATAGATCTATATCGTATATCTCTTTCGATCAAAATATATAATATTGAAATAAAGGTACTTTTCTCTTTTTGATACAAGTCATAATTGTGTTTAAAAATGAGACAGATAATATCCGTCGATCCTTGGATTATTAAAATTTCGAGACAAAAACAAAACAGAAACGTAATTTTTTGGAATTTTTGTTGTTTTATGAATGAACTATTCTGACGTAACACATTTTTGATGTATGTTGTTGTTGTGTAATTTACGCATAGTAGTAATTCAAGGTCAATATCTACACAGTGAATTTATTTTGTTTTTGATGAATAGCTGTTTTATTGCGTAGGTCAGGCGTGGGCGTTTCAAATGTATCATAAGCAGAATGGGCAGATTGGATCGTTGTGTGTTGAATGAGTGTGACTTTTAAATACTAGATTACTGCATTATCATGCATGTGAAGTTATCCCAGAATTCTATCCCAGAAAATATAATAAATATCATATGGCAACACTTATAAAATAAAAACCCTCTTACACAAATGAGAAGTTAGCCCAGCCCAGGTTTTTGATTTCTTTATCGAATAAAATAAAATTTGAAGTTAGCCCAGAAAAAATTTAATAATGTGTATACAATACATTATATAAAAATCCGAATACGTATTGGAAAAAAACAGAATTTCAGTTAATCATAAAACACTGACTAGTAACTCGACATACCCTAAAATTTATTAGATAAGTACGATATGGTTTAAAGGTAGGGCTATCATAAGTAAACTCTAGAGAAAATAATAGGGAATTCGTTCCGTTGCAAGTGTCCAAAAAACCACCCAGGGACAAGTTGTTCATACAAATTTTGAACTTCTCATCAATTATTCACCTGGTTTGACGAAACTTAAAATGTCTCGGATAAGAGCAGTATGGTTTTATGATAGGGCTACCATAAGTAAACTCTAGAAAAAATTATAGGGAAATCGTTAAGTTGCAAGTGTCCGAAAATCCACCCTGGGCCAAGTTGTTCATACAAATTTTGAACTTCTCATCAATTATTCACCTGGTTTGACGAAACTTAAAATGTCTCGGATTAGAGCAATATGGTTTTGAGATAGGGTTATCATACTTATTCCATTTGAACTGAAATCCTAAATCCTATAATAATTTCAGACTACTTCATGTTAGTTCGTTGGGCCTGACATCCATTTCTTCTTCAAATCTAGGCTAAGTTTGTTGTATCCTCAAATATACAACCACGGACAATATGCAGGACAGGATAACATAAAGGGGTTATCAAGGCCCTGTATCTTCTTTAAATCAGGTATAAGTTCGTATATTGACCAATAAGAGGTGAGATCCAAACCGGTACAGTCTATTGAGAAAATATACAGGGCAGAATTGAAGGAGTAAACGAGACTCAACGAGACTTCTTCGTTCAATTTTTATAAGGGCCGTAAAGATTGTCGATACCCTGAAGGCGGCACAATGTTACGCTTACGGTCAGCTCAGATCTAACAAAAGTGAAACAAGGTATTATCTGGATTAAGACCCATTGTACCCTGCTCTCAAAATTACATCATCACTGTGCCTGAAACACAGTGAAATTCCTATCGAGCTCTGCATGAACTGCAAGTACCGGTCTGTACATAAGAAGGATCATCTGAGGAGAATATTTTCGAAATAGAATGTATAATACAGACGATGGTATCATGGAATACTAAGTCATGGGTGGAGTTATTCAAGGATCATTATTCAAGGATAATTGATGAGAAGTTCAAAATTTGTATGAACAACTTGGCCCAGGGTGGAATTTCGGACACTTGCAACGGAACGATTTTCCAATAATTTTCTTTAGAGATTACTTATGATAGCCCTACCTTTAAACCACATCGTACTTATCTAATAAATTTTAGGGTATGTCGAGTTACTAGTCAGTGTTTTATGATTAACTGAAATTCTGTTTTTTTCCCATACGTATTCGGATTTTTATATAATGTATTGTATACACATTATTAAATTTTTTCTGGGCTAACTTCAAATTTTATTTTATTCGATAAAGAAATCAAAACCTGGGCTGGGCTAACTTCACATTTGTGTAAGAGGGTTTTTATTTTATAAGTGTTGCCATAAGATATTTATTATATTTTCTGGGATAGAATTCTGGGATAACTTCACATGCATTGCATGATCGTCTTGGTTTTAAGGGACTGTCGATATGTATAATCCTTCGAGTTGGTGGCCATGGTTTGTGTACCATCCTCCGTTGGGGCATGGCATCACGTAGATACACATTATCTCGTATATGGAACATTGATGATGTGCTCCGGTTACCTGGCTGTTTTTTTGGAAGCGAATAATGGCTCTCCGTTTGAATCCCCGTTTTGATCAACGCGGATTCGTGGTGGTGTTTTCATACCTTAAATTTTACAGTAGACGCGTTCCTATACAACGGATTGGAAAATACAGGTATTCTAAAAAATCGTGTTGTGGCTGACAAAATCGGAAGGAGAAGGAGTGTAGTGTCTGAGTGGCTTAGGAGACATCAAGTTTTAGTTTACGTGAGAATTATTTATGATATAGATCTGTATCAGATGAGCTTGCTATTTATTATAAGCAAGTTAAACTGATTCAAGCCTGTGGGTTCCTCAGTGTATGAATTCAGAATTTAACGTATTCCGTCTGCCACTCGGATGTCTTTTTTGCTGACTGCAGATGATAATTCCTGTATTATGTTCATCTTATGTGCAATACATCTGTCAAACTATATATTGTCAGTACTATAGGCTGTCATCGAATTATGTAATGTGCAGATGGTTCTTCGGAAACCTTAAGCCTTGTTGTCCTTCGGTAAGTTGTGACTGACGATCTTTGTCTTGTAGAACAATAGAGGGAAAAGAATCAGTTGTGGTCTCCACCGTTTATTTGCTAAGATAAGCGACTTTAGTCAAATTATTGACTGAAGTGGCATTTTCATCCTCAAAAAGCAACAGAAGAATGATGAATGTTTCTTTTTGAACCGATATCACGAATAGCCAACTAGCATATAAGAATTGAACTGCCACGCATTAACTCTTCTTATCATTGTCGAACAATCAAATATATGAACCTCGTCACTATATCTAACCTTCGTCTACATTACAATGGTATAGTAGAACGAGTAACAACTCAGACATGCTGCAGGAAATCCAAAGAGCGATGGAATAGAATCCTCAAAAGAAGAGATTTTCCTAAATTTAACGATATTTAAGATATTGAAATACAGGATGCATATCCATAACGTTATAAATTCATCAGTATAGGTATAGTTTATTGTCCTAATCCCACACAGCATACACTAAATCAATTTCCATATAATTTTTATGTATCAAATCAATATTCATCCTCCTTTCATTATGCTATGGTGCCGAATGTTGCCTTTTTCTATGAACCCTTTTTTTCTGTTTGTCTGTTACATAGCCAGCGGCTTCGAACAACCCATAAAACATGAATAACGATTGAGCTGAGAGAAGTCTATAAAATTAAAATTAAATCAATGCTGTAAAATTACCTTCGGGATATTTATAAAAAAAATTATTTGTATCAAACCAATCCACCCATATCTCACCCCTGGTATATATAAGCTCAATTCCACACTGCCCAATAAAATATATATATTGTATATATCAATTGATTTTAACCCACCCAACTGACGCATAAGATGTGGGAAATTTTTATCAAAAAAAAGGAAATTAAAGTTGTTTATTTGTTAATGTAATATCCGTTTTGGTGTATGCCTGTGTGTTCCGTTCAGCACTAATCTGTTTCGTTTAAAATTTCAAACCGATTTGGTTGTGTATATAGGTACAGGAAGGCGATGTGTGGATGCGGGAATATATTTCACTGATCTAGCTTAATTCAATATAAAAGCTTTCAGACGACTTTTAAGCTATAGGCCACACGTTTTAGGCATTAATGCTGTATGGGCCGGAGGATATGTATGTAAATGAATCTAAATATTTATAAGGGTTGGGTTTATTAAAAAATATACAATTTTATGGATTTCCACCTATGTATGCATAGGTACTCGATATAGTTCCATTTCGAAAAAATTACAAATCTAGATACCATTTAATACCAAGAGCTTTTTACGAATATCATTTTTTTTTGCAGGAATTTTCCGAACTTTTTATCGGTACTATTGATCCAATTTAAAAAAAAAATAATAAAAACTATGTAGTTCTCTCGAACATATATACATGTACATAATACATACATAAAATAAAATGAAAATATGTACTTTGGATACACATAACATTTATGTAAAGCTAAACTAAACGAAATAAAAAAAAAATTATTGAAAAACGAAATTCAAGCATCAATTCATTTTCAAAGTATATTATTTTGATTTTCCAATTTTTTTGTTGTTTCCAATTTGAAGCCAAACAATATTTTTAACATACTTTTCTGCATATACGAGATACTATATACACACACACATATACACAATCGGAATTAATTTCGATTTGGTCGTAACGATATTCGAAAGAGCGTGGAACTATTTATAAAATGAAAATGTGTAAGTCACAACACACATTCTGGTTGGAAAAGTTTTTTTTTTTATAAATTGAAGTGTTTTTTAGCAGCAAAGTGTTTTCTATTATATACATAATGCAAATAGGTTGTAGCACCGGAGGTGCATTGGCAAAAAGTTTTAGCATAAAGAACAGAATCTAATCGATTGGTGTTTGATTGAAACTAATCGATTCTGTAGTCGCCGAGATTGAGGTATTTCAACCAAAGGTATAGTTCGGCATAAAGGACAAAATATTGAACAACACGAAGAAAGGACGAATTCGTCCTTGAAGGATAATTTGATGAGTGACAAGAACTCGGTTTTTTATGGTAGCTCCACAAAAAAAGGGCAGATAAAATACGCCATCTGTCGGTAATAAAATGCAACAGGACAAAAGTCTGAAAATCACCTAGAGATTCGCCTAGAGGCGGGAGCAACGAGTTTGGAAAAATAACTGAGCGTTAGCTGGTCCTAGCCACAGAATGTAACAGTAGCAATATATTTAAAGAGTTGTCAAATACGTTGTGTGACTATATACAATTATAACTTCGAGACAGTAATAACCTATGCTTACTTACCGAGCAATAAGGATTCAGCATAACTCGAGAATGTTAAACGACTCAGAGTCTACAGTAAAGAGGATGGGACTAACCATTATTATCGTTTGTGATACAACTGCGAATCTCACCCTATGGAGCATTTGTCGCCATAGTTGACAGAGAAAGTAGCATGCTTGCTCTGTTATTCGAGGGTTTAAGGATTATTTTAATGTGTAATTTTGTGTGTGTGTGTGCATGTGCGTTGCATGGGGGGTATTTATTAAATGAGGGTTTACTGTTTGATCTCATGCATGTCAGATATAATCTGGATTCTATAAACATGTATGTAGACTCGAGTCTATACATGCTGTATAAGACAGCAGAAAAAAATTATGAACCCCAAAATATAATGTGTAACCAATATGCCATTATGATTTTCTGATAGCTTAGGTTATAATGCATCCGAATGTGAAGTTTGAGGATAATCGTCTGGGTCAGAGCACCTCCAGAATTTTTAGAAGTTTTGGCCCATACGTAAAAATCAGTTTTTTCACTGTGAGATATTGAGGGACCCCCGAGTAACCAATATGTCATTACGATTGTCTGATAGCTTAGGTCATAAAACATTCGAATATTCGGATGTATAATGACCTAAGCTATCAGAAAATCAAATGGCATATTGGTTACTCGGTGTTCCTTCCAAAGCTCACAGTGAAAAAACTGTTTTTAATGTATGGGTCAAAGTTTTAAAAAAATTTACAGATTTTATGTGAAACCTCCTTAAATATATTTTTTTTAATATGATATAAATATTCACGGACAAATTCTGCTGGTTTCAAAAATGACAGCAGAAAAAATCTCTTTAGGGATTGTAGTGCATCTGGTGGTGAGTAGAAAAAATATTTTTTCTGCTGGAGTTTTTTCTGCTGTCTTATACAGCATGTCTATACAAGGTAATTTTCGGATCTGAAATGCCTTTCAAATCCAAGCTGTATAACATAGTTAGCTGTATAATATAATTCACTCAGCCTATGAGAACCTAGTGTAATAGAATACTGAAAACATTTGTGAAAAAGTGAAGAATCTGCTCAATTGAGCCGAACGTACCGAACAGCGTGGTGATTATAGGAAAACTCTTATAATACGACCTCTAATTTAAACGAGCTTGGAAGGTACATGGCGAAGGAATCGGTGAACTGGCCGTATCAACCAGTCCTTAAAAGCACTCTGAACGGAACGCATAAATGTATAATAGGTCTATTTGAGAAGAAAAATGGAAGTTTTAATGAGAGCTGATAGGAAACAATAAGGATACTTTCTGAAGCCAAATTATCGGTGACATCGACTCAGACAAGTAGTGTCGTAGTTTTTGAAGTGATATATAAAGTCTTTTAAAGTACATAACCTGCTGGAAAAACTATTTTAGACCGAAGTATTAGAGATGGGTAATTTACTAGTTCAAACTCTGTAAACTTGGTACGGTTATTTTTAATGTTTTAGCAAAGATAAGAAGTGATTCTTCCGCATCTGGTTTCTATCTTTAGAATCAGAAAACCAGTCCATCAGAACCAGTTCACATATCATGCTGGTATAATAAGAATGAGAGGCCATTCACAGAAAAAGAAATATCTCTGTCGTGTCTTTATTGACTTTAAGGGAGGTTTCCCTTAAGGGAGGTTTTCCGTATAGATTTAACAACACCTTAGGTGTTATTAAATCTATAACTTCATTGGTAGATAAGCAGAGGAGAAATTGTATTGAAGATCGTAATAGGTAACGCTAATACAATTTTTAATATCTTATCAACAGATCACATGTTTGAGGACTGTGAGGAGAGTGCAAACGACCACCTGCGCAGAGTTACACAATGGACATATACTAACTGTTACCGAATATGATCCTTGAGTTTTCTGTTGAACTTGTGATTATCACCCAGGTGGCGCAGTGGTTAAAGCTGCGGCAGTTGAAGCGGCAGGTACCTGATAGGGAATCCTGATAGGGGAGGATGAAAAAGGAATCTTTCCCCATACGATTACGATCAGTGGTGAAAATGAACACATCTATGACCCCCTGTTGGAGTGTAGAATTCATGGGCCAACCCATCTTCCATGTCAGTACTATAGGCTGTCATGGAGCTATGCAATGTGCAGATGGTTCTACGTAAATCAGACCTATGGCCGTACGTCCTCGATTTGGCTGTAATTGCGTAAGGTGAGGACGTAAATAAGCGAACCGCAAAAGAGTTGGAAGTGCCTCGAGCCCCGATACAGATTGTAGAGAACTTGAGATTATTTGCAGATGACCGTCGACTATTTAAACCTGGCCCACTACTTTATTAAGCTGGCAACAAATCACCTTACTTCCGAAGACCAAAGCGATGATAAAATATCCACAACATTTAGATGGAAATTAGTGCAGAAAATAAATCAAGATATATAGCAGCGGTAGTCGATGGAATACTCGAAAAAGGAATGGCACAACAAAGAAAAGAACGTTAAAATAGGTGATAATGAAGAAACAGTCCAACTGTAATATTGGTCACATAGGTTACATAATCCATGAAAACGATGCTCTCATGTTAATATATAATGAATAGGTCGCAGGTTAAGAGCGCCATCGGTTTGATTGTTATTAATTTTGAATAACTTCCCTATGACGAAAACACTCATCTACGTTGGTGTCGGCCAATATCCTGATCGGGAAATCTCGCATTCTCGTTACTTACTGCCCGACAAGGTCGTAAGCCGTTTTTATATACTCGAGCTCAGAAGCTTTAAAGTAATACATTCAACTTTCAGTAAAATATATTTCTTCTTTAATCTCTTTACATCCTTAGCTCTCACCTAAAATGTTAGTGACAGCGTTATAATATTACGATGTTCTTTCGCAGTGATTTTGAGTTCGTGAGAGATCAGAGGATATCGAAAAAGTGAGTATATTGACCGAAGCAATAGACTTACCTTTTCGATATCATTTTGACCCACGAAGTCTAAGTGAGAAAGGCTCATCTTGAATGGCCCTATGCTACTCTCTCGGACTATCGCTACATCTCCTTCTCCTTCGAACGTTGTAGACTAGATCTCAATCAATCACTTCTATCTTCTGCAATGTAAATGAAGAAAGTATGAAGAAGTGGAAAAAGCAGCCGACGAGTTTGAAAACTCACTAATTAGCGCCTTTAAGCTGAGCTGAATTCTGGGGAAGCGTAAAAAGGACACTGTATAGTGGACCAGAGAACTGGGCAGATTAATGGCCAGAGAATTGGGCAGACTAAAGAAGCAGACAAGAAAACTTATAAACAAAGTTATGGAAACCGGTGCAACGCAAGCTTGGGAAGTTTTCTCAAAGAGAGTACAACAAATATATACGATGGAGAACCTTACGACGCCAAATGAACTTAAGATAGGTCTCTGTGGTAATATTAAGGTCACTATCGGATCTATAAAGAAACGTGATGGAGCTCATATAGTACTAATAAGGTAGTTCTAATGAAATCTAATTTCCTATAAGTGTGAATTCTTACAAAGTAGATGTAAATGAACTCCCACACTAACTAGAAAGCTTCAGAGATGGTGACCAAAATACAGGGTCCGGGTGGGATACTTCCGAGTAACCTACAGGAAGGACGGGAAATCAACCTAAACCACCTTGGATATATCTTCATGGTCAGTTAGCCTCTGCGATACGTTTCAAGATGGTGTTGAAAAGTCAGGATAATCCTGATGGATGAAAATCCTAGACCAGGTAAAAAGTTTTTGATATGCCAGTTTGTATTGGTTAATATGCTGTAAGTGATAGTGCACTGCTAGAAAATGCCATAAATTCAATACAACACAGATACTAGAAAGGTGGATCTTTTTTTAAACAACACGTCATTAAGTTGTTGGACGAATTGAAAGATCGCCGGGCAACAAGTAATTTGCATTATTCGGTTGCAATACCACTATGTACGGCTATAGGTCCGATTTACGTAGAAACATCTGTTCATTGCATAGCTTCATGTCAGCCTATATATTACTGACATGGACGATAGGACGGCCCATGGATTCCGCCCAAAAGATCGCACCGCCCAAACGATCGATGGTGAAAAATCCCTTTTTGCATCCTGCCCATATCGGGATTCAAATCCGCTACCACTGCGCCACCTATTGGGTGGTTGGTTAAGTATAATTACTGCAGACAGTGATATGACTAAAGATCGTTCGGCAGGATATCTTTAGGCAAGAGTAATGTCGAAGGATTATACGGCTGACATTACCATAATATATTGTTTGATAAATTTACGAATGTTTGTGATCGCATGCAAAAAGTTATTAACATAGTCTTAGTCCGGTATAGTGAATGGAGCCTATCAGTCAACCATAGAAAAACAGAGATGGTTCTCTCTGACAAACTGGGGTCTTCTTTAAATTGATGCTCGAAACATTGTTTTCGATTGAAAATCCGAAACAACGCAAAATGTGATCAGTGAGAAGCAGGAAGTCTGTTAAGCACTTCTAGCATACTCTCCTTATAGACTGCACTACTTTGAATCATGATTCCTATTTGAGGATCAACTGACTACCTTGACGATTCCGGATATCTTGAAGCCAAAGGCTTCGGAGTGCAAACAAATTTTGAGACTGATGGTTACGTCTGTGTGGGAATACCATCAAATTGAATCAATCGAGCCTGAATGACGCCATCAAATCCTAGAATAAACATTTGCAGACAGTACTGTAAATCTGGTACATCTTTCAGCATCTTTAAGATTTATTCTATAACAAAATTAAGAAGTTTGCAATGACACATGTCGTCGTCCTCCACGGCAAGTATACGATGATTTTCACATTCATCAACCTAATCTCGCACAATCAAATTTCTAGAAAAATGGCTAAATAATAAGACAAATACTTCAAAAATTTAATTATTTCATTTCCTTGGGTTTGCGAATGTTGCTTTTGTTTTCGTTGAAGAAGATGAAAATGGGAATCCCATTAATAAATCCCATTAATAATCTTCTCGTTGTTGTTGTTTTTTTTAAGTCAGACTCCACTTGCCTACACCATTCGGTTGAGTACATATACATCTCTGGCATACAATGTACATTATTCCATCATATATTTCAATTTAATTTCAATTTTCTTTACTTTTCGTTTTCCCGCTTTACTCTGACATTGTACAGTGTATATACGTACTCGTATGTGTCTATACTTTTCACATTTTCCTTTTTTTTGTTAATTTTCTTATGTTTTCCTTATGCTCGTATATACAATGTGTACAGAATTTTATTAAATAAAAATTACAATATTTTACCTCTTCATTGCGAGTGAAGACGTCCCATTCCGTGTGCACGGCACGACATGGCACAACAACAATCTTAATCAATATCATCATTATTTGGAGCGAACATCGTCGTTCGTACATAATGTTTCAGGCAACGACGTTCAGTTTTCATTCATGGGTTCTTCGGGTTGTTGCACATATGTTGCTGTAGGGTGGATGTAATGTGATATATAGGGTGGAAATACTTATTTTATACCTCTTGCATCTACATTTATATATACCTTTCGCGTGTAATTTTATTTTATTTCGCGGTTAAAGATTTTCACGTCTCTATATATTGTATATCAAATTTACATCGTAAAGATTTTTATTTCTTCGATTTTTAACAACTTGTGGTGCAAGTAAGATATATATTTTGTTGTTGGAAGCTTCATGCTCAAAACCATAAATATTAATTTTCTTGTCGTCTAACGATTGAGGAATTAAATTCGTAATTGGGAAGACAGCTTATTTCAATTTTTGCAAATGTAAAGCATGTATAGAGTGTATAGATTTCAATCAGTAATGCATACCTTCAGCAGTTTACATACAGCTTCTAGAATCATCATCATCACCTCCTGTTTAAATTGCAAACAAAATTGGACCAACCAGCTTACTCCTATCTGAGAACATTTCAACTAACCTACTGCCATCAGCCTACCAATCGTGCAGGTTATGCTCTGCTTACTGAAGATATCCACTAGAAGAAGATTACATATAACACTCAGTTTTTTCCAACGAAGTATAAGACTCAGTTTTTTCCAACGAAGCTCCAGGATGAGTACAATGCTATATGGAACAATAATATTTGGCATTCAACTTATCTTAAAGCTAACTCGGTACTCCAGATGGCGTGATTCGCACTAAGGTATGAGTATAGCCCCAAAATTCTGTTTGCCTCTCCAACTTGTTTCTTCAGAATTTCCCAGTGGAGCCTTATTCTTTTGCGCCAAGTGGACTGATAGCAGCCAGAACATAGTTCTACCATAAGTATTGGGAGATGGTTTGTCAGTGTTGTCCTTAGAACCTTTTGTGTTCGGAAATCGTTGAATCTTTGAAGAGCCACTTCTTCTACTCGATCTTCCTTGTTCAAAGCAGATAGTTTTATTCTTCGGCTGAACCTTCGGTAGTGCCGCGCCCTTGATACCATTTACAATTCTCACAAGTTGGAAGGGGCCCCGGTTTGTTCTCCATGGATTTCTGAGAAACGGACTTTAATGCTTATTGATGAAACCACCATATTGATGAAATGATACTTTCAGAATTGATACTTCCATCTTCTTGAATCTTGTCACTGATGGCCAGCATAAGAAATATCTCCCTTATCGCAACACTAAACTTTGAGGGTGCGTGATTATGGCAGCAGAAAAAAACAGAATTAGTTTGCCATACGGACTGACACCCTGGAGACCGATATGCTGTGTCTGATATAGTAAACTAGCAGATACGATTCAATTCAACGTATTATGCACCTTGAGGTAATTTGGAAGACAAAACTTAATTTTAGGGAGCAGGTTTACTTTGGAAACCACTCTTCTGTGTTGGTGCAAAATATGGGCAACCAATCTCAAAAATGGAGGTTTGTCGTCTGCTGTTGTAATCATTGTCCGAGTGATCCCTATTGATCGTATGGAAGAGGAAATAAATTTATATATGATACTAGGTGATCTGGGAATCATGAATATAAAAAAAAACGCTTCCAAAGAATACTGCCCAGGTGACACAGTGGCCCATGCTGCGCGGTAAATGGAGCGGGAGGTACGGCGTTGAATCCCGGGCAGGATTCAAAAGGAATTTTTCCCATCGATCGTTTGTTTGACATTTTCAATGTCAGTACAATAGGCTTGGGTTGCATGGAGCGATGCAATGTGCAGATATTAATACGTTATAAAAATCGGAACTTTACCCGAACATCAAGTTGAAAGTGGGATGTCACAATGGGAGAATTGAGGCTGGGTGACGAATAATACAAAAATAAATCCAACGAATACGAAATAATGTGGTTGTAGCTGAAGTGTCAGTTTGATAGCCAAGCAATTTGGATTTAAGGGAGCATTAAAAACTGTTTGACTGCTGGCGAAAGAAGCATTATGTACCTAAATAAACTGTTTGATCCTCGATTGTTGACTGTTTGAACCCCGATCGTAAAAAAAAACTAACCAGAGTATAAGTAGCAATATATTCAAAGTTTAATCGTCTCCTAACTTAACATGGATCGTTACTTTGACTATAGTATCGCTATGGTTGATCGTTCCTTACCACAGAGCATTGTCGAAAGAACTACGCGGACGTCGGTTAGATCCTATATTAACACCACCTTTGATTGCTTTCAGGCTTGTATGATAACAAATTTTAATTAGTAAATTACTTCTAAGGGCATAGATATTTTTGAGATAAGTCTGACGTAATGACACAGGCTCACCTAAACAGTGTCTATGTCCTAAGAACGTACTAGTCTAGCTTGCAGATACAAGTCTATAGTTGTAATCCAATAAGATGTTATTAAATAGCTAATGGATTTACTGAAGTCACTTTTTTGAGTGAATTATCATTTATATCTTACAATAGTTGTTCGAAAGCTCAGTTTTGGTAAAAATACTTGTAAGTTCCTGGACCTTTGTCTTACAACAATTCTGTATTTTATACAGAAAGCAGCCAGAAAAAATAAATCTACTCACAAGAAATATAAGCGCAACGGAATTTCGTTTGAAGAATATAAAGCCACACGTAACATCTGTGCTAAGGAAGCGAAAAGAGCTGACAACAAGAAAGCCGCTGAGGCTTCCGAGTTGAAAATCTCCGATCGTAACTTTTGATGATCGCATCGGTTGCCAATATTTCTAAAACATCTATTTCAGCATGGAAATGTGCAGATGGTGCTTTTGATGATGGATTCATATTTGCAGGCCGACTTACTGGTAAGCGTATTTAGTTCGAACTCGACCTTAGTGGTCCCAGATGGAGTTACGCCTCCGTCAATTCCGTATTATGGTTCCCAAATGGATACTTTCAACATCTCCGAGGAATTAGTCTTGAGAAACCTGCAGGTAATGGACGTAAATAAGACCAACGGACCTGACGGAATTCCTGTTCGAATATTTAAGAAGTTTGCCAGTGAATTGGATCCACTATTAACTAAAAATTTTCTCTTTTTTTATAAGCAAGGTAAATACCCGAACGCATGGAAGAGTGTAATGGTGGAACTGGTCCTTAAACGTGGTTTTGATAAAACTGACCCCTCAAACTACCGGCCAATATCAATTGTGTCAGTTGTGACTAAAGTTTTTGAGAAATGCATTAACCAACAAATGCTCCACAACCGGTCTCTTGAGCAACACGGAGAAGACTTTGCAATAGCTTTGGATATATCCAAGGCTTTTGACAAGGTTTGGCTTAAGAATCTCATTTCTTAACTTGTGGATAAAAAGCTTTCTCGAAGACCGAAAGATCAACGTTATGTTAAATGGGAGATTATCAATGATACACTCCTCAATTGCCGGAGTCCTTCAGGGATCAGTTTTGTTACCAACTTTGTTTTTGTTATACATTAATGACTTGTTGGATAGCACTGTGAACCCTATACACAGTTTAGCCGATGATACAACAGTGCACTCTTCTATTGCATTCGGGGTCGAGCTTTCTCCTTCAGAGTTAAACGTTAAACGGCTGGAAGTTGTCACTTCGATTTGAGTGCAATATTTGAGTGGGAAGTAAAAAATCAGGTCAAACATAAATATGCACCTTCTCGCGTAAAAGAAGTCACAACGAATACCCTTTTGTGGTAAAAGGCCACGTGCCGATGTGTTGATGCAGAAGCTTTGACAGTTACAAGGAGCAAGGACGTCTTAAAGTTCGCCCTGAACCCAAATAAATCATAACACAAAAAAAATTTAGTATTCTTCTGGCTGAAGTCTGTTTTATTTTTGAAATGAGATCACTGACATTAATTACCGAAAAAGCACTCGGTAGTATCATCATGACTGCAGGTTACTCGTCGGTCATGGCATAACCCTAAGATAACATTTAAATAGAAGCTTTTTTGGTAGGAATGAGATTGTAAATGTTATTTGTCTATAGGGTAACTAACCCATCGATGGAGTGTGTTGGTTCATTATACCGAAAGCTTTCGAGCCAATTTTCAGAATTGATCGTACAATACATTATTTTTCGATAGTATTACACCTTAACACCTCAATTAACAATTGTCATTATCATTATTTACAGCTAAGCTTTAACACAAACACAGAGCTTTCATTATTTATAATTTACTCATTAATGGGCCTACATATAAAAAGCAAGTCGGTACATTATAGTATTGTGCTTAGGACAGCTTTTATAGTAGTTTCGTTTTATTTTGTAATTTTTTTTTTCAAAATAGCAAAAAGCGTATTGAAAAGCTTTTGTCCCTCCTCTATACATAGTACATAATATCTATTGTTCTATGAATATGTTTATGAAAAATTATAAAAGCATAAAAACATCTCAAAACAATATTTACAATGTTCATTAGCGAAATTAAAAAAAAAGGCGATAGAAGACGCTATTCACGAAACAATATCAGAAACGTAATAATACTGGGATAAAAGCTTTTGCCAGCGCTTTTCTTGTTAAAATTTTGTTTTTCGTTCTCTGTTCGTTAATAACAGCAAAATGCTTTTGTTTTCGTGCTTATGTAATACTGAATGTAATTTTTGAACAGAACTGCTTTATGGTATATAGGTATATAGGGCTGCTCAGCGAACCTATATACGTACTTAGTTAAGAGACGAAGACGAACTATTCCTTTTGTTTCTATTTACATGAGCTATATAGAGGGCTCACGCTGGAATATATACTTTATTGTTCTAGATTACTGCTCTGTTTACTAACATGAAGTTGTTGAAGCGTAAATAGTTCTGGCATTAGTTATAAATACAAGAAATTAAAAAAGATCCAAGCTGTTGATTTCCCAGCTAACTTTTGTATTGTTGACAATTATGTGTCTGAAACAGTCAGTGTGTAAGTAACCAAAGGTATTTCTATAAGAATGTAAGGTAGGCCGATTATAAGGACTGATCTAGACAAAATTTTCGTGAGTGAAACACATGGCTCTTGCCAACTTGTAGTTAGGTCTCCTTAGATCGCGCTCTATTCATATCGATTTTGAAAATTACCTGCATGATAACGGGTGATTTTTTAAGAGCTTGAGAACTTTTTTTAAAAAAAAAACGCATAAAATTTGCAAAATCTCATCGGTTCTTTATTTGAAACGTTAGATTGGTCCATGACATTTACTTTTTGAAGATAATTTCATTTAAATGTTGACCGCGGCTGCGTCTTAGGTGGTCCATTCGGAAAGTCCAATTTTGGGCAACTTTTTCGAGCATTTCAGCCGGAATAGCCCGAATTTCTTCGGAAATGTTGTCTTCCAAAACTGGAATAGTTGCTGGCTTATTTCTGTAGACTTTAGACTTGACGTAGCCCCACAAAAAATAGTCTAAAGGCGTCAAATCGCATGATCTTGGTGGCCAACTTACCGGGCCATTTCTTGAAATGAATTGTTCTCCGAAGTTTTCCCTCAAAATGGCCATAGAATCGCGAGCTGTGTGGCATGTAGCGCCATCTTGTTGAAACCACATGTCAACTAAGTTCAGTTCTTCCATTTTTGGCAACAAAAAGTTTGTTAGCATCGAACGATAGCGATCGCCATTCACCGTAACGTTGCGTCCAACAGCATCTTTGAAAAAATACGGTCCAATGATTCCACCAGCGTACAAACCACACCAAACAGTGCATTTTTCGGGATGCATGGGCAGTTCTTGAACGGCTTCTGGTTGCTCTTCACTCCAAATGCGGCAATTTTGCTTATTTACGTAGCCATTCAACCAGAAATGAGCCTCATCGCTGAACAAAATTTGTCGATAAAAAAGCGGATTTTCTGCCAACTTTTCTAGGGCCCATTCACTGAAAATTCGACGTTGTGGCAGATCGTTCGGCTTCAGTTCTTGCAGGAGCTGCATTTTATACGGTTTTACACCAAGATCTTTGCGTAAAATCTTCCATGTCGTCGAATAACACAAACCCAATTGCTGCGAACGGCGACGAATCGACATTTAACGGTCTTCAGCAACACTCTCAGAAAAAGACGCAATATTCTCTTCTGTACGCACTGTACGCATTCGTGTGGTTGGTTTAATGTCCAATAAAGTAAACTGAGTGCGAAACTTGGTCACAATCGCATTAATTGTTTGCTCACTTGGTCGATTATGTAGACCATAAATCGGACGTAAATCGCGAAACACTTTTCGAACCGAACACTGAATTTTGTAATATAATTCAATTATTTGCAAGCGTTGCTCGTTAGTAAGTCTATTCATTATGAAATGTCAAAGCATACTGAGCATCTTTCTCTTTGACACCTTGTCTGAAATCCCGCGTGATCTGTCAAATACTAATGCATGAAAATCCTAATCACAAAAAAATCACCCGTTATTTAGATGTGCTGTGTTCGCCTTGATCACCTGGCCACTGATTAACTTCTTGTCCAATTCAATAAAAAACGATTTCAAATGATTTTAAAGCGTGGAACCATGCCTCTACAAGCTGGATTATTTTTGCGGTGCAACGTTTTGGTCAAAATCTGATAAAGTTGGTTAAAATTGGTAAAAGTGTCGATTCGAACTGCCATTATTTGTCTGTTTGAATACTGCTAGAATACCAAATCAACTGATCTATACGTTGAAAGTATAGTTTTTGAGCTTTAGTATAAAGTTATCCTGATCATCTGGAAACTGTCAAGTAAGCACCTGTATTTCTTGGGAATTTTCCCCTGTAGTTCAATCTCTTATTTACAAATCCGTGGTTGAAACAACCCAAAACCAGCCCTTAACTGGTAATGGATTGTAAGACATTTTTTTTACAAAAACTGGTTCTTGTACTTCATAGGACCTGAACTACCTGCATCTCTGCTTCTTCACATATATAAAAAAATTGTATTTGAAGCTGGTGTGGTCAGCTATACTCTTGAATGAGTATGTAAATGATATCCTATACACTTTATCAGCAGCTGTTTGACAGTATTCCTAGACAATTACAGTCTGCCTTACCCTAGGTAAAACTAGTATGCTAATGATGCAGAACATCATGTGCTCTTGGTAGCATTTAACTAAAGAGCCTTGTTGAATTCAAGTAGTCTTTTCTAATAATAAAAAAATCTCCTGAGAACCTAGTGAGCTGGAAATGGTCAACTTAACCAGATGGAGGTATCAAAATAACTTATTCAAGTATTTGTGAGCTATACTTTAGACGACCTTGAAGTATAAAACCGATGGTGGGACGAAAACATATCTGATAACTGGTCCCTTTACCATGTGAAGCTTAAGTGATTGACTTTGTCGAAGGAGAAGGATAAGAAGTCGTGGAAATATGTTTATGAATGATTCGACACATTGAACCTGGGTAACCTCTGCTGGTTTTCAATTGGCAGAATATAAAACAGAAACAGTCTTAATCATTATAGCACGAAAGTTTTTGGAGAACATAACGTTAGAGGTTAGTGATCAGAAGCATTCATCCAACCAGCCATTAGATACCTAGGGCTAATGGCTGAAGGTAGACTTTCGTACACATCTCATTACCTTCAGCGAAAGCAAGCTGCGTGAATACAATATTGGCAGGTGTCGAGTATAAAAGAGGATCTCATCAAATCGTTCTACTATCAAGCTTAGTATGGGGCACTTATTAGAGCTAACTAAGTGCAATAGAAGATGTATAAACAATCATTTTCAGTTCAGTAGGTTCTCAGGAGACGGGTACCGAAATATTTATCATTTCTATATTATGGTTACAGTATGGTAAACCGCCGAGGTGGCGCAGTGGTTAAAGCTGCGGCAGTTATATAGAAGCAAGATGCAAAAAGGGTTTTTCACCATCGATCGTTTGGGTGGTGTGTTCGTTGGTGTGAATTGGATCCCTTTAAGTAAATCGAACCTATAGCCGTACATAAGTGGTATCACAACGGACCATCGTTTGGCTAGGAATTTGTGCAAAATGGTTTCTGAAATTATATTAAATTGAAAAAAAAACTGAAATGAGATAGAAAAGTGTTTTCAGATGCAAGTTTAAATTTTTACTGGTATAGAATACTGAGATAACTTCACAGGCTTGGAATGTGGCTCAAAATAATTATGATATAACTTACGGTATTGAAAGAGCAAAGAGTTCTGAATATCACTGCCGAATTTGATATAGAATGGAATTATTTCCCACAGGACTTGGGTAGGGGCATCCATGTTTTGTAAATATTTCAAACGAAACATAAGACTGAAAGGCAACAACTATACAGTAACCAGAACTTGTTGTGACTAAATCTGGTTGGAACGCATCAGTAAAAAGTTCAAGTGTTAAAAATGTCAAGAAAAGAAATACAATCGGATACCACCATAGAAACAATGAAACCCTGTTTAAGAACCTGGGCACGCACGACATTAAGTCTCTTAAAAAAACTGGCATGTTTGACGACCTTATCACATGCATGAAAGAGTATTGGTTGGATTTCATGGCTCTCCAAGATATACATTGCTACACACTGTAGATAACCTTGGAAATCTTGGAGTTGGATTTATCATTGGTCCAGATGAAAAAAGGCTGTATAGGACTTCCAAGGAGTTGGAAATCGAAAGTTTTCGTACACAAGATGGAGGATATACGGGCGATTCGACAAATGAAACGCAACGAAAAATATCACGACCTTGTCAGAAAAGCAATTAATCTGATGAAGTGAACATTGTCTTAAGTTGTTGATGGAGCTCAACACACTCTCAGTTTATAATTCTGAGCTCTTGATATTCGGAGTGGAAACTGAGTCAAACTGTCTTTTCGACCTCGTTCGATTGGTATGGTGATGAAGATATGCCCGAAGGATGAATAGTCGGCCGAATGATGACCAATATTCAAGAAAAGTGAAGGATTGCAATGCCAGAATTATCGCGGTATAGCTCTCCTTTTGCACAGCATACAAGTCACTATAGATAGATTATCTTGGAAAGAATTACTCCTCTAGTGGAGAAACTTTTTGGTTTCCGATCAAATCGGCCAGGAACTGATCAAATTGTTTCGCCAAGGATGATACTTTCCAAGTAATATCAAATATTTCAAGCAACACGATGACACGTGTTCGACAAGAAGATGTACCTCAGACAATATAATCAATATTTGGCATATAGATGATATCTGAGGGATTGGATTAAACGGCAACGGAGTGAAAGAGATTTTGATCTATTAGAACAGTATTCAACTTCCGTTGGTCCCAAAATCAACTAGTCCAAAACCAAACTTCTTATCTCTGGTTTTTGAGACCAAGGTTTGAAGGAATAATGCGATTCAAGTATCTTGGTTCTCTCATCTCATTAGTCACGATAGTGGTGAGGATTGACCTTGGTAATCGGACTTTATACCGTTGTCATGAGTGGAGTGTGATCGAAACCGAAAGTGTCCGATTGTTGACTTCATACGGACCAACAATGACTATAAAAACCGAATTTTCATTCCAATTAAAAATCGTCCTAAGCTTTTACATATTTTGCCCACCCCTGTATATTGGAGTACACAAAATTGATTTAATTAAGAATTGTATCACTTTTTTCAAAATTATTTCAACAAATTCTGTACACCAAAACACACATACGTGTATCATGCATGTGTTTGTATATTTGTATGTCATCACCATCAATAAAGAAAATTATGAGAGACAGATACGAAAACAAAAGAATAGAAAAAAAGCTGGCAATTGATTTTCTTTTATACATGTTCTCTCTATACTATACAGACATGATATATTTTCCAAATTTTTGTGTAAATCTTATTAGTCAAAAGCACATAAGCACAAACACACATACTCAAATTTTGAAATAAAAACATTTATAGAAAAACGAAAAATTTTGTAAAAGAAAATCAGTATAAAGTATCTACAACAACAATAACGAAATTTATGTGTTGAGCTTTCTCAGATAACACACGCCAGAACGCAAGCAGCCGAGTTAGAACAGCACCAACAATACAAAGGAAAATATTTAATTAAATTCAAATTTACGTGTTGAATAGATTTTCACTATTTTCCCCAAAAAATAGAAAAGTTTTTCATCTTTTTGTTGTTGTTTTCCAATTTTTTATTATCATTTTCAGTACTTTACCTCTTTTCTTTAAAGCTTTTATGTACATATATACGTATATCTTTCTATATATGTATACATTAAGTACACATTCTTAAAAAAAAACACTTCTTCGTCTTTTCATGACTCAAGAGATGAAAAGAAATCTCTCAAATAATAAAAAGCAACAACAACGGTAGCACAAAAAAGTTATATGTGTTAAAATTAGATTTCTCCTCCTCAATGAAAAACTAGTTGGCTTTTTTGTTGTTGTAGAAATAGACGATGAAAATTCCAAACTGTATTATAAAAACTACTTGTAATACAACTACTACTTTTTGACACTTGTCTAATATAATTTAAGATTGTCTTTTTTTTTCTCAAATTTTCTTGCTTTTGTACTTTACGCGTCGACTTGTTCGACTTTAAGTATGATTTTTAAAGTTTCGATGACATGTTAAATTAAAAAGTTGTATAGCGTATACTTGTGCGGGAAATTGTCACAGGTTGTGTTAAATACGTAATACCGATCGTTTGGGATGTCATCGTAATTTTTGACGCGGTTGATGTATTCCTCTATCTATATACTTTGAAGAACGACCGCTAAGATGAGATAGTGTAGGACACATGTTTAGACACAGATGTGTTGCATATCTCAAAAAGGCAAACACAGTCTGTATGAATGATAGATATTCGAATACGCTACAGTTGCGACCTAGAAGAGCAGAACTAGACCAACACAAACGCTAGATGTGCTCACATGGCCAATAAATAACTGTGCTCACATGATATTGATTTGCTGGTTGTATAGTAACGATCTTCTTATTCATCTAGATCAAACTACTTCTCAAGCTGAAAAAAGCTTTCATTACCACTTGAGTCGGCAAGGCGATAGTATTTCTCGCTCTCCAACATTTAAATGCATTGTGTTCGGCTTCGTTTGCTTTTCCAGCTTTTCTTAACCATATTGAGTATCATTAAGTATTCTGCGTTGGTTAATAGGCTTACTCGTGTCATTAGGGTTGATCGTACTAGGGTATGACGACGTAGCAAGGTTTCTGCACTAAAATACGAAATTTAAAACAGAAGCAGTACCAGATGCTTTGATAGGAATCCTCTATATTTGTCTAAGGTTCGGTTGAACCTCACTATTTCATGCCATCTGACTATGAGTTCATATGAGTCACCTTAATCTTCCTATTGTTGTGTATCCCTCACATCAGTTTTCCAATTGGTTGTGAAATTTCTGTTGTATTTGCAGATCTATATATTTACCTATAGGTTCTGGCTACTGTCATTTTTTTTTGATTTGATCATCTGGCTTCCGGCCACTTTGTGAATAACTGCAGTACGACCATGATACATGTTGGTCCTGGTATAGTCTTGAAAACGTCCCGGCTATATCAATAGCTGCCCTTTCAATCAATGCTCTAATGATGCATTGCTTCATGCCACTTAGAGTTCTTTTTACTGTTTTTTGAATGCGTTGCAGATATGACAGCGTCAACACCATTGATCCACGACGAACCACTATCTCACCTAATAAAATTGCTTGAACTTACACCAATTAATCCAATTGATCCACTTACACATATCACTATTTTATTATAACGAGACCCAATGAACTCAACCTCCGTACTCAATGGTTCTATTTAGCACTCTTCCTCCGTACTTAACGGTTCTATTTCCTTTCTTGCTGGCTTTGTTCTTCCTTTTTTTAGCTTATATAATAATTTGCTTCCACTATACGTTGACTTTGAAACAAGTCCAAACTCTTACATCTTCCATATGACATCATCAATTTCTCTGGATCATTGAAGTTCTTTGTTTTTGCTTTCGCCGTTCTACTTCGGTTACTCTTTCCACAAGACCACGGATTATATCTTCCTCCAACTTTGGAACTCGTCAATTTAATTCACTTTGTAACCAGTGGTTTTTTAATCGTGCTCCTTCTCTAGCGTTTCAATACCTCATGAACTATCAGTTGTTGTTAACTCGTGACTCCTTATGACCTATAATGAATGATTCGAGTTCATTCATACATAGGTTCATACATTTCCAAGTTTTCTAAGGAATCTCAAATCATTTTTCTTGCAAACTCTTTTATAGAAACTTCGTTTCACTAAACGGTTTCTCCCTTGCTTTCATCTGCCGGGCCAAAAGTTTAAATTTCCGCACTCTGCTTGTTCCCCGTTCAAATACAGTTCTTCCCTCATTTGAACGTCTAGTTCAAATTCTGTTGAAGTTCGGGTATTCCAGCTTTCGGCTTTCTACTTTGGCTGTTTCTGGAACCCTCTACCACGTTTAAAACTGTATGCGATGGTGTCCCTATACATGAGTTAATTGGCGTACTGTAGTTTCTGAAAATGTAAGTTCAGTTTAAGAATTTTTTGGCCACAAATCTATTCTAATAGACTTCGAGTCGACGAATAAATCATTTTATCTTTGAAATCGAAGTTACATTGGAATCAGAGAGCGATGGCCTAAACATTCATGGGTTTGAAGAAACCTTCTATTTCATTGCTTATCCGTTTGGATTTGAAGGGAGAGAATAGTACCCAGGATGAGCATTTTCTACACCGAAGTCTGTACCTGTATGTGTATCGTATCGGCCAGATTTATCCTATTTTCATCCATTAAAATTCCAAATGGACTTTTTGAATTTTCTTTCTCTCGATTCTCATTTGTTAATACACAGAAGAAGAGACCATCATGATGTCAGAAAAGCAAAAGGTTTGTACTAAATAGTGGACAGACCTATTCTAATGACAAAAAAAATTTTACCAATAGAAACAACCGTGCCCTATCCAATGTACTAGACCAAAAGATATAGAGTAACCCCTGGAATGAAATCAAAGCTCAACTGGAAAAGACCTAAGGAGTGAGTGAGATTCAGAATCACTCTATGTCTTGGAGACCCTTATGACCTTTGAAAGCTGTGAAAAAGGATCTTCAAAGCTGTGTTGAGTTACAGTAGAATGCACTGCAATGCAACACAGCTTCAAAGACTCATCAAGGGACCTATCTACTCCTGAAATATGTGCAGTTTCAATTACTCTAAGATATTCAGATATTCAATAGTAAACCAAAAGGTTAACTTCGCAATACATTAGGTCTAGAAGAGCTTTCTCTTCATAAGCTGGAACCACTGTTGTTCAAACCTTTATAAATAACTGAAATTTTGAGAGTAGCTTGAGTCCTGTATAGGATGGTGAAAAACTGCTGAGATCATCGTATGTTTATCTTCTCTGGTAGCCAGCATTAACGGCTATAGATTCCAATGTCGTTTGCTCGAGACTTGTTTGGTCGTCAACAAGTACCTAGTATGAATTCAAACTTAACAGGATATCAAGTCACATGAGGATCAAAGGGAACGTTTTGGCTGTTAACTCTGGATACTGCAGGGCAGGAGAAGAAGAAACTGATGACACTTTCAGTGCACCTCTTCTGTCTATGTTCTCTCAACATTTTCAACCATATTGCCCGGAATGTGATATAATGATCCTGTGCTACTGGCCACTGCGGACTCCATTTGGTTAGGTTAGATTAGGTTAAGTAGCTGCTTCTCCAAACTAAAACCGCCGACGGTCCGTTGTAATACCACAGGATCATACTTGCCTATTACTCTTATGCGAATCATTTTGAGCTACTTATGTAGCGGTCTCGCACCTTACAGTTTTCAAAATCAGAAAGGCAGTCGATTAAGAATTTACCCAAATATTCATGTCTTTTGTGTGCCAAAGCCAGGTATGAGCATAGAAGGTGGATTACCCTCTCTTCCTCCTCCTTCCAGACAGCTTCTGCAAAAGTCATATGCGTCAATAGTCCTGGCCTCCTCTCATATTATCGAAGTAGGCAGTGTCCTGTGAGTATCTCAACGATGGTTTTTAGTTCCCGTCTTCGTAGGGAGATCAGTGTCTTTGAACATTTCAAGTCCAGCTTTGGTCAGATTTGCCTTGCTTCTATGCATGAGAGGATGTTCTCGTGCTACTCTGCACAACAGGTCTCGTAGAGTTCTTCCATTTTATCGCAGATGAGTCTCCATGACCTCCTTTGGGCCTTCCTCAATATTTTTTGTATTCTTTTGAGGTACTCTTTATAGGAGTTCCAGTCTTGAGCCTCTCCCGTACTTTTGGCTATATTAAAGGCCCACACGCCTTCTGGTAAGTCCCCAGTTCCTTGGACTACCATGACGGTTTTTGCTTACCCTTTGAAGGACCGATTGCAGGCACTAGTTATTGTGTTCACTATGCAATTCAGTTCCTTCATTGTCACTAGTGGCTCAGAGGCCCTCGGCGTTAATAGTTCTTTAATCGTTTCCCCATACTTGCTCCAGTTTGTCCTTCTAGGGTTCGTAAAAGCTTTGCGGGTGGCAGAGGAAGCGTTAAGGCTAAAGGTTTTATAACGATGGTAAGAGAAGGAGTGATCCTCCGTCACTCTTCATTCTTTGATCATAGGGTATATATTTTCTGAGTTGACCGTTACAAACATCCTGCTAGTTTTTTGTAATGAAAGTGGGATCTTTATTACACTACCAAGGGTTATTATTTAATATGAAGTCAAAAAATAGCTCACCCTAGTTAACACCTTATGTCACCATTGTTGTGTCTATACAAAAGTAGAAATATGTTTAAATTATTTTTCCAAGAATGTAGAATCTTATTTTCTCCGAATTTCTTGAGCATATTATGTTCTTCCCCTTCATTCTAAGGACACAGATCCTGTTTGTGTTTATTCAAGGTTCTTGAATAAGGACCACGTCCTCCTCTGATCCAGTCAGACTGAGGAGTAAGGTGGCCGACGCCGCCTTTGTATGCTGCACATTAATTTGTGTGATATTTAGCATAACACCAAAATTGAGCCTACTTACCTATTTTCACTCCCCATTTCTACGTGCCAGTGTCCTTCAGTTCCATTGGAGTCGCCGGGGTCTCCCGTCTGTCTCCCCACGGAACTTGGTTCTCATATATGCGAGCAGACCACTCTTTTCTTATGTCCGACAAGTTTTTCTCGTCTGATACCAGGGACTTGTTGGCGCAACTGTTACTTGAGTGAACGGGCTGCCGTCCTCACTAGGTTTCTTCATGTGCGTTTCAGTCTCATCTTTTTTTATAGACTCTGAGAGTAATCGATCCGAAATCTCTTTTTCATTGTCCTGTCGGATGATTAGGGTTGCTGATCCTGATTATATCTGCAGAATCATTTCTGACTGAATCAAGGCAAACTGCATAAATTTTAAAATGGATCTTTGAAGCTGTATCGGATTATAGTGCGTCCTAATCAGGGACCTTTACTTAGGCCCTTTAAGTGGTACAATTTTCATACCAACTCTGATTGAAGAACCCTCAGATATTCAAACAAATAGTTTGCAGCAATATCTTGGCCTGGACGAGCTACCTATACATAAACTAGAACCACTAGGGGTCAAACTCTTAACTGAAAATTTTTCGAGCTATATTAGATAGACTTCAATGAACTTGGTTTGCAAACAATAACTATATCTTAAATTGACTTGAGTGCGATGAAACCATTGATGAGTGCAAATGCACTGGAGTCATATGGGTATCAACCGAAATATGTTGGCGCTGATAACTTTTCTTTTTTGGCACTTGAGCCACCCTTAGGCGTGATATTATTTCTTAAAAGATACACTTTGAGGGCCTTGCTTCGTATTATCACTGGATACAGTTATTGGAGTTACTGAGTGTTCTTAATAGTGCAGGGTACGAAAAACAGAAGTTGTTGACACTTTCTGTGCTCATATTGTACCTGTGTTCTTTCAACAGACTAGCCTAAGCCACAAGAATGACAAACTGTGTTGTTACTTACAAGATTAAATCTTCTTATGCCGACCTTGAGACGATTTCACAATATAAGTAGCTCGAATTCATAATACTTCTATACATAATATATAAATCATATAATTCATTAAAATAAATTAACTAATTGAAATGTAAACATAAATCTTGAACCATATATATACTTATATATATATTCGCATCATTTTGACATAGAATACCAACAAGCAGCATCAAACGTCTTGAAAATCACACTTGTCATATAAAAGCAAAAAAAAAAAAGACAACAACAAAAACATGATAATCCAAATAGTTACCACACCAATTGAATAATTAACATGTATTATCTGTACATCTCTCAAAATATCTGAGATACACGAAGACGTGCACAAAGCGTACAGAAAATCTTGCTCTTCTGCTACAATTATTACGTATTATACACATCTAACTTTTGGCATTTTCATATCAAATTTTGACATCTTGTGTTTATACTCACACATTCAACTCGTATTCTTAGACTCATCTTGGCAAATAAATAACATTCTTCGTTTGGTATATAACTGTTGTACATATCAAACTGTAAATAGAAAATCTTAAAACATTCATAACACATATCACTTATACTTTTCAAACCTTAATTTAAGCGCACATATACTCTCGTTGTTCTTGTTGTTGTCATGCCAAGAAAATTGTCAAAGTTATTTGCTAAGTGTTTTCTTACGATGCTTAAGAATAAGCATATACATATGAACACACACACATACACACATGATAGGAAGAAATGATTTATGTGCTTTATACATAAGTACATACAGACATATAGAAGGAATTTTATGCTTTACTAATGTTAATTAAAAATTTACATACGACAGCAATAAAAACGAATGTTGCTCGCACCATTATATATGATAAAAGAAAAACCTCAAATGACATAAATTATTATGAAAATATGTAACGAATATTAATTTTCCACAACCAACCGCCCCACTCTGCGCGCATCATCGTATATATAAGTTACAAAAGGCATTCCAACAAAATGTGTCTGATTAATGACTCGATCCAGAATAATAATGTCGTCTGCGGAGCAGACTCGAATCGACAAAAAAAAAAAATTGGTGAAATTAAAACAATTCACCCGACATTTTTCACTGTGACCAAAACCAAACCACCCACCGCCCAACTCAGAACAAAACATTTATTTTATTACATTTTTTTTTATTTTAATTAATTTATTTCAAAATTAATTAAAATAAGATTTTCCACTAAAATAACAAATAGAAAACATCATCATACTCTACTCGTCGTAATGCACGAACAGCGAAACTTTTCACTTTTTGTTAACACAATTTTTCATTCAATCATTTTTTTTTGTTTTGTTAGCTTTTTTGAACGAACTAAAGGTTTTTTGTGTTTTCTGCTCTCGAACAAATAAAGAAAAGAAAATCTTTGGCTAAAAATAGACGAGAATTGGAAAGGAAACAGTCTTTAAATTAAAAAAGTTGGTTAAGCTGTAAAGAAAAATTATTGTTGGTGGGTTTATGAATGGAGGATGGAAAAACTGCAGTGGCATGGAATTATAATTTATACAGTCCAGTGATTTGAACTGGGTCTAAAATCGAGCAACATTGTTTCAATCATGAGTGATCATCATTTTTACTAACGGGTGCTGGCTCGCACGGGTCAATAATCTGACTCCTTCAGTTTCGATTACGAGCCAGCTCTTCGTACTTTTGTAAACGATAAGAGGATGCTAGATCAGTCCTTTGATTTCATGCACGATTTTAGGGATTTGAGGAAAATTCCAGATTACGTAATAGACATTTACTCACATTTGTACATGACAAATGGTCTGATCAACACCCTGTACAATTTCAGCTTATTCGCATTTGCAAGATATTTTGATTAGAGAAATGAACGATTGTCAGCGGAAAGGTGAACTTTGATATTCTCTCCCTATCGTGAGTATTGTGAGATCCAAGATACTTGAATCTCAACTTTCTTTCACACGTGTGGCTTGCACTACAGAAATAAATGGTGCCTTGGATTCTAAAACCAGAGATCAGATATTGGGTTTTTGACTAGTTGATTTTGAGACCAACGGAAGCTGAACACTGTTCTAGTGAAACAAGTATCACTTTCACTCCATTATCATTTAATCCAATCACACAGATATCATCTGCATATGCAAACAGCTGATTGGATTGTCGGAATAATATACTGTCTTCAGGTGTTTCACTTTTACGAATGATAGATTTCAACGCATTTCCATGTCGAATACCAGAACTTATACCAAAAGTTTTCAATACCTTCCTTATAGCCTCTCTTGGAAGTCACCGATAATTCCTCCCGACAGAGGAGAAATTCCTCCCAATCAATGCTCGATCAATGATTTATTTATTTATCTGAACCGTTGTTGGATCTCGGATGCTGATTAAAATCTTTATTAATAGATAATTGAGTCATTATATGGTCCGGTTTATTACGATCGTACAGTCAAAAATATCAGTCACTGGTATTGTAATTGTCCACGAGTGAAAAAAAATATGTTTCTCGAAAGCTCAAGACAAAAGCGCATTTTTGGTATATAGAAGAAATATCAGACTGTGGGAGTACAGATAATTTTCCAACCAGCTAGGCACAACTACAAAAAGTTGAGCTACTTGTAAGCCTTAATCATAGCAACAATCCTGGGTCCCTATTCCTGAATACGATACGTATCGTGTTACGTTACGAAAGTTCATGTTCGATACGAATCTAAATTGGTATTTCTGAATACGATCGTATTTATTATTTCGGTTTGATTCCTTGCTTTAAGGGAAATTTATTTCGAAAGGTACTGCCTGCAATAAAAATAATATACTTGGGTTATTTTGACGTTTCGTTTGAATTATTTAGTGTTTATTTTTGATAGCGACAATTCTTTTTCTTTTAATTTAATTTCCTTCTCCCGTAAATAACTAATAATATGATCGCGCTTCAATCGAACTATGTATTGATTTATTTGAATATGTTATGGTCGTATTTAAAAATATGTGGAACTGTTTCTAAATAGTAATTTGTTGTTCTAAAATTTGTGATTTAATATTTTAATTTTTATTTGTAGTTTTAATTGGTGGTGGTTCATTATCTGCGTTATTAATCTCTAAAACTGGTTCGCTTGAGAGAGGATCATTATTTAATGCGGACAGATCAAAGAACTCAGTCGCCGCAATCACATGTACCATTTGAACCATCCACTGCCGGTTGCAATTCTATTGATAGGATCACTGCCTATCTAGTGGAGAAAATGTTTGGTATCTCGACGGCCAGCCACCAGCTCCAGCTATGTTTTGTACGTTTTGGTTAAGTTTCTTAACTCCAATAATACGGAGACATCTTGCCCATTTTTAAATATTACAATGATTTTATTTTTGTTTCTTATACAATTTTTAATAAATATATATTTAATTTTCAATAATTTTCTTCCAATTTATTTAGTTTTTATACATTTAATCCATTTTTTCTCACAAAAACAAATCTACCTACTTTCATAACATGAGTCAAACTATTCTTATTACTAAGGATATCGAATTCGGCTCTACAATGATGAAATTTGTTGCAGTGCAACAGATGTTCAATATCATCAGTAACATTACAAATCTCGCACACGCAGTATCTTCCAAACGACGTTTAAACAAACACTCTTTCCAATTACTATGATTCATTCTTATACTTTCAATCGTTCGTACCATTTTTGTATTACCCTTGAACATCTTATGAGAGGGTACCTTCAAAGAGGCCTACACAGCTAACTAAAATTCTTTCCTTTTATTAAACTTACATTTTGAGATGCATGCCCATTTATTCTATTCATTCACCTATATTACACTCGAACTGAAGTATATCTCTTACATCTCTTTTATCAAATATTTTCACTGTATAACTCACGGGGAAATGTTTAGCAAGCATGTCAGTTCTTTCATTACCGTCAATCTGTCTATGAGAGGATAACAACTGGATGATAACCTCGCAATGACGATCGAACACACATTTCTCTCGTGACCATCATTGGTTAACATTAGCATTCCACTCTGAGAATCAAAATATATTGCTATTTTCTTTTCCTCATGTATGGTCAACTTAATTCCATCTAACATACCTATCAGTTTAGCATTCATGTTACAGATGATGTCATTAACTCGAAAATATTTTTGAACATTCATATCTGGAACATATACTCCAACACCTATACTTTGTTTTCACTCATACTATAGCATCTGTATAAATGATAACATACCCAACATACTCACTTTTCATTCTTTCAAAAGCAGATTTTAAAATGCGATCATTCAATTCCTTCAGTTTCATAACCCTCCAATTCCATTCGTACAGTTAGATTATTAGGTAAGATTTTCGGTCCAGTTCTATCTATACTAAAAAATAAATTAATATTTTCGAGTATAATTCTAGATCTATAAGTTAACTTATAAAATCTTCCTGTTTGTAATCTTACCTTCATTTCCTTCAATAATACATCATTTCTAATACGCATTCTAAGTGTGTCTCTCATTGTGATTCACTCCTTCTTATAATTGAGAGGTGAATCATCCATATCGCACCCAATACCTCTCTGTCACATGCATTTTTAACTTTCATTATCTGGGTAGGGCCCCTTTCTATTCGTTTCCAAACACACTTATTCCGCATATGCGATTTTGGAGCATACTAATTAATGCCTTTCGTATCATATCAATTACGCCCAGATGTGCACCCTATTTAGGTTTACTTACCCGTTTGATCACATTCAATCGATTCATACAATTTTCAGTCAAATCTGTCATATGTCATAAATTCAGTCGTCTATCTATCCACATTCCCAAATACTTGTATAAATTCACCCGATCAGGTGATCAATTTTCATTTATTCGAATCTCTATATTCATTCTAAAACCCACGTATGCACATTAACTCGTATTTACTTTCAAATTAAAACTTTCCAAACATTCAATCACTCAGTTAATTTTGGATTAAGCATTATTAATAGCTTGCACGATACTGCGTCCTTTACCAATTAATTTATCACCAAATTAATTTATCAATATCATTAACAGTTTCATAAATAACATTCTTGTAACAGTTTCAGGAATAAAAATATAACTAATAATAAAAATATTGGGCTTCCTTTCGATAACTAAATACATAACGAACAAATACTCGGTCATAAACGAGTAAAAAGTATACGAAATCGTTTTGCACAATAAGGGAAATTTTTCATCGTATCGTGCCACACGAATTCGTATTAGAAATTATACGATTTCGTATTCAAAAATTCCAATTACACGTATTCGTACAATTATTGTACGAATTCGTGTTCAGAAATAGAGACCCTGTTATGTGGAGTTTACAGTAACCCAAATTGCCAATTCTTCTCTACAAGGCTCAAAAACTACAAAATTTACAAGGGTCTTACTATACCATTACTAACAACCTTCAGCATTACTTGAATGATAACGGTAGAACCTATTCCACGATATAAATATGCAATATCCCTTGGATTGTAGGAGCCTAAATTGGTCCTCGAATAATATAAAGAATTTTAATACTCGAGCAATACCTCCTTTCACCGTGCTTTCATATCGGCTAATTTCAAAGCTCAGTCGCATATATGGAAGATAGTCCTTGAACACCGAGGTAAATACATAGTTATGCCATATAACTATGGCATAGTACACCTGAACAAAATCCAATATTGGGATTATTCCATTGGTATCTTAAGTGTAGCATGGTAACAATATAAACTACAGTGCTGGCATTATTCAAAAATTTCCTATTTGGAACCGAGCAAAGAATGCATTTTATCACAAAGCGAATCCACCTACTAACAGCATCAAAATATTCGGTATATTCTGGAAACGTTTATACCACAAAGCTCCTAAGCTGCTGAAAGTCCGGATTTTAGGTTTACATAAGACTGTTCAGTAACTGACTGTCAATAACTGGGGTCAAATAATGGAGTCTGTCCCTCGACTTTAGTGTCGGTTTTACTTATCCCTAAGCTTCCTACTTGTAAATCTGCAAAAATCTGGTTTTGTCAGTCAGAGCTACGCAGATCATATGGTTCTGAGCTTCTGGGAAACTTGTATATTTTGTGCGAACCTATTATTCGTTATAAGGTCGTGATGCCTTGATAGAAGTCGATACATATTATCTTTTCCAAGAAATAGCTAATCGACTTCAATATTCAATGTATCGGTTTTTTCTTGGGTAAGAAAACTCCCAGATTGGGCACGTTACATATCTTGTTAGGTTACTGTAGATATTACCTCAAACACAGTTTAACTTGATATAATATGTTACAGGTTAGTAGGGCTATTACTGGATCTAGGTGCCCACGCCTGTACTTACCATTTAATTTATTATCTCTTCCTACACAATGCCGATACACAAACTGATACATATTCTGGACTGCCACATATGTACTTGATTGATTTTATAAGCAGCTCTGTAACCATCTTTAAATTATTCAAGGACTCCTGCTTATTGCAATATTGATAGCCACATTGTACCTTACTCTTTGGCAAAAAAATACTCAAAAATTTATATTTTCTCTGCATCGGTCAAGGTCATCTACATCGGCTGGTTTATGTTATAGCTATCTGATAGCAAATGACGATCGCTCACAATTCATTTTATTGTCTGACATTTGGCAGGACTTCGCGACTAATTTTTAATTTATGATCTATTGACCCTAATAATTAGGTATCTGTGGCTTCTTTGTAACTGTTAATGTTTGTCCCACCAATGCAAATTTCAATAAAGTCCGATAAGTCACACTATTCGTGTATTAGTACAAGCATATAATAAACGTCCTGGAATTCTGAAAGCGTAGTCTGTAATTATAAAAAAAATCCTGAATCGATGTCACTTACTTTAGTCGACGATTCTACGACGATAGTTTCCAACAAATAAACAATTTTAAATTGACTACTTGGTTTGATTTTCCAACAGATTCATGGTCACTTTAATGTTCAATCTACTTTGTCTGGTTTTTAGCTCCGGAAGCATAATTGTTTGATGCTCCGTTTAAGTGCACGTCAATCTTCATTTTGTCGTTGCTTTTCTCCGTTCATTAGTCCTTCACAAGCGAATCGCGTTGTATATTCCCATGTCCTCGATGACTTGTATACGGGTATTTTCAGCCAAGAATTGTAATGGCCGGATAATGGTCACGGCCTACGAATGTGGTTCAAGTATGATACGATCTCCTGTTTAGTATTGGAGAACATAAACGATCGCAAAGTACATCATTCTCTATTTTCGGTGACAGTTTCATCGAGCTCAAGTATAGAGCCACAAGCGAAGCATCCAAACTCGATTATCGACTACTTAGAACCCAGATCTTCGTACTGTTCGAAAAAGGTAAGATAAAGGTGTCTATCAGCAATAGCGTCCTCTAAGACTAACTATTTGGCTTTTTACTCCTATCAAAGTATTTG
Organism: Tipula lateralis; assembly: GCA_963932295.1. Taxonomy (NCBI): domain Eukaryota; kingdom Metazoa; phylum Arthropoda; class Insecta; order Diptera; family Tipulidae; genus Tipula; species Tipula lateralis. Next base: position 37,958,517 of record OZ010737.1, read on the forward strand.
ATTGGATATGCTCTATAGTAACTGAAGTGCAAGTTCTCAAAATAATCAAACACAAACATTTTGAAATAAAATGTATGCATGATAGAGAACTGCTTCCTCATAGCTTGAATCCTAAATGAACAGTTCTGAAGTCAGTTATTGAAAACAATTAATTAAATCCTGTGACATCAAAGCTGGCTATTAATTGTAGCTATTTGCCAATGTTTTCAAAAATTGTGGCTGTATACATGTTCGGTAACCTAATCCCGGCTTTTTATCAAAAATTGATCTTCCCAAAAACATAAAATACGTTAAAACTTCTTGAGGCAACCAGAACCAATGTTTTGTGCAGCTATATGAAATAATTTTACTGAAGCCTATGACGGACTAAAGGATCACTTTGAAAATAAACTCAAAAACTTAATGGTATAAGCACAGTAATACAAGCACTGTTGGGATTTAACATGTAAAAAACGATGACAACACCATTCACAGTGCCATATGTTTGAAATATCAGACATTTTTCAACACTCAAAAATCAGTTAGTTTTCAGTTAAGATTATTTTTAAAGAAAAAATTGTACACAGTAAATTATTTCTCAAATTCAAATCGTAAAACAGCAAGAAGATTTTTTAACAGATGGTGCTTTAGTTTCATTTAGATTTAATAAGAGATCACAGTGACACCTGTGATAATTAAAAAGAGTTAAAAGTTATAGCAATAGTTTTGGGGTTACCCTATAACCAAATGTTTACACATACGAACAAAATAAAAATAAATAACGAAATAGGCGGAGCGAAACAAATACGATGCAACGAAACTTCACAAAGTGTAGAGATGCAACCGGTAATGAAAACTTCTACAAGGATTGGCATAGTTTGGAATTTCGAAGTGTCAATATAGGAAAATGAAGTGTTTAAATAATTGTAGTGATAATTATTGTGAAAAATAAGTGTGATAATAATTATTTGCATATTATTTGTTTAATTTTTGTATGAAATACATTTAGTTGAAATTTAAAGTTTGCTAGTTGTGATTTTGATCAATCCAGTGATTTTGTACTCGGCTAAATCGTAACAATTAATGACAGCGGTGGGGTTGTGAATATTAAAAATGAAATTATTGGACTTAAAAGTGACAGAATTAAAGAAATAGTGCAGCTTAGACTTCGCGCTGCTTTGGTGGACGAAAATGTTGAACCAGATCAATATGAATTTAATATACGGGGGCACCGGATTCAACCAAGATGTAAAAGGTTGAAGCAAAAATGGAGTCTACTGTATTCAGTTGCCGGAACGAGCAGAGTAGAAGACGAGAGTGTTGCTCAACAGCAGGAGGATTTGACATGGGACAATTAATGACCTGTAATAGAACAAATGCAGCTACAAACACAGCAAATGATTGGCGGGCTCGAAAGGAAAATGGTTTCCGGTCATGAAAGGATGCAAGAACAAATGGTTTTCGATCAAGATAAATTAAAGGGCGACCTGAAATGCGAGTCGATCAAGAAAGATTGTTGGATGAACAGGAGATCACGAAAACCCGACAGGAGAGCATAATAAAAATGACAACGAAAAATTCAAGGAAATGGCGGTATTACTAAGAATAGAAATGAATCACAAATTGGAACATCAAATCGAGGGGACCGATCAATGGTTTCTGAAATCGAAAAGGAACTGATGGATCTAAAAATCAATCTCAGCGCCCAAATAGCTTGACCGGAACGGTTGGTGTAAGGAGGATCGGGTGGCAGCATTAATAGTTGCATTAAAAGGAAGTGCTGCAGAGTTACAACAGATCGTGCCGGAATATGAACGAGAAAATTACGGAAAAATCATGTTGGCTTTGGAGCGGAAATATGGAGGTGACCACAAACGGAAGCTACATCGTATGGAATTGAAGGGACGATGTCCCCATTGTCTCCATAATCAACGTTCGCAGAAGCCCTCGCATGGGCACTTAAAAACGAAACTTCAAACAAAATCATAAAACCAGTAGTGTACGGCGAGTAACATCCAAAGAAAAACCAAACCCTGAAAATAATTGGAAATTAACGGAGTGCTTGGATGGGAAGAGGAAGATAAGATGTTGGGTTTGTGACCAAACAGGACACATCTCGAGGGAATGCTGGCATATAAGGTGTAAGCGGACGAGATCACCATCATTTCGAAGAGCCTTCGAAGAGAAGAAACGAGCGGCCACGATGGAAGAATATGCATTATCAAAAGTGTCCCATGAACTGGCCAGAGGTGAAGTCAGCTTGACGATTGAAGGTGAAGTCGATGGTAGATCCAGTCTTATATTATTAGATTCGGGAACAATGAGGACGATTGTGCGAGCCGATGCAGTTAAGAGTGGAACTCAACCACTGAGAGGGTTAGAGGTGCAAATGGCATGAATGCAGAGGTTAAGGGTAAGAAGGAGGTAACCAGTATTGGATTTTGGACAAGGGGTGTTAAGCATTGGTAACATCAAGCTGCCACTCAAATGAAAGACAGGAAAGGCAATCGTTTGGAGAGTCATCTTCGCTCGACGTTCGGGGTTGCCACCAAATCGGGATAAATGTATATGAAGGCTAATCGGAAAAAACATCTGTCAGTGAATGAAGTGGACCCACTCAACGTGGGACTTAAACGAATTGCGGAACAGGAAGGAATGAAGGAGAAATTAAGTAATGGAAAGAATAAGGATCCGGATTCAACAAAGATGGAGATGTTTCCCGGAACGTGGCATCAATTATCACGGAGGATATTACAGGGGCATCGGATAAGAGCTTTATAATCTCACAACGAGAAGAGCCCAAATCTGCTCATTTCAAATAAATTTGTATGATCAATACAAGTTCGGGAAGATTAACGTTACTTAAAAGTTACTCCTTGACGTAGCTAATTGCCTTCTTCTTTGCTTCTATTATTACAAAGCCAATTGCTTTGATAACAGTTGGCCGCTAGCGTGCACACACGAGTAGGACTAGCTGATCATTTGGCTATAGCAATGGACTTTACCAACTAAGCGATTGGAATAATGAGGTGACACCATCCTTGTGTGGTTGACCCCTTGAGGGTTAACCCCTTTGCTATGTCTTCAAAATCAAAATTTGTGGCAAAAAGCTCAACACGACTTAAGTATTTTGATTTTAGCCATTGAATGAGATGATGTGGTGATATGTCCACTGTATATGAACATGCCAAACTATTATTTTAATTTATTACAAATGGTATTGACGTGGTATCATCCAGTTGAGTGTGGGTTGAAAGCGGAAGGTTCGAAATTTGGTTGGTAATTTCCGATTATTGTATCTATAGGTTTGACAACCTTTGCGATTAGTGTGGCGGTATACGTTTACCAAAGGTCTGGGAACTCTCCAATCGATATTGTTTTAAGAATAAAGTTGTGCTGCAACCAAGTGATTGTGAAACCCATATACGTATATGAGCGATCTACCTACCTCATCTGTATATACTTGAAAATTACATAAACAATATTTCATTCGTAAAATCGATTTTCTGCTACCATTTCTCTCCCGCGTTCACTCTTTCACACCACTCGCTGTACATATTTACATTAAAAATGTTTTAAGAAGCTTTCAAGTTTACTTATTTATAAGCATGTGATAATTAAAGTTTTATATAACAAAAATATTATTATTAATGTAATTTTAATGTACATATTTGATTTGTTATTTTCAAGTTGTCGCGAGTGCGCTGCGCTGTTGTTATTGTTGCAAAATCCGCGAACACATACAACAAATATTTATATAAAATAAATTTTTAATGGATTTTCCACTGTTTGTTGTACTTCAACTTTGTAATTATAAAATGTTTAACTCTACACACGTATATTGGTATACACAGCGCATCAGAGTTCGAAAATTGTGTGTAATTTATAGGCATTCAGATGACATATTAATATAAATTTTGACTGGAGCTCGTGCATCACAAAAAAATGTGCGATAAACATACATGTACTCGTTGGATAATTAACCACCCCCATCATATATGTTTATATCGGAGATAAGCCAAAACATTTTGATTGCAAAAAATGTATTCGGAAATGACAGTTCATCAAGTTGTCCAAAACCGGATCCAGGTTACGTGATATATTGTGTCCAATCTACCAGACTTTTTTGTTATAAAGGATGTGCTTGCATTTCCGTTTTAGTGTTATCATTTATGGATTCAGTCAAATCAGATGGTATAAAGAATTTTAAGTGATCAAGGGTCAAATGACTAAAAACGTTTCATTTGCCAAATAAATCGAAGCATCTTCATGTATGGAAGATATAAAGGCACGCCTAGATAAAGTGAGTGACTTGTGGATGGAATTCGTTAAAGTGATATATCGCATGAAACTGTGTCAGTAAATTTGAGTTGCAAAATTTGAGTATCACTGGAGAACCTGGTGATAATACGTGTCAATGCAACTGAAACCAGATATCTGCGTTTGAACATTCAAATTTTCAATATGACTCAAATACTTAAAGGGGTTACTCAAAAGGGAAGCACTTTTAACCATATCATACCATATTACTTGGATCAATTCTCAAACTATTCGAAGACTGGCAGACACGACTAAACAAATTGAAAGAAGGCTTAAAACAGTAGGATATCCGCGCGATACGCGAGACCCATGGCTAATTTACATAATTGTAAATAAATTAAATGGCGGCAATTGACAGTTTTGGCAGAATACGTCTTTCGAAACTAAACGCCCATTCCTACAAAATTTATTTGAGTGTTTGCAGACAAGAGCGGCTCATGGCACTTCCAACTCTTTCGCGGTTCGCTTATTTACGTCCTTACATTACGCTTTGCAGCCAAATCGAGAACGTTCGGCTGTAGGTCCGATTAACAACCATCTGCACATTGCATAGCTCTGTCAGCCTATAGTACTGACATAAAAGATGGGTCGGCTCATGGATTCTGCACTCCAACATGGGATCATTATTGTGTTCATTCACACCACCGGTCGTAATCAAATGGTGAATATCCCTTTTGTATTCTGCCGCTATCGGGATCTTCAAAAATATGAAGAAACCCCATAATAATTTGCTGCACACTTCAAATGTACCAAACTCTCAAGTCACTTCACAATTATCAACCATTGCGGCCCAAACCAACCATTACGGCTCAAACATCCCTTCACCTAACCCATGAAACGTTCAATATGAATAAACAAATTTACCAACATCAACTGTTGATCAGTCAAACCTGCTACTATCAGCATCCAACTCAACGCCAACATCTTCAATCAACATACATTAGTCGGAGCGAGATTCCGAAGGTGCAACAACCAGCAATCGCTCTTACCTACTGCAATCATACTCGTAACTGATGAATCAGGGAAAACCCAACCATGTCGAGCTCTTGATGATTTAAGTTCTAGAGCAACTTTTATTTTTGCAGAGTGTGTTTGGCATTTGGATTTACCACGACACAAGGCGCATATAACAGTTAGTGGAGTTGGTTCATCAACCACAGGAACAACACGAGGAGAGACTACAGTAGAGTTGACCCAAAATTCAAGATTACCAGGAACGCGTTGATTTTACCATAGGAAACTGCACCAATACCATCATCAAACTTTAACCCAAAAATATGGAGCCACTTTAGCTCATTACCGTTTGCTGACTCTACCTTTCACCAAACCACCAACATTGATATTTTGATTGGAAATCTTAACAGAAGGAAAATTAACGCTCAATCGAGAAAACTCAATCGCTCACAATACCGTTCTGTAGGTCATTGCCGGAAATACCGATACTGGCGATGGAAATTTGTTAGCACAAGTCAACTCCTGGGAAGCTGTGGAACTTTCAGCGCGGCTGCACTTATCACCAGAAGAAAGATTGCGTGCCGATCATTTTATGCAAACTAACCCACTGGTCGATTTATGGTAAACCAATTCCGTTCAAACTGTCTAGAAAACCAGTGGAAAATTAAAGAGACAGAGCTCTTAAACGATTGTTTGTGTGGTATATGTATGTTCTAGATCATTCAACAAAGTTGTGCTTTCAACTAAGCGTTCTAAATTAATGCAATCTATCATTGAGTTGTTGTAATCGATACTCTCAAACGTTCTAAGGCCTAATCATCTGACTCTATCGAGGGATGGCTGAAAAAGCTCATTCCATGTTTTTCTGATATCTTTCGCATTACCTATAACACCGTTCTCTTCCAAGCTTTCTCTTTCTTATAATTAATTTAGCCTGTTGCATGTTTTAGTATGACGTCTATGCCAGCCAAAACATTCACGTAATTTACAAAATGTTGTTTTTGACTTTTCATATGCCAAAATTATTTTAGAACTGATAGGATTGAGTACTAAAATTCATTGGTTGAAAAACCCAACTGATGGCTTATCCTGTACAACAAATCAACCCGATGGCCTTGATAAATTGAACCAGCTTAAGCCAATGGTAGCTTCATAATTGTCGTCGTCTCCATGTTCTCGTTCGTTAGAACGGGTGGGAAAAGTGACATAGGTGGGGGCGGATCATGTTAAATAATGGCAGATGGACCGGTTTAAGGTGTTGCGCGATCCGTGCTAACAAACTACCAGACTGGGAGCCCATTTTACAAAGCCCAGTCGTAAACGGAGCCCTCTCGATACCTGGCGACCTCCAGTTGTAATTAGCCTTACCTGCGTAAATGGATCTCTGCGCAGATGGGCCATATATTTCTTTATTATAAACGAGACCAGCACTCTCCAAAGGCTGGAAACAAAACATGAGAGCTCAAACCGTAAAGAAGATGGGGCTCCCTCAAAAACTGCAGGGAGTAACGAATTTAAGAATCTAAGCCGGGGACGGGGTGACTAACGTCCGCCAATCGAAGCAGCGCTATAGGAATAGACGCTCGGCGTTTAGGATTTTAGACCATGTGTCGAAAAGACACCGTCCCAGGATGAGCTAGAGCCCGTTGATACAAAATGGGCCAAATTGTAAGCGGAGAAGGAAACTCCTCACAAGGTTTCAACTCCTGATTAGGCTAAACCAAAATCCTTCAGGGACATTGCAAAGGAGCGTGTGTTGGTGCTAGCCGTCATTGACAGGAGTCATGAAGGTGGGAGCATCACCATGGACAAAATAGAGTTTGGTGTATAATGCACTAAATTCTGTTTTCCTAAGAATCCTGAGAGAAAATCCAGGACCCCCTCCATCCTACAGAGATGCGGGGGCGTGTTATACTTATAGCGGCGCGTTATACTTATAGCGTGCTATGATGCCAGATCAGTGGAGCATTATAAAAAGGCTGTAGCGAAGGTAGGGGAGGTGTGGCAAGACGCCATACTGGCGGTTGTAAGCAGGGAAGAGATTCCTAGAAGGCCAAGAGCACGCGTCTGGTTACCAACCGAACCGGCTAGCCCAGAAGAAATTCTAGAAATTATTAGGATTAGCAACCCCAATCTTCCGACAGGAAGCTAGAAGATCGTGAGGTAAGAGGATGCAAAGGGTGGCTCCAGATTATCAACTATGATTATCATACGGAGTCCTTGGCGCCATTTGCTGTGACTAAGGCAGTAATCAACTTCAGTTTCAGGTCGATTACACTCAAAGTCAAAAAGGACGAGGCTGAAAGACGAGAGGACGACAGCCCGTCCACAAGTGATGCAGTTGCACCAGGAGGAGAGACTGCCCAACCAATGGAGCTTTCCGAGGTGATCGCACTTGAAGAGGAGATAGGCAGCCGACTGTGTCTGGTGTCAGACGAGGAAGACTTGTCGGACCCAAGGGACGGGAGGACCGTCACCAGGAAATGTTTCAGGAGTCCCAGAAAGACAAACTGGAGCCAGTATGGGGAAACGCTTATAGGACTGCTATTACCAGAGACCTCTGAGCCATCAGCGACAGTGAAGGAACTGAACGACATGGTGGACACTTTCACAAATGCCTGCAATCGGTCCTTTAACGCTGCTTGCCCAAGAGTTGGGTCCAGGGGTAAGCAAAAACCGGCATGGCGGTCCAAGGTTCTGGGAACCTACCGGAAGGCGTAATAAAAAAAAGGAGTATAAAAAAAAGAATTAAGGAAGGCACAGAGGAAGTCATGGAGGTTTTCTGCGACAAAATGGAAGAAGTTTCTGAGATCTCTCGTCTTAGGAAGGTTCTGTCTTCCAATCCTACCAGTCCCAGTTATTGAATTAAACCGGATTGATCTTAGAATGCTTCTAGTAAGGAATCTTTGAAACTTCTAATCGAAACCCACTTTCCAGGAAGCTTCGATAACACGATAGGGACTAGTTCTCACCAAGAAGCACACTCACTGCGTATATAAGATATCGTAACCAAAGAACGTATCCTATGGGCACTTGAAGGATTCAAACCCTATAAATCGGCGGGCCCTGACCGTATTATTCCCGCGGAGCTTCAGAACAACTCGAGGATTATGCTCCTCTGGGTGGAAATACTCTTCAAAGGGTGTTTTAAACTAGTCTGTATTCCACGGGAGTGGATGTAGATCAGAGTGATTTTTAATTCCAAAGCGAGTAAATGCTCACAGGGCTACCCAAAAGACTTAAGACCAATAACTCTGTCATCCTTTCTATATTGAAAACCTTAAAAAGACTGATGGATAACTTCATACGCTCAAAAATAAAGCCTAGTGACTTGGTTCAGAGGCAGCACGCTTACTGTAAAGGGAAATCTGTGGACACAGCTCTGCATGCCCTGGTAATTACAATTCAGAAATCCATATTCGAGCGCCTTTTACAATGTAAAGACGGAGGCAATTCTGGAGGGATTGTCGCTTCTAGAGGTGGATTACCCTGTAAGTGGTTTAATCAATCACATCCTAAGATTCCGGTTGGTTAATTCGGAGCTGAGGAAATCCACCATCAGGAGGCGGGTAACTAAGGGAACTCCACAGGTAGGTGTCCTGTCTCCTCTCCTCTGGAACATAGAGGGGATCGAAGTAAATATAGATGATGTAGCATTAGCTGTCTCTGGGAAATACCTAAGCACGTAATGGAGGCCTCTTTATTATTAAAATGCCCTCCTTATTATAACGAGGTGGGCCATCAAACGGGGACTGGCAATTAGCGCTTCCAAAACTGAATTGGTACTATTTAGTAAGAACTATAAAATCCCTGTAGTAGATCAACCTCTAAAGCCGAGGTGGTACACTGGCTATTCACTTCCGTAGTAAAACCTGTACTTATATGTATGGGGTGAGCGTGTGATGACCAGCTCATGATAAAGTAACGTACAGAAAAAGGATTGTGAAGGTGCAAAGAATACTTACATGTGCCTTGGAGGTCATGTTTCACCTTCTCCCCGTGTACATTTATAGTAAGCAGATGACGGCGATTACGGCCCCTCGACACAAGACACTCGACGATAGTTAGATTGCTGAGGAAAGAACTGGCGAATCTAGACTATGTTACACCGACTTTATGGTTCGAGAAAATGTGTCGAATTAGCTGCCCCTCAAGGGAATTTTGGAGATATAGCAGTTCGTCTCCCTGATCACTGCAGCGTGTACCAGGCAGAGGTGATCGCGATTGAGGAGGTCCTGAACTGGGAGTCATAATGTGGTATCCTCGACTGATATTTATGTGGACAGTCAGGTGGCAATCAAGTCGCTTGTTTCCGCTTTTCTGACGTCTAGAGTGACGTCTAGAGCGAGGCATGGTACAACACTTCAACTGCTACCGGAAAGGGCAAAGGTGGCAAGACCCATTAACACACTCAAGACTGTGCTTAAAAAAGAGGTGGAAGCTCAAAGACACTTATCTCCCTACGGCGTCGTGAAATTAAAACGATTATGGGGATACTCACAGGACACTGTCTTCTTGGAGAGCATGCGAGGAGGCTAGGTCTAGATGTTAATGACTTTTGCAGAAGCTGTATGGACGGTACGCCACCTCCTATGATCATGCCCGGCTGACTGAATATTTGGGTAAGTTCCTTATGGACTGCCTCTCTGGTCTCGAAAACTGTAAAGTGCGAGACTTATTACGCTACGTAAGAAGCTCAAACTGGTTCTGATAATGATATAACCTAACCTAAGCCAATGGCAAATAGTTCACTGGTCTTAATGGGCTTAGTAGTGGACAGTGGGTCACGAACTGATCGACAGATGCAATCGAAATTACCGTTTAAAGCACTGTACAACTTCGGTTGACAAGTTCGTTCTAAAAATTCAATTAAACAATATTTTCGAGTCAACAACACCACAATTTGTCGAAGGATGTTTCCGCCTCCTTTTCAACAAACCAAATTGACAGTAATAGCTTTTTTTATGGAACACACAGTAAAATTAATAAACCATCGGTATAATAAATGACTAAAAGTTTTGACAAGTTTCAAAATTAATTTTACATTTGGAACAACTTTGTTATATTGTTGATTGAAATAGTTATTTAGTTAATCGAAATTAGAATATAATAATATAGAGTGATACCCAACTTACATAAAGTCATTATCTGTATTGCTCGTATATGTAATTATGTCGGTCAATTAGTGAATGAACCAATTGAAATATTGTCGTCATGAAGTACCCGAGTACATTTATCTGTACGTTCTGCAACAAATACAACAGAATGGGTGTCAGTCGTAAAATAAATGTTTCAAATGGGTATGTGATACCCCATGCGTCTTGCCAGATTAAACTGAATAAAATGGGAAACGAATTTGTCCCCTACATTGCTGTGAGTGTGTGTGTGTGTCTATGTGGCCTATCGAGGACGAGAAATAACAAATGGAATCAAGGGAATTGATAGATTTATGGTTATAAAATTTCACAATTTAACTGAATTTATCCGTTCATCGTTCGATTTGCTGTATATATAGACTGAGTTCAGATTTTGTTGCTATATATCTGTCCTATGATGCCGTACAGTCGTCGTATTGCTGCTGTTGCTGTTAAGTTTTAAATTTAATTTAGTAACTTGTTATTGTAGTTTGACTGTTGTTTATGTATAGTATTTTGTTGTTGGTTCTGTTGTTTTTGTCTTCAGTTAACATGTGACAGACGAGACATGCTGTATACTTTGTGTGTTGTGTGTATACTAACTAGACATGGTATACACAAACGAAAAACTATTTAAATTGGAAGTTTTAAAGTTTTTTTGGGATTACAAAATTTGTTTGTTGTGTTTGTAAGAATTAAGTTCTGGGCTGGTGCACTGTATATATAAAAGAAGATTCTAGTATTCGAGTTTTTATTTAGATTTGTTTCGAAGAAAAGTCTGCCGCTGGTGTTCATTTAATTAATTTCTGTAAGCATTTTTCCGACTATTTCACAGGATAAATGGTAAAACCAATTAATTTAACCTGTTCGTTTGTGTATAGTTTGTCTAATTATGTAACTCTATATATGTTCCAGTGGGTGAGAGCGACTATTACAATCGTATTATGGCCTTAAAACGGCCGACAAAGAATGAATCCTCGGCAGCGAGCAGAGCAACGAATGCTTAAACTTGAATCACCCATAAAAAATGAAACTCATCCGGAAGTTGTTTCGTTCACCAACATCCGACGAGAAACTAAATGCTACCAAAAACAGTAACGTGGACCCTGTCCACGACATGAAATGGGATGATAAAAAAAGAGGTTTCACACTATGCGTTTGAACAAAAATTGATCGTCATATAACGTCATTCTCTTCTTGCCGGAACACTAAGTACTAAGTTAACTAAATACACTTTGTCCTTGCACAGAGAGATCAGCTGCATATATGATTGTTCATTTTGTCTGCAGTTGTCTAGACTTTAATGTAGTTCGATATCAGTTTTTTAACTATTGTTCTCCTATACGGTAGGCTAGGTGTTCATCTGCCTTGGTTTAAACTGTAGTTTGCCAGTTCAATAGAATTTGGTTGCCACTTAATCCGATCATTACAAAATGAAGGACTTAAGAAAATCAACCAGAATGAGGCTGCCCGCATATGACGTTAAATTAATTTGACTTATAGAAAATCAACACATAGGATTCCAAATCTTATAGAACTTTGGCCTACAAAATAAGACCGAGGCCTCAAAATAGAGGATACTGTAAAAATAATCATAAGCAAAAATTACAATTTGTGATCGACAGACTAGATGGGTACAATGTGTTGAAAACACGTTTCTTCAGAATGTCCAACAAATAAAAATACACTTTTTAACAGTGCAGCTAACGAAGGATGTGCAGTGCCTATGGAACACAAATCAGGGTTTCGAATATAAATTGAATCTTGGGCTACCCAAACGATCTGGATATAAGTATTTTATAAATCTTATATTGTCGATCGACACTTTCGGATTGAATGTGACAACACATTCGGATTGAATGTGCTTGGGCCAATTTTATATAATCTATATATACGTCAATTACGGACGGAATTATGGACGAGGCACCATTTTTTTTGTGTATTAGTGTTATCTGCGTCATTCAGGCTATATTGGCCCTTTGTGACTTCCCACTATATTACTTAACGTTCCGGCTAAAGGTTCGATTTACGTAGAAACCATCTGCACATTGCATACTCCATGCCAGCCTATAATACTGACATGGAAGATGGGAGGGCACACGGATTCTAACCAACTGGGTATCAGATGAGTTTATTCGCACCACCGATTGTACCGCCCAAACTATCGATAGTGAAAATCTCTTTTCGCATCCTGCCCCTATCGGGATTTTTGGTACCTCTCGCTCCACGCTGACTTAACCCATATGTCCTTTGAATTTTAATCAGCGTCTGAGGCCACAATGATTCGGATAAGAACGTGAGGAGTTGTAACAATATTAAGGTGTGAGCTTAACTTAAAGCATTTAAGAAGGAAGTTTATTGATATGTTGTGGGTACTCTTAAGACCTCATCTTTTACATCATACTGATGTCACCAACGGGTAATAGATCGCAAGATGGATAAACAAAATCTTAATATTTTCTTTGCGTTTCATGATTTATCAGACCTTCATAGGAGAACCAATTCTATATATATAGTAGTTTGTGTCGGGATCACATACGTTATTACAGAAAGGGGTTCAACTCAAGCACGATTTCTAAAATTAAATATCGATCCTTGGGTGTCGTACACAGACATAAATCAACAACTGAAGAATATCAGAACTTCTTTGGAAAACTTCAAGGCTACCACAAGTAGAGTAGGAAATGGAAACCCTATCACATCGAGGTTCTAGGCTTCAGAGTGGCAAAATAAATACAAACACTGGGAATTATATGATATTTTATTGACGAGAAGTATTTCCTAAAACAAAAAAAAAATTTAGGAAAATTTTTAGGATATACTTCACGTATGTGCGTAAGAATGTGAAGTTTTTCCTAATCCTAATTAAATACGAATGTGTTAGTGTAAATAATATTTAAAATCCATATTAAACGAAACATATGTTATGTAATAATTTATTTATTCATTATTACGATATGAGTAAAATAATTCAAATATGTTAATTGTTGTTTTTAAATATTTGCCTTCTAATTTTCATATAGATATGTATCGAACTTAATAATAACGCAAGACAGTGATCATATACGCTAGCATTCTTAAAGGACCCACAACAAAAGTACAAACCAGTGAGAAGGAATTAACATCTCTTCAGCTCTAACCAAGCTCACCGATATGATGCAAAGTTTCATGGTAATGATGGAGAGAACCATTGATTTAATGATGCAGAATATGGACATGCTGATGCAGATCGTCGCTAAAAATCAAAAATGACGGTCCTTAAAATAAATGGGTATTCAATTTATGATACTTAGCATCCGGATGGCAAAGCCCATGATGGCACAGCCATACTAATTAAAAGAAGGTTAAAACACTATGAACTAGTTAAATATGAGACAGAACATATCCAATCAACGAGGTGACTACAACGCTAAACATACTACCTGAGGGTCGAGACTAGCATCACTGAAAGGCAGATAGCTTAACGAAGGGATTGAGGAACAGAGTTTGGAGTACTTATCGGGTGATCAACCTACCTACTGGCCATCAGAAAAAAAGAAAATCCCTGATCTAATTGGCTTTTGCGTAAAGAAGAACATTTCACGCACTAATATTAAAGCAATCAATTGCTACGATCTATCATCTGATAATTCAACGGTAATGATAGTACTGAGTACAACTGTGATAAAGGCAGAAGCACCGAAACGTCTCACAAACAAGCGAACTAAATGAGATTAATATAAGAGCTAGTCGAACAAAGTTGTTTCTTATAGATATTCCGCTTCGCAGACCAGCTGATATTGATGAGGCTGCAGAAGAGTTGAAAAGTGTTCTGGAGAGATCAGCAGAGAAAGCTACACTTGCCATCAATATTCCTGAGAAAGTTGATAAACTGCCGCGTGATATCCAGGAACTGGTTTAAGAAGAGCGAAACATTTGGAGGCAATGGCAACAATCTAAATCTGTTTTATTGAAGGGGAAACTAAATCGAGCTATTAAGACTCTACGATTCGCACTGAGGGAAGAACAAAACCAGGGTGTTCAGATTTATTTAAGTGAACTCTCGGCAACTGAGAGAACAGATTACTCTTTGTGGAAGGAAACCAAAAGTTTGAAAAGGCAAATTAATTCAAATCCACCGATTAGACTACCAAGTGGCAATTGGGCAAGAAGCGATGAAGAAAAAGCCATAGCTGTCGCTGCTCATCTGAAGGAAGTATTTTCTCTGCTCATCTGAAGTATGATTATTCGCCGTTTAAACCTAGAATTTTTAAGTGGAAAAGTGTGAAGAATACAATCAAATTCCATATAAGACTGAAAAAAGCGCCAGGGCATGATCTTGTTACCAGAAAAATGATAAGAGAATTGCCCGATAAATGCTTAAAACTAATAACATTTATATTCAATGCGATCATGTGAACTGGTTACATTCCCTAAAAATAGTAAATATCCCAATGATACAAAAGCCAGGAAAAATTGAAACGCAAGGACCGTCATACCGTCCATTAAGCATGCTTCCAACAATCTCGAAGCTTTTTGAAAAAGTGTTACTTACTAAGCCAACAACATGGAACCATTGAGTAAGTGCACAGGATTGTAAATACCATCAAAAACTCCTTCCTGGAGAAATAATACTGTTCTGCTGTCTTTCTGGATGTAGCACAAGCATTTGATAAAGTTTGACATGACGGGTTATATAAAATTAAAGACCTCCTGCCAAAGAATTTTCAGTTAGTTCTTAGAAACTATCTTCTTCAAAGACAATATATCTTTAAACAAAATAGTGCAACCACTGGATTAAATGACATTAACGCAGGTGTTCCGCAAGGCAGCGTCATTGGACCAATGCCGAGTCTTGTTGAAATGTCCAGGCTGTGTGGCCGAAATGGCCAAACCATCACAATCGGTGGCGCTTGGTTTCGACTGGCAACCAGTTGGTCCCAATTTTCAGTAGAACGGTCGGACATGAAATAGTTTCCTTGTTCACATATTGCTCAGTAACGAACGGTGACTCATCGGAGATTCGGAAAATCGCTACTTTATTGCAAAGAGTAACAACTTCTTTGCTCTTTCCTTTCTAACTTTTTTTTAGCATCGGTGAGACCATGCGTCTTATGCACTTTTAAGAGCTTTAGTGATGATCTTTCAATATGTGTTGCATCCATACGAGCCATTTATATGCCACTACGGCGCGGATTCCGAGTCGGCGTGGATCATGGCGTTTCGGTCACACTATTACGCTTGAATTCCATTGCCGATAGCTTTTTTTCTGAATATTTCCCATTAAAATACTTTTGTATACTTGTAAGCAATGGAATGACATGTCATTAGTGTAAATTTGTTGTCCTGTAAGTTTTTTGCAGCAATGGCAGTCTGAAGTTGGTGACACATCGTTTTCAGTCACCCTGTATGATAATACTTACTCCATGACGCATAGCCGAGAGAACTAAGAAATTTGGTATCCAATTCTCTGTCTAATACCACCACCCATTGAGGACCCATGTTTGCCGGAAGAAGATGAAATATAACTTTCAAAGAATATATAAGAAAGTCTCCACAACCTATAGCTTCAGCATTCTCCTGTATATTTCTTTATTTAGAGCTGGCCACTACAATCTAATTGTGGAGCCAAAACACCAGTTCCGGTTTTTCCTGAATCATTTAAAAAACAGTCCATTGTCGTTGGTCAACGATATTCGGCACTCACTAGTGGAGCTAATCTCAAAATCTTGTTTTTTGTTAACTTTACAGTTATATTCTTTACAGATCTGAAGTATCCCCGTAAAAGCATACTTAGGGCAATATGGGAGCAATACAGCAATACCTAAGAATTAACCTATTCTTATTTGGCTGCTCTTTCGGGATTTAAATCAATTTTTTTAGAATACTTTTCCTTACTCATCTTCGCAAAGCTGCTATACAAATACAGTTAATATTGTACTAGATCCCGGTAATTGTGCTTTTGGATTGTTATTTTTATATGTTATAAATAGATGCTACCATTCTTGGTTCGATAAGTTTGGAGATTCCCGACTGTTTACCATAAAAGTTCCACAAGTGTCGCAGAAGAAGCAGGACACTTGTGCCAAAATCGTGACATAGCTCACTTCACATGACGTCATCCGTTATTAGTAGATTCCTAAGTTACTTAATTCACCGACAATGGAGGCAAAGGCTACTGTGAGACATGACTCCTGCTGGCTTTAATGACCTAGAAGTGCTTAATTCACTAGAACAATATCTGGCTTCTGCAAGCCTCAAAATCTCATACTGCCAGTTAATCATATCATTATATGCCACAAACTAGTGTTCGATCCCCGTCATTAATATTTTTACAACAGGTTGCAGTCTCCTTATGACTTCTAATTAAGGGTCTTCGATTTAAATCGAAGCCTAAACTCGTTCAAGCTTAGAATTGTTTATAATTCGATAATTCACTCTAAAATCCAGTTAGTATACAGGAGTTAGAGCCATGAGGCAATCTTTTTTCCCCGATTGGGCTCTAAAGCAGTTCGAAACTAATCCGTTTGGCAGCAATTAGCCTTGTATTAGGCGATTAGCCTCATTTTTGGAATAATAGGGTGGGCTAATAAGCTGTACGGCTGAATATAGAGTGAAGCACAAGATATGCCAGAAAGTTGGACATCGTTTGTGTTTTCTGCGACATATGTGAGAACACTTACATAAGGCTCAAAATTGGGTGTCCTGAATGCCATGTATCGATCCTTCAATTTTCAAACTCTACCACCTGGCCAATAAAACTCGAAAGTAATATAAAAGCTAGATTATGGCAACCTTTAAGCATTTGGGAAGCATATTCCACAGACGTTCCGCAACGACACACGAAAAAAATCTATATAACATTAACCAGTAAATTCAGCTGTCAAACAAGTATCTGCTGCAATTCATTGTACGAAACGCCTGGAAAACTGAAGTCAAACTACTGAAATGATCCCTCTCAATTGGGAGAACAATCATGGAATAGAAATAGAATTTACGTTTTGAATTGACGACATGCCTGTTGGCGCAATAACTATAGTTGTATATGTGATCGCGAGGCCGCAGTATTTGTTTACTTTCACACTAAAGTAGGACAAGTTAGTTACATTGAACGAGATAATCTTGTCAGAAAATAATCCGAAACATAGACGACTTAAAATTCATGATATCTTACTTAGTAGATGCCCAAACGGTCAGAATGATTCGAGCACATCACCCAACTGTCAATTGTAATTATCTTTGATCGGATCTCAATTTTATTCTCATATCTTGGATATACACACGAATTGAATTACTCATTTTCTAGAGAAAATATAGACTTATTGAAAGATGAACCAGAACCTTACTTCTATCACAAGGCTGAAAAGTGGACTGCCTTGACAAAAGTTCAAATTTTCGATGACGCTAAGGCATAGTTGAGGTTCTATGCCGTTAATGTGCCGAATTATCTCATCCCGTAGCCTTTTGAATTGTTGCTGACTAATCGACGTACACCTTTTATTTTAAATAATCCCAAAGAAAGAAGCCCAACGGTGTTAAATCACATGATTGGAGGCCAATTGATATCTTCATCTCATAAGATAGCACGGCCATTGAATTTGTCGCGCAAAAGAGCCATTATTTCGTTAGCGAGTGGCACCGTCCTGTTGAAACCATATATCGTCCACATCCATATCTCCTAATTCGGGCCATAAAAGGTTCGTTATCATTTCACTTATTATCATCAAACAGTCACTCTTTGTGGGTGCATTAGTTTTTCGACAATCACTCTAGGATTATGACTCGCCCAAATGCGGTAATTCTGTTTATTGTTTATTGACGAATCCACTGAGGTGAAATGTGCCTCATCACTGAAGATGATTTTCTTCGAAAATTGATCATCCATTGTTGCAATTTTTTGACTCCACTCTGACCATTGACGACGTTTGGAATGGTCAAGAGGCTTTAGTTTTTGAGTCAATTGCACCGTATAAGCGTGTAAATGCAAGTCTTTATGCATAATGTTCATCAACGACGAGCGTGAGAGGGGCAATTGTGGTTTGGCACGACGACGAGTTGAGGGGGCCCGCTGCAACAGCTGCAATATTTTCTGCAGTACGAGCTGTACGACCATGCACTGGTATTTTAAAATCTGCTACAGACCCGGTTTGCTCAAATTTTTGCATGATCTTTCTGATGCGTACACATTTGGACGATTAAACTGACCGAAAAAATCACAAAGTGCACGATATGCAGATTTGTACGCCCATTTTCATAATATGCCTGAATAACTTTAACGCATTGCTCGATTGTGTATTTTTCCATTGTTCAAATTGAATGCAGAAACGTTTACATTCAACGTCGGCCCTTAAAATTTAACCACCCGTTATAAGTCGGGCTGCAAAGTGGTCGAAAGGATGAAGTTTTGAATACCTGAGGAAGGAACAGTGGTGTTATAAAGTCTTTGTTTTGGTTATCAAGAAATGGTTCTAAAAAACCGAGTACCTGTAGGTTTTAAAGGGGCAAGTTCAGGAGGTCACCTTGGAGTTAATAAAATACTTGCCAAAGTCAGACGAATATTTTATTTGGTGAGAAATCAACGAAGAACAATAGATTCTGCTGTGATTGTGCCTAGCATGTAAGGGTTTCTGCAGCCAAACAACGTGCGAGAATATAAGGAACGGATAGTTTATTTCCAGAAACAACAATGCATGCTCATAATATAAATCCAATTAATAAACTAAAAGGCCGGATGCTTCCGAATTGCTAAACCAAGAAGCAATCATAGTATAGTCAGAAACGGAGTGACTCCTATGAGCTCGCCATTAGATGACATGCTGGATATTTTCATTCGAACCATGGAGGAATATTTGGCACAAATTATGGTTTTCAATCGAGGAAACTGAAAAGAAAGACTTTCACAGTTCTTGAGGGGCTTGTCTGAGTCTAGTAGACTGAAATATCCATTTATTGGGCAAGTTGGAGTAATTTGAAAGCAGAAGTGTGTGAACCAACGGAGCAAGAAATTTTACAGCCCGACAAGGATGGAAGAGGAGTCATGAAGATGAAAGTGCATATTCAGAAGGCAACACACTAACACCTTACAATGCAAGAGCGCTTGATGTTTCTGTTCTGAAGAACGTGGTGAAAGTAAATAGTGGAGTGGCTATATAGTATGTGGTACAAGAGATGTTGCTTTAAATAAAAATTGGTACGAGTCCTACAGGAACTATATAATTTGTTCTAAATTCAGGTCACTTGCCCGTTTGATGCTTGTGTGCTATACATCCTGTTCCTATATACTGAAAAAGCAAATGGTGGTCAGATCTTATTTGTTGGCTTAATCGGAAACTGGCAATTCTAAATTGTATATTTGTACATCGGTATAGTATTTTTATTGTTAACTATGAGTCGGATTTCTTCTAGTAAATGCAGAATTGTACTCTTGTCAAGCTCTCTCACTTCAGTTGTTTCATGATCAATTACCTTTTGGATGAGAGCTTTGATTGGTGTTCCTAGAAGTCGATGTAAGAGCGATATACGTTCTCCATGACTTAGAGCTTTCTTATTATAATATAAAAGCTTTCATTTAAACAAACATTATGCGAAATAATAAAATTTGTATCCAATCCACAACAATATTATATATATAGTTTTTGTTACAACACAACGACAATTGTCGTACAATCACCTCAAGCTTAAAATTATTCAATTATATTGTTACAAAATCAAACATGAACTGAAAACACGAGAATGTATAAACTTAATTTAATAAAACGAAATCGTTTTTTTATTCAAGCACACACAAAGAAAAAACTATATCTTCCCATGCCACATTCCCGAAATCATGTTCTACATCGATAGAATAAACAATTTACCCACTGCGAGTGTGTCTGGTGTGCGGTTGCTGTTGTCATTTGTGTTTACTTTTCGCTTGCGCTTCCCAACAACAATGTATATATGTATGTCTGTTTGTATACTCGTATACTCGTCTATATGCACAGTGTTTTTCGCTCTCCATTTTTTTTTCTCCCGTGCTTTTTTGGCTGAAAACGATAATGGAATGCTTATTTTTAAGCTACATAAATTATATGCGAGAAAGCTTTTTTTTCGTTATTATTATTTTCGTGCTTTTTTCGATTTTCCACTTTTTTTTATGTGTTTGTGTGTGCTTTCTTTTTGTTAGTTAGATAAAGCACACATACAAAAAAAAAATGTTGGCTTCACTGTTAACCGTGACTGCAAAGGAAAATATAGCAACAAATAAATTCGTTTTGTTGCAATAAGAAAGGAAAACACGTTTAAGCAGCGAAACGAGGATAAAAGCTCGTTCGAGAATGTTAAATTTATTTGTGGTCAAGAAATGCAACAACAAAACTGCATAGTTTCTTATGATTCAGATGCACGACAGTATACAAGATAGTGCATTGGTCTTTGTGATCATTTCGATGTCCCGGAGTTACCCTGTTCTTTCGTTTTCTATAAATTTTGTAAACAAAGTACAAACTACTGTTTCGTCTTGGCAGATGACTCAAGCAATTTCCCATACATACACGTATGACATTAGCATAATATGAATCCATATTTAAATAATTGTTTGTCATATTATTCTTTATACCTTCCGTAGTGTTCATTCAACAATATTTTAGTTTTTGTACAGTTGTTTAGTTTTGTCGGTCTACGAAAGGAGTACAAAAATCAAACGATATACAAACCTCAAGGTAAAAGCTTTTTTATATACACAAACGACATTAGTACAAACAAACACATAACAATAGTTTTCATTTGATTTTCTTTGGTTTTCCCTCGTTCTTTTATTTTATACGTTTTCCATGTCAAACATTTATATTCAAACGAATCATTTAACTTTAACCTCAATTCGAGCTTTGTTTTTCCTACTGTGTATAATGTTCTTGTAGTTTTCTTTATAATTTATGATTTCCTGCTGAGCTTATTTCCTTCATATTCCTGCTACGTTTGTTCGTTTCTTCAATGCTGGTTATAACACGATGACAATTTTGTTATTCGAAATTTGTTAAATACTCTACGACAGTTTTACCATATCAAAAGCTCCATTTAAAGCTCATCAACAATAAAATATTTTTAATCTTCAATTTTGGATCCAATTTCGGTTGGATCAATGAGCACCCACTTAAGCACCTGGAAATGAGATCCAGGACCGGTACGTAGAACGTGCAGTCACTTCGAAAACGTGGCGCGTTTGACGGCCTCATCACATGTATAAAAGAGAATCGGTTGGAACTCGAAGCGCTCTAAGATTTTTATTTTCAGGTGGTCGATAACAGAATGTGTAATCCTTGCTTGCCAACCTGTCAATTGCCTGTGTACATGCGCCTACTGATGTAAACCAACCCCAAAATAAAATAAAATTTTACAATAATTTGGATAGTCTGATGGGCACCTGAGTACGTGACTTAAATGTAAGATCAGACTGACTTATGTAATAATATAGATCCGCACTCCCGACACGAAATTGCGACCGAAAATGGGGGAAGACCGTTATCTGGTCACTGCAAAGCTATGATGGAAATTTTCATACAAGTCAGGGAGAACTGGGGAATATACAACGCGATTCTCCCGTGAAGGTTTAGTAAATGAAAAATGAAAATATCAAGATGTCAGCAACAGAATTTGCGATTTAATTACCAATCTGATGAGGTGGACAGTGTCTGGGAAGTATTGAAAAACTTGGTTGTTGATGCTTCCCAGAACATTCTCGGTATAGTGAAAACTACGCCTAAAAATGATTGGTTTAATAAGGAGTGTCTGGCTGTGGAGCCACGCAATAGAGTCCACAATGAAACGCAGACTCACAATTGCAATAAAAACTAAGGCAGTTCTTGCTAGGAGGACAGCTAAAATCTAAAATCTAAAATCTAAAATCTAAAATCTAAAATCTAAAATCTAAAATCTAAAATCTAAAATCTAAAATCTAAAATCTAAAATCTAAAATCTAAAATCTAAAATCTAAAATCTAAAATCTAAAATCTAAAATCTAAAATCTAAAATCTAAAATCTAAAATCTAAAATCTAAAATCTAAAATCTAAAATCTAAAATCTAAAATCTAAAATCTAAAATCTAAAATCTAAAATCTAAAATCTAAAATCTAAAATCTAAAATCTAAAATCTAAAATCTAAAATCTAAAATCTAAAATCTAAAATCTAAAATCTAAAATCTAAAATCTAAAATCTAAAATCTAAAATCTAAAATCTAAAATCTAAAATCTAAAATCTAAAATCTAAAATCTAAAATCTAAAATCTAAAATCTAAAATCTAAAATCTAAAATCTAAAATCTAAAATCTAAAATCTAAAATCTAAAATCTAAAATCTAAAATCTAAAATCTAAAATCTAAAATCTAAAATCTAAAATCTAAAATCTAAAATCTAAAATCTAAAATCTAAAATCTAAAATCTAAAATCTAAAATCTAAAATCTAAAATCTAAAATCTAAAATCTAAAATCTAAAATCTAAAATCTAAAATCTAAAATCTAAAATCTAAAATCTAAAATCTAAAATCTAAAATCTAAAATCTAAAATCTAAAATCTAAAATCTAAAATCTAAAATCTAAAATCTAAAATCTAAAATCTAAAATCTAAAATCTAAAATCTAAAATCTAAAATCTAAAATCTAAAATCAATAATGAAAATCGAAAATCGATGGAGTCGGGTTGTTGATTTGGTATAAAAAATCTCGAAGTTAGGACCGTCCACTTGAATTTTTTGAGGTCTACGACTTTTCAGCTAACCCCATATTAGATCGAGCTCATACCTGGCCTAACGACATTCTTCTTTTCCTTGTAGAATTCCTTTCCAATAATATTTTTGTTATGTCATTCAAATGGTGTATGGTGGATCCTTTTTGCAATCCATGAATTTTAGTACTAAATGTCATCTTTATGCATTATACTTGTCATTTTAGTACTAAATCATAGGAATATTCAATATCTTGGTATCTCTAACAACACAACAAGATTAAATGACGTATGAGATTAGGTCGACATGGACATTCTATACTCAGCATGCAATTGGTAAAATTGCTGACCGTTTCGAGGGAACTGGCGCAGTAGAAGGTAGTTGATTGTATCAGTATATTTATCCCGTTCGTACTGGTAATTTAATGCTGTCCGTTAGGTTAAGTATTCGTTATGGACTAATTATTTTGTTAATGCTTGATGAAATAAAGATTTGACGTTAGTAGCGGAAATCTCTAATTTTATTTACGAAGCAGAACTTCATCCTTCAACTGAGTGACATTGATTTGGGGAATGAGTTCATTGGACCGTTTTATTTGTGTAATCGAAGAGGAAAATTTCTTTATAGTGAAGGGGAAAATTTTCATCATTTATTTTCATGTTCGGAGGCGGGCCTTACAAATGCTGAGTGGACAGGTATTTTCAAAAGTTCGTGCATTGTCTTAGGTCACACTCGGTTGTAATCATTATGATCAGACAACGTTTCCAATTTTATGGTCTTGTCCAGGTATTCCACACTTCTACTGATATTCCACACTTCCACACTTCTACTGACTTTGGTGACCGCCCAGGTGATTGGTACGACATATATTAACGATATTAGCATCGTTCATATACGTTTTGACAGTTTCGAATCATCTCGTTCCACCACTGTAATCGAATTACTGAAATCTTAAGAATAGGATTTGATCTGTGGCTGTTTTTATGGTCGCTTGACAAATTTGTTCTAGTTCTTGTCCTGGATTCTTGTATTTTGTTTATCTTTGTGTGGAAATTTCCAACCTTTTGTACGTCACTCATAGGGCAGTATCTGCCTAGGGTGGTAAATCTCAGATTTCACTCATTGTTATATTGCTTTTCAAAAAATCAGTTCGACCTGTACTCGCTTAAAAGTATATGAGTTAAGTGGCTTGATCAACTAGTTTGGCTTAAGTTGTAGTCGTGAAAAGTATTTATGGTAGGTTATTTGTACCAACATTCATGATTTAGATTAGTCACCTATCTCTTGGTTTCGGTAGTACGCAAATATTAGTGAGTTCTATGTGGCTACTACATACGTTTTGCTGGTTACTTCAAACGAATTGATTAGCCTCTTGATATTCCAATTAGCTGTTAGTTGATATTTGCAGGTATTTGAATATCGTCTGGATGATTAAGCAACTTTATGTTTCGATCTTAATGCCTTCATATTTTATAAGAGGTTTATAATTTGAGATCGAAGATTTGACTGAATTTGTTGGGAGCTGGCAGTATATGTGTAACCGGGTGAATTTCTCAATATCGTCAAACGACTCATGCGTGTAATATATAACGCCGTGAAGGTAGGTGCCAAAAGTTCTTAATTTTTGGTACCAGCAGCTTGCATTTGTGATTTTAGGTGCAAATTGATTCGATTTCAAATAAATAAATAATTGTGACCCTGCTCCACTTATATATTGAACATTATTCTCTGACCGATAGTGATTAGAAAAATAAACTAACCTTAATGTTATGTTATTCCTTATCTAATTTCACCTTGCCAGAGGGCATACAATTATTATATAAATGAGTGCTACGACTAGATTTCTACACAGTATACTTGTAATCGATATAGCTGAGTTAATCAATCAAAGGGTGATCATGAAATTGTATCAGATTTGTATTCTGGTATTTGTCTGTTACACAGCCGCCGACCAAGATGAGTCAGAAAGCGTAAACTGTGATGAAGAGATAACGGTAAGATTTTTAAGACATAATTTACTTATACAAAGTTAAACGAATCTCATATATTGCAGGCTCGAATCGAAAGAGATTGCCACTCAAAATTGCACGGCAAATCCGAATTTGTATCCGACTACAATGCCACTATGTCAAAATACAATGACAATCCAGATGATAACACGTTCGCAGACGAGTTCCTTAACAAATATTGTACCAACTTTTTGGAATTTGCCACTTGTTTTCTAAATATAAAAGAATCCGAACCGAAATTGACATGTGATGAGTCGTTTGTTTACAGTTTTTTGGCACCACGGATGAGGGCAGTACAAACCATGGCAACGTATAGCTGTGAAAATAATGCTGAACTGATGAAAAGTAAATTAGCCGTCACAATCCGATTAAATATGTGGAACAATCTCGTTCAATTTTTTGTATTTTCAGAACTTTTCCCACACGAAGGTTTTAAAGCTGTTTTCCTCAATGAAGATTATCAAGATTGCCATTCTGTTTCAATAGAATCAAAAGATACATTTTGTGATCAACTTGATGAGTCGCGTGCCTGTATGTTAAGAGTCATTGGAAATCACGAGAACAAAGATATTGCTAAGATTATCGATGATGTGATTGAAAGAGGTAAAACTTCCATTGCTTGTTAAATTTCAATAAATGTTGCCAGATAAGAAATAAACAATGTGGTAATATCACTGAGATACTTAATCCATAATTCCATAATAATATTATAATAGTCGTCGTTGTCTAACTTTGCTATAGAGTAACTTGCTGTTGCCATCAGAAAATGAAGGTCGTTCAAGTCAATTTTAATCACTATTCAGTATTCCTTCCAGCCCTTAGTACGAGAGGGTAAAGTAGATATTGCAATTGCGTGTGTGCATTACAGAAACCTCGATAAGATAATTGGATATATCGAACCGCCCAACTGCATAGATTTAAAGCAACCACTCGTTACATAATATTGGCAGTGCCTGATTATGTCAGAGCAACGGTGCCAACAGAATAATAACATGTAGAGTGAGCGACCTATATACTCATAGTGACCACTAGTTTTGTGCGTTCTGCTGAGATGAAGGAAAGAACTAATGTAGATACAAAAAAGCGCTAGTGGGTTGAAAATATGAATCTTTGCTATCACTTGTCCGAAGGTATTATGTGTAGTAGATTCAACCAATTATGCCTCTATGTTTGCTGAAACTTAAGAAGAAGTCTTGTATGTCATAGTAAGGTAAAGACCAACAAACCTCTAGAGCCAGGTAACATCCCGAATACAGTGACGATTCGCTTAAATACTGGTATCAGAGAGATACGACAGATCAGTCCGAGACACGATTGTCTGTGTTATTGCGGGAATGCATACCGTAGATATACAGTGTTTAGATAACGTCACCTTATATATATGAGAGATGATTACGAAACAAAAGAAGAGATTCGCTGAATAGCACGGAGAAAGACTATAAATGACAGTATTAGGATGACTTCACTAAAGGTCAATATACTTGTCGCCTGCGATCTCAATCATTGAGACATGGCTCAACAGACAACATATAGAGAGGTGGATTAGTATTAAACCAAGTTTCAACGACACTCCTTATCAAACCAATAATTTTTTGGCTTAGTTTTTACTATGTACTGGGTAGCCTCGATAACCGAGACTTCCAATATTTTCCAGACAGTGTTCACTTCTTCCGACTGGTAATATCTTAGGACTGGTATAGACCGCAAAATACTATAACTGACAGGATCCTGATATTTGCGTTGCGTTTTTCATTTATCAGGCTTTTTCAAGAGAAACGAGTTTTATATCCTTCTGCGTCCTGCTTGACCTGATAATGACTACTGTTTACGCATTTTGTTGAAGGCCGATACAATTTTACGTCTTAGACAACCTGAGACCACTATTTCGAAACCAGCAAATGGTCATTTTGCCTTCGGGATGTATGTACATAGATTTGATCATATTTCTAAAAGAATATTTTTATGAGGAAAGCATCTGCTTGTCACTTGGAGATCATGAGCAATCGCAAATTTTATTACACGTACTAAAGCTCCCAACGATATGGTCAGATATGATCAGAAGGAACATACGGTGAGAAAATTTATTGACATGGTTTTGAACATAACTAAAGTGAGGCAAGCGAATCAAGTAAATATGTATTCGAGAAGTAAGAGATATAGCGGACGAGATGATTAGATGTTTAAAGCTCTAGGTAGTGCTGCCGAATCGAAGGATCCGTGGCTTATTCGCATACTTTAAGATAAGCTCGATGTCGAAACAAAGATGTTGTAGGCCAAAAACTCTGCTAAAAATGATTTCCCAACTCTGGAACAATTTTTTGAATTTTTACAATCTATAGAGCTTATTCTTTGGAAATAGTCAAAATAAATCAGTTGTTTGGTAAGTCACAATCATCAAAAATAAGGCACGCCCGTAAGCTCAGTTTGCAATGTTCAAAACCGGTTATTGATAAATTGCAATCAATTTAAAGGAATGTTCGTGGCACAGCGACGTGACTTCATAAGGCCAATGGTAGATGTTTCAATTGTTTGAATTTTTCAGATTCATCGTATGACAGTAAAAGTAAGCGAAGTTACATGCCATTTGAAACATCACGCAGTTTTATATCAATTCAGCATGACTCTAGTCACTCCAACACATACTAATATACAAAATTAGAGAATATAGGAACCCATGAAACACTGATTGAGAAATTTACAGTTTTCATCTCAACCAGACACTTCTATTTTCAGTAATGAAAATCAGGTGGGGACATCGTAAATGTTTCGTAAATTTTACAAACGAAACATGAGACCCATAGAATACCACGACAGTATCAAGAGCTTGTCGTAGGTGGCGACTAAAGCTGGTTGGGTCGCTGGGTTGGCGACCCGCATCCGTATAAAACAATCACTGTTAAAAATGTCAACAATATAAAAAAATCGGATACCACCAAAACAAGAATGAGCCCCCGCTTAGGTACCCGGATACGAGATTGAGGATCAGCACGTGGAACGTGTCGTGAAGTCATTTCGAAAATCTGGTTTGTTGTATGGCTTTATCAAGTGTATGAAGGAGTATCGGCTGAAACTCGTAGCACTCCAAGAAACTCGATGGCTTAAATGTGGAGACCATGTGTCCCAGGGCTATACGTTGCTACACAGTGGAGGTGACCTCGAAAATCTTGGAGTTGGATTTCTCATTGGGCCAAAGGATAAAAAGGCTGTACTGGACTTTCAGGCAGTCGATAATCGAATGTGTAAGCCAACCTGTCAATGGTCGGTGTACATGCGCCCTCTGATGTAAGCCAACCCCAAGATAAAGACTCATTTTATAATAATTTGGATAATATGATGGGCTCTATACCTGAGTACGATGTCAGATTGGTGATTGGTGACTCTAATGCTAAAGCTGGTAGAAATCAGACCGACTTATGCATTAATATAGCTCCGTACTCCCGATACGAAACTGCGACCGAAAATGGGGAAAGAATGATGTCGGGTTGTCCAAGACGTGAGATCTTATCGGTCGTCAACCAAATTCGTAGGCAGTGACCATTATATGGTCATTGTGGAGCTACGATGGAAATTTTCGTACAAGTCAGGGAGGACAGGAGAATATAAAACGCGATTCTCCTGTGAAGGTCTGATAAATGAAGAGACGCAACGTAAATATCAAGATCTTGTCAGCAATAGCATTATGCAATCCAATTACCAATCTGATGATGTGAACAGTGTCTGGGAAGTATTGAAAACCTCGGTTGTCGATGCTACCCAACACATTCTCGGTGTAGTGAAAACTGAGCCCCAAAATGATTGGTTTGATGAGGAGTGTCGTCTTGCTGTTGAGCAACGAAATATAGCCCACAATGAAGTGCAGACTCGGTTTACAATTACAAGAAGAAATAAGGCAGTTCTTGCTAGAAGGACATCTCAACGCATTTGTAGACAGAACAAGCG
The DNA here is from genome assembly GCA_963932295.1 of Tipula lateralis. NCBI lineage: Eukaryota > Metazoa > Arthropoda > Insecta > Diptera > Tipulidae > Tipula > Tipula lateralis. The sequence continues at coordinate 37,987,529 of OZ010737.1, forward strand.
CGAATGGTGGAAGGCTAAGGCCTTAAGAGCACAACAACTCAGCAATGAGTGGAATTAACGTGGCTCCTTTAAAGGAATCACTGAATTGCACCATACCTTAAGATCTCGGTCAACTGACTGCCATTTAGAACCAGGACGGACCTCTGTGTTAACGACGATGCGGTACATGGTGTGAACATTTTCTGATCTACTTAATGTTCCACATGTATCACAAGCTTCAGTATCTGAATTCTCTCAAATACAGACCGCAGAGATGTTAATTGAGGATCCATATTATATGGGGAATTCACCATGGCCATGCAGAGATTAAAGAAAAATCGTTCACCAGGCGTTGATTGCATTAATTCAGAGCTCTTGATACTCGGAGGGCTAACTTTGTAACCTTAAATTACTCCTCTGGCGGAGGAAATTATCGGTGACTACGAAGTAGGAATCCGTTCAAATCGTTTAGTAACTGATCAAGTTTTTTCGCTACGGATTATTCTTACCAAGTACTACGAAACATCTCGCGATGTACGCCCGTTGTCCCTTGATTTTCAGCAAATCTATGACTCTATCAATCTAGAGAGACTCTGGTAAGCGCTTGAATATTAAGGAATGCCAAATAAATACGTACTTTGTAAAATGACAGTTACGCAGTCACAATGCTATGTTAAAGTGAGAACAGGCTATCAAGGACTATTGGAATTACTTCTGGTGTTCGACAATGAGATCCGCTGTTGGAATACCTCCTTCGTAGAAGTGAGACACCTCAAAACAATATCATATTCCGACAGTTCAATCAACCTTTTTGCATATGCAAAAAGTTGGTTGGATTGTCGTTCCGTTGGTCAAAATCAATGATTCCAAAACCAAATATTTGATCTATGGTTTTAGAGACCAAGACGCAATTGATTTCTTTAGTATGGTAACCACACGTTTGAAGGGATAGTGAGATTCTTGGTCGTTGTCCTGTATGAATGTGAGAATTGGACCTTGACGGATGAGTATGATAGATCGCTCTTAGCAGTGATGGCACAGTTTGTTTTAATCACGAGATCAGGCATTTAATGAAAATTCCTCATTTCGTGCATGCCACGTTTGCGTGGTGATCCGAACCGAATGATACAGTGATCTTTGAAGGAAGAGCCACCTTTCAGTAGGCGAGGAGGTCACGTTCGGTGACTGTGGCTTCACGGCGTAGAGCGATCTGGAATCTTTAAGTAACATACTACAGTATTAAGAGATGATACGATAAAAAAACTTTAATTTAGGAACGTAGAGCGTTCACTTCAATCTATTGAGAACTACGACTATTCATGTAACCCCATACTGAACCGATATCATATAGCTGGCCTAAGCAATTTCTTCTTTTCCTTGTGAAATTTCTTTCTTATAATATTTTTGCTATGTCATCCATATTGTACATGTTGGGTCATCTGTCGGTCCTTTTTTCAATCAATGAATTTTAGTGCTTAATGTGACATTGATTTGATGATTGAGTTGTGGGCATCATTTGGCCTCTTTTATTTCAAATCGAACAGGAAAATTCCCTTACAGTGAAGGGAAAAACTTTCATCATAAATTTTAATGTTCAAATGCTGAGTGGACAAGTATCTTCAAAAGTTCGTGCATTGTCTTAGGTCACCTTCGTTTACAATCGTTATTCCACACTTCTGCTGATTGTGGTGTAAATATTCTTTTAGTGACCGCCCAGATGGTGCCGTGGTTAAAGCTGCGGCAATTGAAGCAGGAGGTACCGGGTTCGAATCCCGATAGCTGCAAAATGCAAAAAGAGGTTTTTCACCAAACGTTTGGGTGGTGCGATTGGTGGTGTGAATCTGGATCACCTGTTGTACTATAGGCTGACATGGAGCTATGCAATGCGCAGATGGTTCTACATAAATCGGACGTATAGCCGTACATATAGTGAGTGGTATCACATCGGACCACAAAATAAATTGCTTAAGTGTTGATAGTTTCTTTATAGTTGCCATCTGGAAGTTCGGTTGCTGCTGATGTGGCCAGACTTTTCATGCACATCGGGGTAGTATGCCCTATCCCTGCCTTCAGGAAGAAACAACTATCTTAAGTTTCCGACATTCTTCGATTTTCCTCGGTGGTTTCCTAGTGCTCCCCTGGCAGATGATCGATGTAAAGTTTTTTCGAAGTTTTGATTAGAGATTTTTAATTTGAGATGGAAGATTGGACTGAATTTTTGGTAAGTTGGTAATATATATCTTTGGCCGAGTGGAATTCTCGATAGTCAAACCACGCATGCGTGCAATGGATGTTAGTTAGATAAATTGTTTTGCACCTTGGAAAATAGACTGCATTCAGGGCTGGTGTTAGTCCTCTAGTTTGTTGCTCGTTGGATTTCTCTGTTATTGTACCAAAATCCATGCATATAAATCCGTGAAGATGCTAAATCGTTCTTTATTTTTGGGACATCAGCTTGATGCTGCATTATAAATTATTGGAAGACATTTATGATTTTAGGAGCAAATTGATTCGATTTTAAATGAATAAATAATTGTGACCCCGCTCCGCGTAAATATTGAAAATTGTTCTCCAACCGATAGTGATTAGAAAAATAAACTAATCTTAATGTTACGTTATTCCTAATCTAATTTCACCTTGCCAGAGGGCATACAATTATGTATATAAATGAGCGTTACGACTAGATTTCTACACAGTAGCCAATTATACTTGTAATCGATAAAGCTGAGTAAATCAATCAAGTAGTGATCATGAAATTGTATCAGATTTGTATTCTGGTATTTGTCTGTTACACAGCCGCCGATCAAGATGAGTCAGAGAGCATATTCTGTGATGAAGAGATGACGGTAAGATATTTAAGACATTATTTACTTGTATAAAAAGTCTAACGAGCCTCATATAATTCAGGGTCGTATCGATATAGATTGCCTCTCAAAAGTATACAATAGATCCGAATTTATATCCGACTACAATGCCACTATGTCAAAATACAATGACAATCCAGATGATAATACGTTCGCAGACGAGTTTCTTAACAAATATTGTACCAATCTTTTGGAATTTGTCACTTGTTTTCTAAATATAAAAGAATCCGAACCAAAATTGACATGTAATGAGTCGCTCATTTACAGTTTCATGCAACCACGAATGAGGGGAATACAAACCATGGCAACGTATAGCTGTCAAAATAATGCTGAATTGGTCAAAAGTAAGTTAAGAGTTACATAACCCGATTAAATATGTCGAACAGTCTTGTTCAACTTTTTGTATTTTCAGAGCTTTTCCCACACGAAGGCTTTAATACTGTGTTCATCAATGGAGATTTGTATGGTTGTTTTTTTTTTTTAATAGAATCAAAAGATACATTATGTGATCAAATTGATGTGGTCCGATCCTGTATGTTAAAAGTCGTTGAAAATCACGAGAACAAAGATATTGCTAAGATTATCAATGATGTGATTGAAAGAGGTAAAACTTCCATTGCTTGTTAAATTTCAATAAATGTTGCCAGATAAGAAATAAACAACGTTGTGTTTCCTTTTATGTCAAAAGCTTGGAAGTAGTTCTTAAGTCAAAGCAGTAATACCACCCAGATAGTTAATGGTCATCGTTTGTCTAACTTTACTAGGGTGAATCGAATCCTAGACCATCTGACTCTTCTTATAATATACCATTGCTCCTAGTTTTATTGGTAAGGTCAATAACATGAGTATCGGGTATATCGAACCGCGCTCCTGCATGAATTCGTGGCAACTACTCGTACATAGCATTGGCAGTACGATTGATCCTATATGACTATGTCAAAACTACGGTTTTCTATAGTGATCAACAAACGACGAACTTCACATTTAATTACAGCTGGTCATTTCAATGCATCGACCATCGAATAGGCTATCCGTGAAATAACTATCGAAGGTATCACTTTGTATAGAAGCGTAAGCACGTTTATAAGCAAATATCAAGCTGACAGGAATAACACGAAGAGTGAGTAACCTATATACTTACAGTGACAACTAAGCAGTTTTGTACGTTCTGCTAGAATGAAGAAAGTTCAATGTAGATATATTAGAGAGCCAATGGGTTGAAGGTCTTAATCTGTGCTATCACATGTCCGAAATGTTATGTAGTATGGTGAGCCATCGATTCCCGCAATAACCTAAGTGCCTGCTGAAACTAAAAAAGAGTTCTTCATGGTATGTTGCAAAGTGAAGGCCAGCAAAATTGGCGTAACGTCCCGAAAATAGCGCCGATTTACTTAAATACTGTTATCAGAGATATAAAACAGATGAATCCGAGTCAATAACAGAAAACAACTTTATCATAATATTAGATGCTGGTGGATAAAACAGAGTCCCTCAACCGGCTATTAGGTATTTATAGGTATACTCTCTTATAAAACACATCTCGTTACCTCCACCGTCATATCAAAAGAGGAAGCAGAGTGAATGCATCACTGGCGCGGCTAATGCCGAATACGCTGCCTGTGTTATTATCGAATGGCGCTGCCTGTATTATTACGTGAATGTATATCATATTGGGAAGATAACGTCACCTTATATGAGCCATGGTTACTAAACAAAAGAAGAGATTCGCTGAATAGCACGGAGCGAGGCTTTATGACAATATGGCGGAAACAATGGGATGATTCTACCAAAGTTTTATTGCTTGATCCCATCATTTGAGACATATAGCTAAACATAGTAAACAGACAACATATACCTGGTCAACTTCCAACACCCAGATAATGTTATAGATTTTATGACGGAATGAGAAAGCTGGTGGAATACCATAAGCGGTGCAAAACCATAAATTGCTAGAGAGTTGATATGAACCCGGTATATCCCTTTCCAAACAGTGGTTAAACCACTGTTTGTTCTATAACTTCTAGGTTCATTGACAATCGATCTCCAATGACCATCACGACATTTATTGAGTACCACATGGCAGTTGACCGAGATCTTAAAGTATGGTGCAATTCGGTGACTCGTTTAAAGAAACTATATGCAAATTGCTGAGTTGTTGTACTCTGAAGTATCTAGCTTTTAAGGTTTTGCGAAAATTCTATCTACAAGTTCGCTAAGCTGTCCTTCTAGCAAGATACGCTTTATTTTTCCTTGCGATTATGGGCTTCATTCATCAATCAAAAGCGAGACGAAACTCCTTATCAAACCAATCATTTTCGGGCGTAGTTTTCACTATGAGTGTGGTGGGCGGGATCGATAACCGAAACTTTCAATACTTCCCAGACAGTGTTTACTTCATCCAACTGATAATATTGTAGAATTGGTATATAGGCAAAATGCTATAACTGACAGGATCTTGATATTTTCGTTGCGATTCTTCATTTATCAGATTTTTACAAGAGAATCGAGTGGTATATCATCCTGTCCTCCCTGACCTAATAATGGCTACTGTCTACAAATTTTTGTTGAAGATCGATAAGACGTCTTGGATTTCTAAATGAATATTTTTATGAATTCTTTGGAAACAGTCAAAATAAATCCTTTATTTAGCAAGTCACAGTCATCAAAGGTAAGACACACCCGATTGTTTTCGAATATTAATGAGTTCAGCATGACTAGTCACTCCAACACATGTAGTATAATATACAAAGCCAGAATAAAACTACACCATTGTTAACGCCAATAACTAAAGTAATGACCAGTGGCATGCATTCATTTCTATAGTAGATCAGGCTCGGTTCCTGCCTCTATACTTCGAACTGCAGTAAAGGCTAAAACTAGCATGGGTAGAATGATAAAATGCCGAATGCTTTTTGATTCTGGATTTGAGACAAGTTTTGTGACTGAAGCTTGTGTTCAGAAGTTTTAACTACCAAGAGAAAACGCGCGTCTGATGATTATTAGTCTTGGGCAAATCGGCACAAATATATCGAGAGGGAAAATCACAGTGGCAGTAAAATCAGTTGATTCAGATGCAGGAATGTCGCTACAAACTTATGTGCTATCATAACGTCGATTTTACCAAGCAATAAGCTACAAGTCGATCATTGGAGATGCTGGTACTTCGCACAATGTGGGGTATCACCGCAAGCTCTGCGCACCACTTGACGAACATGCACAAGAAATAATCATGTTGTGGCTTTTACACCCAACCTTAAAATGATTGATTTCGAATGAAACAATGTTATCTTTAATTATGTAGCGACAGAATAATCCAAACTGAGTTATATCAGCCGATCCTTGTACCCTCTTCGCAGATAAAAGGCCGAAGATTGTGGTTGCCTATATTGGAAAACTAGAAATTCATTCAATTAACCAGCATGATATTCGGAATCAGAAGATGCTTCCGAATTACTCATCCGCAAATTCTGAAGTTGACTAATCTTTTTTTCCAACATTTAAGTGGAACAGCTAATAAACCACTTTGGGCTTAACAAAAAGAACTAGCAAGTCAAAAAGCATCTCCAACCAAAGAATCATTGAGGATTTTCGATAAAGAGCTTACCAAGAAGATTAATCGTCTGGCCATAGACGGGCTCCGCAGGTGAATACTTAAAATCCTCTTTCACCGTAGCTCTAATTCCAAATAAAACAATCGAAGTTTCTTTGGAATTATTCCTGAGCGAGTTCTGAAGTTTAAATTCCGATTTTGCCATCTGTAGTACGCGACAGTGTGTCCGCGACCTCATTGCCTTTTCCTTGTACATGACGTATGTCCGTGGTAAACATTATCAATGGAAATACGATACTTTGTTATTATTTAACGTCGTTCATTGAATTATTGCATAATGTTCTGCGAAGTGTATAATAAGTGTATTAGTCCAATAAACGAAAAATATGTGGTGGCATACGGCACCAAACAAAAAACTGTGTCAAGCAAAGTTGCATATAATACAGGTTAAGAAAACGAAGAGATTTCCCATTCTTTCTTCGATTAATTTCCCCTCTCGCTTAATTAACTAATTTTGTATAAATACCGCGTAAAATTTGATTGTAAGGCAGTCAGTGACGGAGTCAACCTCGAGTGTGGGACTCGGACCGGGTAAGGGTGCCGGACCCGAGTGGTCAAGGTAGTCAGTAAGGGAGTCGCCTTCGAGTGGGGGACTCGAACTCGTGTAAGGGTGACGGACCCGAGTGGTCAAGGTAGTTAGTGAGGTTAGTGTGACAGTCGGGCAGGCAGGACGTAGGGACGATGTGCAGCAGCAATAAAACAGTTGTTGTTCCATCTACAAAACTACTTATTAAAATATATATTATAGTAATAAAAAATTGGTGCGGTCCTAAGGACACCATTTAACTACTGGGAATGACACCTCAATCCATGCATACGAGTTGGTATACTTACCATGATCCTTCAACTCTCTGTTTCATTTATTCAGGCAAACGTAGTATTTTCGTCTTGCCTCTAACCCATCTCATTAGTGCGGTGTTTTAGTCCTCTAGAGATATATCTCACAAACCATGCCACGTGAGATTATAAAATTTCTAGAGGCAAATTTTGAGAAATCGGATCTGCCATGCGTAAGCACAGGCTACCCATTTCAAGAGTTTTTAGAAAAAAATCCCAGTGGTTCCCAACCACCGTTGCTATACTGTTGCATTACTGCTCCTACCGCAGTATTAGATGCATCAGTGCAATGCTGAACTAGCGTCGGGCAACGGATGTACCAACAAAGCGACGTTCGCTAATTTATTCTTGAGCTTTGAAAATGTCAATTCACATTGCTCTGTCCATGTAATGTTCTTGGAGATCTTGGGCCATTTTAAGTAAGAACCGGTGATAGTAATTATTCATATATACCGATGAAACGTTGAATATATTTTGTTGAGCCTAGCAACACCATTCCTGGAGAGATTGATTTTTTGATCGGAGCTGTACGATTTTTGGATGGATCATCGCTGGCAACACCGAGCATAAACATAGTTATTCGTATAGAGAATCTACTTGTTCACAAGTAGAAAGCAGTCATGGATCAATCCCTGAGAAAACTTTGGGAATTACTTTTTAGCCTGGGAAGAGTTTTTAGCACAACTACGTAGTTGAGAGTAGTATTCGACGCCTCCGCTAAGACCAGCAGTGGATGATCCCTTAACGATATACTGATTGGTCTGTAGAATACGATAATGATGGTGCTGGGTGCTGTAATCGTGACCGCTAGTGATAATGATAGGAGTTAAACTTTAACTCCACAGAATGGCATTGATTGGCAGCTAGGGCGCTGAATAAACCAGCCGATGAACACGTTTGTCTTAAAACCTATGGCATCTTTTATGTGATCAGTAATGTTCGTTTCGCTAGGTCGGTTTCGATCTGCTGACGTTATTGATTTGTTGCGTGATCGAAAAGATCAAATCCATCTCATCAGGCATATGCGAAAGGACTTGATGTAGGTTGCATTTTCGTTTCTATATATGTTGCAATAGTTCTAGCGAATTACAAAATTTTGATTCGAAATATTTTTCCGATTATTTGGTTATTACCTCACTATTGTGGCGTGACTATTTGTCGTATTTTTGAACGCAACAGGTCCTATGGTCCTATTATCAAGTAGTATTTGAGGGAGATTATCCAAATTATTATTAAACGAGTCTTGATCCTGGAGTTGACTAACATCAGTAGGCGCATGTACACTGAGACTATGTGACTGCACGTTCCGGGTATACTTAAGACGGGGGTTCATTGTTATTCCGATGGTATCAGATTTTTATTTACGACTCTGGCTACTGTGACGACATCTGTTTACTGATATGGTTTCTATGTGGCTCATTTTGTGAGTGAAGTATTTACATAACATGTATGCCCCCACCCACATGGCGAAGCTAATTGTACTGTACACCATTAAATCTGTCAAACAAATTGACTTATAAATCAAGACCTGTAAACCACTTTGCTCAGTTAACCATAAACTGAACATCCCCTCAACCAAATAACATTCATATATGTAGAATGGAAAATATTTTTCCCAGTTATATAAATATGTCTTTGTGATTTACTCAAGAATCATTATGATTTGCTTTCTAATTTTCTTTTTCGAAAAGACGATTTCTATTCAAATTTATTGAACAATGAGCACAAACCACAATAGTAAATATACGATGAAAAGTAGAAATCGGAATTCGAAATAATTTGAGACGGGTATGTCGACGAGTATGTATACACTGAGGGCATGGGTAAAAGTGTGGCGTTCACAAATACGACGAACAGTCACGCCACAATAGTGAAGTATAAACACAAATAAACGAAAAAAGATTTCGAGTCAAATTCTGTAAATTCGCTAGAACTGTTGCAACATAGCCTCACAGTATATATAGAAACGAAATGCAACATACATCAAGTCCGGTCGCATATGCCTGATGAGATGGATTTGATCTTTTCGATCACACAACGAGTCAATGACGTCATCAGATCGAAACCGGCCTAGCGAAACGAATATTACAGAACACATAACAAGATGCCATACATTTTCAAGACAAACGTCTTCGGCTGGTTGATTCAGCGCCCTAGCTGTCAATCAATGCCACTCTGTGGAGTCGAAAGTTTAACTCCCGCCATTTATCATTAGCTGTCACGATAACAGCACCAAGCATCACAAATCACACTTCAACATTTGGTGACCCCGACGACCCTGTTTAGGGCATAGCACGTCAATAACCTACTCAATACACGACCTCCCAACATTTCCAAGTGCAACAATTTAGCACACAACACCCTCCTGCCAAAAAAATCCGGATTCTAAAATTACTGCAGCCTGTACCCAATACCCAATACATTAACAATCGCAGTCGAAGGGGGAAATCACTTTCGGGGGGGTAATGTGGCGTTCACAAATACGACGAACAGTCACGCCACAATAGTGAAGTATAAACACAAATAAACGAAAAAAGATTTCGAGTCAAATTCTGTAAATTCGCTAGAACTGTTGCAACATAGCCTCACAGTATATATAGAAACGAAATGCAACATACATCAAGTCCGGTCGCATATGCCTGATGAGATGGATTTGATCTTTTCGATCACACAACGAGTCAATGACGTCATCAGATCGAAACCGGCCTAGCGAAACGAATATTACAGAACACATAACAAGATGCCATACATTTTCAAGACAAACGTCTTCGGCTGGTTGATTCAGCGCCCTAGCTGTCAATCAATGCCACTCTGTGGAGTCGAAAGTTTAACTCCCGCCATTTATCATTAGCTGTCACGATAACAGCACCAAGCATCACAAATCACACTTCAACAAAAGCTTAACAAATACAATCGAAAAGTTCGTTTGGGTTATATGTTTGTGCACGTCTCTCGGGCAAATTGATAGTTTTAATCGATGTACATACGCGAAATTTAATATCCTGCCAGTTATGCTGTTTTCGCGCTAAAAAATTTTGTTCGTCGCGTACAATCGAACTATATAAAACTTATATAAAATAATCGACTTTATATACCTCCTAAGACATAGTTTACGATTCTCGTGTACGTTGGGAAATTTATGGGATTGCAAATTGAATTCAATTGAATATATATTGAATGGTTCGGTATTTTTTTCACGTATCTCAAGATTTATTTATTTTTTTTTTGTGTTGTCGGTTTTTCCATTTTTCATTGTTAACTCTTACACATACAAGTCAGTGTACGTACACAGATCGTGCTTTGTCTGGCAAAGTTTTGATTTCCTGCACCCCTCTATCGAGGTAATTATAAAACTAAATAATTGTGCAAACTCATCGCATTTGTGAGTTGGGACTACATTAGGGCACCGACAATCGTCATTCGGGCGCAGAAGGATATGAATAGAAGATAAAAGGAAAGAAAAAGGATTGCCTAAATATATAGTCGAACCGAACAACGAGCAACCCAGAATTCTCATTATTTTTGGATTATATTCAATTTTTTAAGAATCAAAAAAAATTATATTTCATCTTCGTTATAATTTAGCTCCTTCATTATATGTAAACAAATTGTTCTTATACAACTATACATACACATATACCGAGACACATATACCATTACAAAATTTGGTTCATTTTCCGAACCGACAATATATACAAAAATAAAAATCCCAACTTCATGATCCAAAATTAATTGAGATTTCTGTTGTACAGAATAATATGTATTGTTCCTTATAATATCCTTATATAATAAATAAGATCTGATAACGAAACAAAAGGGAATATAATTAAAACAAAACAAATAAATGATTGGTAATTAATAATAATTAACATTTTGATTAAAAAAAATTAGAGGAAATAGTTTATTTTTGTCTTGTTGTTAGTTTTGCGCCCAAATGTTGATTATCCTTAATTATCATCCTTATATCTAGATAGATAATGTGAGCGACTTTAGAGGGATTTAGGGATTGCTATATTAAGTATAGTTTATTTTATCGGATATTACTGATTATTTCCCAAATGATTTAGTAAGAAGATAAATCATGCCATTATTTAGCGATGATGGTGTTAAAAGTTGGTTATCATTGCCTGGGTATAAAATCTCTGTTGGAGATAACAGAACATTAAATAAACTATTAGATGTCTCTGACGTCATTTTTGGCTGTCGTTTAATTTTTTTCCAAACACTTAAGCTTCCTGACACTTACGTTCACGTGTCACATTGTAAGTACAAGTTCTGCTTGAAATGCTGAAAAAAAACCAGTGGCCAGTAAACTACACCAAACTGTTGCTTTGTCTGGTGGTACGTGAACCTCTTCCGATCACTCTTCAGCCCAAATATGGCTTTTAAGCTTCTTCGAGTTTTTCAAGAGCCCAAAGGTGACAAGTTGGAAGGTCGGTTGGTTTCACTTCTTGCACAAGTTGAAGTTGGTATACATTTTAAGCATGAGCTTTCATCACGGTCATAGCTGATTAGGGTTCGTTATTAACCTTTTTACATTGCATTGCATCATCAATTATAATTTTAGCTCAAATAATTATTAGCTTCTGCTATAGATTTTATCGATCACTCACTCAAATTGAAAAGGTTTGTTGAATTAGCGGACTGACTGTCAATCACTGCCAACTTAGGTTAGATAAGGTTAGGTTAGAGTGGCTGCTAACGCACACTTAGAACGTTGCCGCTCCGTTGTGTTACCACAGGATCTTAGTCCCCTAATACCCCAAGCGTAAAATGTCCCGCACCTTAATGTCTGCAAGATGTGAAAGATTGTGCATTACGTACCTACCTAAGTGTAAATGCCTTTTTAGTGCCAGTGCAGGACAAGAGAACAGGAAGTGAACAAGCGTATCTTCCTCCTCTTCGTATCCATGCAGTTTCTACAGAAGTCATTTGTTTCTAGACCCAGCTTTCTCGCATGTTCACCGAAAAGGCAGTGTCCCGTTAATATTCCTACTATTCTTCTTAGATCTCTCCTCTTTAAAGAAATAAACCACTTGGAGCGATTCCAATCCAGCCTTGGCCACATTTGTCTCGCCTTCTCGCATGTGAGGGTGTTGGACCACCTCTCCAGTGCTAAAGCTTCTGCCCTTTTCCTCAGAGTCAGTCTAAGCTCCGCTGAAGGTCTCCCGACATTGGCCCTTTCAGGCATAAGCTGAAGCTTTGTACCTTGCCTAACTAGTTCGTCCGCCCTGAAGTTACCCTCGACGTCAGAGTGGCCAGGATTCAGTCGTCCGTGTAGAATTGTATAGTTTCAGTTTCCAGTGCTAGCTTATTCTCCCAGAATTCTCTTGAATGGATTAAGGTTTGAAAACCTTTTTCGAAGCGAAATATCGGTGTAATATAATCAAGGTTCGCCATTTCCTCCTTTAGCGAACCAATTATTGTTGAGTGACCTGTCTGAAGGTGTATCCACTGAGACACGGCCGTTAGTCTTGTTTGGCATAGATATCTACTAGAAGAAGGTGTAACATGACCTGTAGGGCCTGAGTAGGTGTTGTTCTCAGTGCCCCGCTTATGAGCTAACAGGCAATCCTTTGCACCTTCTCTTACTTCTTTCTATAGATTACTCTATCCAGTATTAGCCATCAGACACTCACTCCACACATAAGAACGGGTCTTACTACGGCAGTGTAGAGCCAGTGTACCAGCTCCGGTCTGAGACCCAACGTCTGCCTATTGCATTCCTACACGAAGTACTCCATTATTCACCATGTTCCAGAGAAGAGGAGACAGGACTCCTCCCTGGGAGGTTCCCCTAACCACCCGCATTCTTATGGTTGCCTCCCCCAACACTGAGTTTACAGTCCTGCTTCCCAGCATATGACTGATCAACTTGATTATGGAAGATTCCACTTCCATGAACGATAATCCTTTCAGAATTGCATCTGTCTGAGCGTTATTAAAGGCGCCCTCAATATCAAGAAAAGCTACCATATACTACTCCTTCGAGTGAATTGATCTCTAAATTGTGCGTACTAAGGCATGTAGGGCCGTATCTACCGATTTACCCTTACAGTACGTATGTTGAGAGGCTGACCATTTCTTCTGTTTGAAATTCATACTTATATGTATTTCAACCAGTCTTTCCAGGATTTTCAACAGAAAGGATGTTATAGGTTCAACAGATGTTATACGTCTTAGGTCCTTTTTGGATAGCCATGCGACTCTTTTCCCACTTTCGGAATAAAAACCACCCTGACCTCCATCCATTGCCTTGTCATGCAGACCAATTTTAAAAACCCTTAAAGATCGTCTCCAACCACGGGAGAATAATTTCCGAGTTGTTCTTGATTTCTGCCGGTATAATTCGATCCGGTCCAGCCGATTTGTACGGCTTGAACCCATTTATGGTCCACAGAATTCGTTTTTAATTTACCATAACCGGTGCGCGGAGCGAACAAGCTTCCTCCGACGCTCTCAGTTACATCGAATTTTCTAAATTACCCGGGAAGTGAGTGTCCATGAGAATCTTCAGGGATTCCTCACTGAAATCGGTCCACGAACCATCAGATTTAATTAGGTAACCTATGTTCGTTGGATTAGTGGAGAGAATCTTCCGAAGGCGAGAAGTTTCCAAGACATCTTCCATTTTGTCACAGAATACCCTTCAGGAGCTCCTTTGTGCCTTCTGCAATTTGGGTAGGGGGGACTTCGGGACCCCCGACGGAATTAGTCGCTTAAGACTTCTCTATACTTACTCCAGTTTGTTCTCCTAGGATACCTAAAAGATTTCTGGGAAGCAGGGCAAATGTTGAAATTAAAGGTTATATATCGGTGGTCAGAGAAAGAATGTTCCTTCCCTACTTTTCACTCTACAATCACATGGAAAATATTCTCTGATGCGAAGGTCACATCTAGAACGTATTATTTTAAATATTACAGACATACAGGTTTGTTTCCAATAAATAGTTAAAAAGTGTCTCACCCCTTTCATTAATTTCCGAACTTTTATCCTTCCCTAGAATACAGGATCTGATCCTCTCAGGCCCTTTTAAGCATAGAATACTATATCCCTTCATTGAAGGTTGCTGGATTAAGATTATATCCTCATCCAATCTAGTCAGTCTGAGGAGCAGAGCTACCGATGCAGCCCTCGAATGATGAAGGTTAATTTGAAGCACCTTAAGCATACTTCTAATTCCCTTACTTACCTAGTTCTGGATGGTACTGTGGGAGCTGCCGGCATCCACCGTCGCACTGTCCATCGCCACCACCATACTGTTCATGTCATCATTTGAGCCATCCTCCTCAGAGCCCAGAGTTAGGAGATTTTCCAGCCCCAGAGCTTCACTGTCGCTCGACTTGTCCTCCACAGCTCTCTCAGCCGTGGAATGTCCCGAAGGCGTGCCTGCTGATTGGGTGCTCGTACCCGCCTCCTCATACCGTTTATAAACGTTGAGGGCTACTGACCCGAAACCAAAACCGATAAACCCTTTTGACTTGGCAAGAGGAGCAAGGGACTCCCTGTTTATCACCAATACTGACAAACGAAAGTTTCCCTGGACCTCCTCTTGCCTAACGACCTTCCAGTTCTTCGTCGGAAGATCAGAGTTGCTGACCACTGCCAACTTTGTGTTCACGCAAAATTTCCATCACTGTCACGCACATATTTTCCACTGGTGACCCCGACAACCCAGTTGAAGGCATACTTTATATCATGAAAACTTCTGATACAACTTTCAAACGCTACTAATATAACGACTTAGAACACACTTTTATGCCAACAGGGACTTACCTTTGAGCTCACGTGAAGCTCCCATTACTGTGATGACCAAAATATCATATCATATCCTTCATTGGCGGCTAGAACAGAACTGTTTAGGACTCGTCAAACAACCATTTGATACGACTTCTCATATACTAATATCGCGATTTAGTACACAATATTATTGCTATTCATATACTTCATTGATGACCTGGGCAGCCTTTCCAACAATCATACAAGATTACATACCTTTTCTGCCAAGGCGGACTTACTTTTGTATTCACGCATAACTCCTATCAGTGTCATGTTCACCATAGCACCACATATCATATTATTAAAGGTGACTCCGACAACCCTGTTTAGCGCATTCAATATAAATCAAATACCTTTGAATTTCCCAAGCTACTAAATCACAATTTAGTACACACTTTTCCTGACTCACCTTTGAAATCACGCGCATAGCATTTCCCCTCATATACTTTGTTGGTGACCTTGACAACCTGGTTTTTAGACCACATCAAAATATTTACTGACACGACTTTCAAACCCTACTAATATCACGATTTAGTACACACTGTTTCTGCCAACACAAACTCACATTTGAGTGCATCACTATCACAAACATCATAGCATATCATATCATATATACTTAGTTGGAGAGCCGTACAGCTCTGTTTAGATCACGTGAAAAACCTTTTGATACGACTTTCAAACGTTTATAATATCACGATTTAGTACACATTTTTTCTGTCAACGCGGACTCACCTTGGAGTTCACGCGTAACACCTATCAGGGTCCTGTTCTCCAAAGTATCTCACAGGTGACCCCAATATGTTTAGGGCATTCAATACAAATCAAATGCGGACCTCTGGTACGACTTTCCAACGCTACTATATCACAATTTAGTTCACATTTATTCCTATGCCAAGACGAACCCACCTTTAAAATCATGCGTAACCCAATAACATCTCCCATCATATACTTCATTAATGACCCTGAAAACTCGGTTATAGCACATCAAAATATTTTCTGTACGTTTTCCTAACGCTACTAATATCACGATTGATTTAATACACACTTTTCCTGCCAACACAGACTTTGAGTTCATGCGTAACTTCCGTAACTGTCACGTACACCATCATATTTACTTTATTGGTCACTCTGACAACACTATTTAGAGCACGAACATAGCATCTCATATCATAACATTCATTGGTGACCCCGACAATAGATCGAAACTGTCCTAGCAAAACCACAATGCAGAATACACAGACTGCCATATACTGACTCAACTTGAAAATACTTTCTTTAATGAATCGTTAGCGTCTTCCCTTTAATCAATGCTACCTGGAGTTCTCGTGGTGTATCTCCTATAACTCTCACGTACAACATACCATTTCATCCTTAACTTCATACCATATATTCACGAGGTTCACGTGGTGTCAGATGAGTGTCCTTTATTGTAGTTTAAAGGTAACAGCTTTCGCGATTATTGATGTAATCCAAATCTAGGATAGTGTAGTTGAATAAGAGGCAACATACAACACATTTAAAGAAAAGCAGACTATTTTCTGAACCTGTGAGTGAGATACAATCCTTTCCTTTTCAAGTCGAGGAACCACCTTAGGGTCGTCCTCTACTCAAAAATTCAGTGAGTATAGCCCACCTTATCTATTTGTGCCTCTATACTTCTCCAGATTCATGCCACAGCTCAAAACGACTTCAATTATGCTTCTTCAACATAACACCAGGGAAAGAGAGATTATCCCTACCGTATCATGGAAATCTTCAGTGTCATCATTTAAATACATTCGTATCCTGGTTCTTTGCGAATTTTGTTTAGTGCAGTCTCTTAGATTGGGACAGTTTCAATGCGATGCACTACCTGTACACCCGATTTTGACAATAACCGGTACCAATAGTTAGTACTTGGGGCACAAAGTAAATGAGTTCCTTAAGTGTTGATTTGCAACATGATTTATGGTAAAAGAGGACTAAGTATGGTGATCCGACTGAACACCTCTTAAGTATCCGCTTAAGTGGATCGCTTAAGTACATAGCTTAAGAATCGGTATATATATGAAACGTCCAGACTCCTAGAAAATCTGGAGCCTTTAACAGTGCTATCATGTCATATTGAAGTGGTTGCTCTCAAAAAACTTGATGGCCTATAGTGACAAAACCTTTGAACTTCAAAGTGTTTTTTGTAACGTGCCTAAAATTCGATTGGAGATCTGAATCAAAACATTGATCTCTACTTGTAGCAAATAGTTTCGACCCAATCATTTCATAAAGGTAATGACTTTTATGGGGAATTGAATAATTTGGAAGGGTCCGTCAACCGCCAAAATGAGTTCACAGTAATTTGGACTCATATACACCCAAAGTGATTTTTCAACAACCGATTAGAGACGTAGGTCTTTCTGTTAGAGTGCAGCACTCATGGATTTATATATTTTCCATTTTAGTACTCTTAGACCGACAACCCTGTTATTCTTCCCCACTCCGCGCATAATTGTATTAGTTGTGGGGCAATGCATGCTGAGTTCGTTGATCGCAGTAATTTCGGCACTCATGTAAACTTTGATAACCCCGCAAATTTGGGGCAATACGAGAATAAGGCGAGTGAGAGAAATAATCGGGGAGTCTGAAGCTTATTAGTGTTTCAGCTTGGAGCACTCCAAGAGCTTTTATGTATAATGAAACTCTCAATTAGTAAAAATATTTTATTATCGTTCTTATTTGACAACATTTATTGTAGTTTTAACAAGGAACGGAAGTTTTACCTCTTTCAATCACATCATTGATAATCTTAGCAATATCTTTGTTCTCGTGATTTTCAACGACTTTTAACATACAGGATCGGGCCATATCAAGTTGATCGCAAAATGTCTCTTTTGATTCTATTGCAGCAGATTGACAATCTTGAAACTCTTCATTGAGGAACACAGCCTTAAAGCCTTCGTGTGGGAAAAGCTCTGAGAACAAAAAAGTTTAACGAGACTGTTCTATACATATAATCGGGTTATGTAACTCTTAACTTACTTTTGACCAATTCAGCATTATTTTGGCAGCTATACGATGCCATGGTTTGTACTCCCCTCATCCGTGGTTCCATAAAACTGTAAACAAACGACTCATCACATGTCAATTTCGGTTCGGTTTCTTTTATATTTAGATAACAAGTGGCGAATTCCAAAAGATTGGTACAATATTTGTTAAGGAACTCGTCTGCGAACGTGTTATCATCTGGATTGTCATTGTATTTTGACATAGTGGCATTGTAGTCGGATATAAATTCGGATCTGTTGTGTACTTTTGGGGAGCACTTCGATCCGACCCTGTAATATATGAGGCTCGTTAGACTTTTTATACAAGTAAATAATGTCTTAAATATCTTACCGTTATCTCTTCATCACAGTTTACGTTTTCTGATACATCTTGGTCGGCGGCTGTGTAACAGACAAATACCAGAATACAAATGGGCCTGTTCAGACGAGTATGTACTACATCGCAACAGTACACACATTTCGCGTTTAGACGCAAACATAAAAATATCGACACCATTTGTATTTTATAGATGTATGTGTTAAATTATTTTCATTTTATTTTGATGTTTCGAAGTGAAAGGTTCTAAACCAAATAATATTTTGAATTTTTTTTTTGCAAATAAATTAATAAAAATATTAGACATATAATAAATAGTTTGTGTATAAAAGTGTTTATCCTAAAAAAGTGATGAGTTATCATTTTGAAACACCAGGTTCGAGTGTATCCCATAAGCAAGCTTTTTCTGATAATGATGTGGCATATCTGTTGAATGATGATGATGCTGCATTTTTGAGAGATGATGATGACGATGATGATCGAGTAATGGCTTACCAACTATCAGCTGCCGCTTGTTTATTACTAGCTGATGAAATTGATGAAACAGAGGAAACTAAAAGAAAAAGGTGTTGGGTTAAGCCGTATCGAAAGACCAGACAAACAGTTGGTAACACTCAAAGCCTTATGCAAGAACTAACTCCGTATAAGACAGATGTTAAAAATTTCATAAGAATGGACGAAGAAGATTTTAATTTTATTTTGGCGCTAATCAGACCGGATATAGAAAAGCAGGATACTGTCATGAGGAATGCTATACCTGCAAAGGAAAAATTAGCAGTTACACTTAGATTTCTAGCTACAGGAGAAAGCTTTATGGAATTGGACTATAATAGTAAATTGTCGAAATCTTTTCTATCAACAGCAATCCTAGAGGTGTGTGAGGCCATAGTGAAACATTTAAAAGATCAATTTTTAAAGGTAATTTAAACAATAAATTTATATTTTATATAAAGTTAAATTTATTAGTCATATTATTTTTAAATTTCAAAGTCGTCGATAACTTCTATCGCCATTTGCAAAATATCTTTCGATGTTGACGGTTTTTGCGGATCAGCTTGTTTTATAATTCTGTTATCTATAATTTCAATTTTACATGGTTTAATTTTATGCAAAGTTGGAATTGCAGAAAAATGTGTTTCTGGAATTAATGGTGAATTATTTGGTGATGGATAGTATTCTGGAAAGAAGGATAGCGATCTTTGAGGTGGTTCTTCGGAAATGTTTTTTTTTGGTTCATTTATTTTAAAGTAGGATGAAATAGATGTTGATGTTTGGGAAGAATGTTCAAAAATGGTTGGCTGTTGTTTTGTTTTGATTTCTGGAATTAATGGTGAATTAATTGGTGATGAATAGGATTCTGGAAGAAAGGATAATGATCTTTGAGGTGGTTCTTCAGGAATGGTTTCTTTTGCTTTAATTATTTTGAAGTAGGATGGGAAAGATGTGCATTTTTGGGAGTGGTCGTATGAATTTTCTTCTGTAGATGAATGTTCGAATAGGTTTTTATTTCTATTTATGTTAGAGGGGAATGGCATAGATACAAAAGTTTGGGAGTTGTCGTAAACATCTTCTTCAGGCGTTGAATATTGGAAAGGTTTGGGTTGTGCAGGGAATGGTAAAGGAGAAATGGAGGAAGGTTCTGTTGAAGTTGAGCTTTGATGGCTTTGGTATTTATATATACCCCTTTCGGTTAAACTTGGCGAAATTTTGTTTAAAATGTCTTGCTCCTCTAATATTTTCGAGCTCACTAGTTCAATAATTTTGGATTTTACTTCTTGAAAACTCCGTTCTAGTCTTAGACGCTTTAATTCGCTACAAATATATCGACAAAACTCTTCTTCTTTTGTCAACGGTTGTTTTCGTCGCTGTTCCAAAATATTTTTTGACTGTGCAATCATTTTAATGGCCTCGGCTCTCAGTTCATCTTGAACTTTGGTCTTTCTTTTCTGAAAATATAATCATTAATTGTTTTACATTCATTTAAAATTTTATAAAAGTTAAACTTAACCAATTTTTTTTTCAGTTTCCGACAACCAAAGAAGAGTGGCTAAAAATAGCGAATGAGTACGAGGAGAAATGGCAATTTCCGCATTGCTTAGGTGCTCTAGATGGCAAGCACATAATTTTCCAACCATCAAAAAAAGAAGCCCCACTCTTCTATAATTACAAAGGGTCTCATAGCATTGTGCTACTTGGCCTTGCGGATGCACACGGCAAATTTATATGTATTGACGTGGGGTGTAATGGCAGGATCAGCGATGGTGGTGTCTTACAAAGGTCGAAATTTATGTATATATGGCAACAGCCAGAAAAATATTTGCCACCAAAAGCCATTATTGGGGATTCAAGGTTATTGCCTTATGTCTTTGTTGCAGATAATGCCTTCCCACTATCTCAAAATATGTTGACACCTTATCCTTTTACGACCATAGAAGAAAACAAGAAAATATATAACCGCAGGTTAAGTCGAGCTCGGCAGTCAATTGAACGTGCCTTTGGAATGATGAGCAATAAGTTTCAGATTTTTCAGAAACCCATCAAACTTCATCAAGATAAAGTCAAACTAATTGTAAAATGTTGTTGCACACTGCACAATTTTTTGATCACTAGAAGTCGATGGTACAGCGAAGAAAATATCAATGAAAATCAAAATAGCATGTCTACGCAGTTGGGAGATGGGCGTTTAAGCCCAAAAAATTCCAGAACTGGTGAAATTGTAAGAAAAGGTTTTTCAGAATATTTTAATAATGAGGGAGCGTTGTAATAATTCATAAGAATGTCTTAAATAAAATAATTGAAATATAAAATTTACTTTTGGTGTTTCATTTTCACTAGCTTCTTCGGTGGTTTCAATTTCACCTTCTCCAATCTGAAAAAAAAACCCTCATTTCAACACAAATTTTCGAAAAACCTATGGTAGTTAAATTTACCAAATCAATATTTGAGGTACTTGGTTCACAGTCATTGCGATGAAGCAAAAACGACAATTCCTTATAACACCATAATTTGGGTATGTATATTTGATCAGCACTTGCTCCACTGGCTTTCGAATTAACTACTTTTGATTTTTCTCTTGAGATTTGACTTTGTAGTGTTCTGATTTTGTTTTTTATGCATTGCAATGATACATTTTTTTTAAATTTTTTTAGTTCATCAAGGATTAATTGTAATTTTTCACTGCGCTTTGATTTGTTCAGGAAATGAGGGTCCAACGGGTTGTAAAGACAAGGTAAATTTCGTAGTGCCTGTATTAGTATCAGAGTATGTTGTCTGCTCCATGTGTCCGACGACGGATTGTCATTTAAATTTTCTAAACTTGATGAATTTAGATTTTCCGACATTTTTAGTATTTATAAAACAGCTGCAATTCAAATTTAAAAGTTTACCACACAAATAAAATAATCATAAAATTATTCAGTTACAATTTTCGTGTTATTACAATTTATTTTTTCAGTAATTAATTTTTTTTAATTTTGCTCTCTTTAAAAAATTTATTTTGATGTTTACATATCAAATAGTAAAAATCGAATAAACCAAGAAAAAAACAAAAAAAAATCTGTTTGTTTGTTTGTTTGTTTGTTTTTATCTCTACTATCTGTTTTGGGGCTCGAGGCACTTCCAACTCTTTCGCGGTTCGCTTATTTACGTCCTACCTTACGCCATTACAGCCAAATCGAGGACGTACGGCTATAGGTCCGATTTACGTAGAACCATCTGCACATTGCATAGCTCCATGCCAGCCTATAGTACTGACATGGAAGATGGGTCGGCCCATGAATTCTGCACTCCAACAGGGGGTCATAGATGTGTTCATTCACACCACCGATCGTAATCGTATGGTGAAAAATCCCTTTGCCATCCTGCCCCTATCGGGATTCGAACCCGGTACCTCCCGCTCCAACTGCCGCAGCTTTAACCACTGCGCCACCTGGGCGGTGTAAAAAAAAAAAAAAAAAAAAAAAAAAAAATCTGACCCTAAATTTGTTTATATTGATTTTTCATTGTATTAGTGTATAACAAATAGTGCTGCAATAAAAAAATTTGTGGAAAAAATACAACAGAAATATCCCCACTCCAAAATTAGTTTGTAGGTAAAGCGGTAAGGAAAGAAGAAGTGATGCGATGTAGTAAATACTCGTATGAACAGGCCCAATCTGATACAATTTCATGATCACTACTTGATTGATTAACTCAGCTTTATCGATTACAAATATAGTTGGCTACTGTGTAGTAATCTAGTCGTAACGCTCACTTATATACAAAAATGTATGCCCTCTGGCAAGGTGAAGCTTGATAACTATAGACATTGAGATTAGTTTATTTTTCTGATCACTATCGGTCGAAGAACATTGTTCAATATTATGACTCGGGTTGGTGTCCCATTGCTGTTTGATAAGGGAGGTAAGTTTGGGAATAATACCGTTATATAATGAATAGTCACGTAATAATGACTAAATGGTGGAGTGTCATCTGACATTTCAAGGTGAAAAACAAGTTAGAGATAAGAAAACTGACCAGTTCAATAAATATCATTACCGGAGTTATAACCTTTTGTTTTGGTTTGTCATTATCTATCTGCTCAGAACAGCAAGAATTGTATTTTATTACTGATTATCATAGTGTTAAAGTTCACCTCTCCTGTTTCGAAAGAGATAAGGATGGGAAGGTAGATTTACTTCTCTTATTAAGCGATAGTTTGAAAACTTGTCGTGACTTCTCGAAAACCATTGTTTGTGATGTAACCAGTTCTCATCTTACAAAAGCCTAATAGTTGTTTTCTTGAGTGGTGGTCTATATACTAGAGCTGTATTGATGATTTGCTGTTTTCTATGTATTACGTGAGCTTACAAAGAACAGGCTTTCTTATCAGTTTGTGGAAGGAAAGTTTCCCAATAAGTATTCAACCTAATCGACGTTGGGCGTTAACTGGTGCTAATTTTCTAATAAACTTTTATAAGCCTCCTTAACGCCTCTAGGCGTAAAACGTAGTTAATTGCTGGTATATGATGATAGAATGTCTGCTGAAAAACGTTATGTCTCAAAAGCTCAACTGCGGTTTGTCTATAAGCATAAATTTTTTTTTACATTTTGTCTTATTCTAGTGAAAGCTTTAAACGACTTTATGATTGTGATATCATTATATATAATGAATTCGTTTAAATACAAGGTGCAATCGATAGTCAAATCATTCATTTTCCGACGAAAACTACTTGTTGCAATAGCAACACGTAAAGCACGCCCGTCATACTTATTCAATTGATAGGATTAGCTCGGGATTGGTCTCCTTTTCGGGTGTGTCCTTTAGACGGTTCTGTACAAACACTTCAATACTATTTCGATCAATGTCATTATCTATCAAGGTGGTTATTATGTACGAAGGTAAACACCGGATAACACGATCGTTATGAACATAAAATTGTTTTCATTTTCCGGTATTTTAATGTTCATTCTACCATCACACAATCACATAACCAAAATGCATTATGTATGTATGTATGTATATAGAAATTTTCATCTCGAAAATTATATATTTTTGCAACAATTCGATATAATTTTATTTCAATTTATTTCATCAAAATTCGATTACCACTGTTGCAACCCTCTCAAGTTGTTCTGATTTTATATATTTTTTTTTGTCGCTTATACAAAATCTATTTCTAAACAATTTACAATTTTACAACAAGCAAAAGATAGAAATTGCTTCTGTACAGCTAAACAAAAAAATATGTAAGAAACGAAGACACTGTGTGCACATCGACATCCAGAATACCAAAAAAAGAAAACACTGCCAAACTCTATAGACAAACATGAAACTTTTCTTGTATTTTCATTGCAAGCGACAGAGTATTCTCTATAGAATATCCAATTGTAAATCGTATCACCGAAGAAAACGACAACAATTCTAAAATAGTTCACATCTATTCTGAAGTAGTTTTCTAAAAAAAATCTTTTAAATTTAGAACATTTAAACATCAACAATATAACAACAATGAATTAATCGAAACTATATCGCAAACAACAAAAAAATCGGTTGAACCGTAATTGTACAGTATAAATTTGATCTCGATGGGAAGGAAAGCACAAAAAAAAATTTAGTATATAAGCTCAAACTATTTTGTTCATATGTATGCTTTTTTAGTGTGTGATTCTCGAAACTACTCGTCTACCATTCATATACAGTTTTCTACCTTTATCATAAACATTTTCTATATCTTATGGACAGGTTTTTGTTCAGCTGCCATTTTATTTTATGACACAAACATATCGTATTGTACACACATACATACATAAAACGGAAATATATTCGAAACTGTCAAAGGATTTCTAGTTTAAGTGCTTTAAAGTGGAATATGTTTATGGCAGCATATTCAAATTTTGCTGAATAACAATGTGTAGATGTATATAGACAATTTGTAGTGGTGATATAAAAAAAGTGGGAAAGTGCTTTTAAAAGCTTAGATGTGCAACTGTATGTTGTAACTCTCGTTAGCGTGTTTCGAAGTGAATCAATTGTATTCTACAGACAAATAAATCATAAAATCTACTAGATATAGAAAATCCTAAGGTTGAAAAACTTTAAACCTTAAACCTTAAACCTTAAACCTTAAACCTTAAACCTTAAACCTTAAACCTTAAACCTTAAACCTTAAACCTTAAACCTTAAACCTTAAACCTTAAACCTTAAACCTTAAACCTTAAACCTTAAACCTTAAACCTTAAACCTTAAACCTTAAACCTTAAACCTTAAACCTTAAACCTTAAACCTTAAACCTTAAACCTTAAACCTTAAACCTTAAACCTTAAACCTTAAACCTTAAACCTTAAACCTTAAACCTTAAACCTTAAACCTTAAACCTTAAACCTTAAACCTTAAACCTTAAACCTTAAACCTTAAACCTTAAACCTTAAACCTTAAACCTTAAACCTTAAACCTTAAACCTTAAACCTTAAACCTTAAACCTTAAACCTTAAACCTTAAACCTTAAACCTTAAACCTTAACCTTAAACCTTAAACCTTAAACCTTAAACCTTAAACCTTAAACGTTAAACCTTAAACCTTAAACCTTAAACCTTAAACCTTAAACCTTAAACCTTAAACCTTAAACCTTAAACCTTAAACCTTAAACCTTAAACCTTAAACCTTAAACCTTAAACCTTAAACCTTAAACCTTAAACCTTAAACCTTAAACCTTAAACCTTAAACCTTAAACCTTAAACCTTAAACCTTAAACCTTAAACCTTAAACCTTAAACCTTAAACCTTAAACCTTAAACCTTAAACCTTAAACCTTAAACCTTAAACCTTAAACCTTAAACCTTAAACCTTAAACCTTAAACCTTAAACCTTAAACCTTAAACCTTAAACCTTAAACCTTAAACCTTAAACCTTAAACCTTAAACCTTAAACCTTAAACCTTAAACCTTAAACCTTAAACCTTAAACCTTAAACCTTAAACCTTAAACCTTAAACCTTAAACCTTAAACCTTAAACCTTAAACCTTAAACCTTAAACCTTAAACCTTAAACCTTAAACCTTAAACCTTAAACCTTAAACCTTAAACCTTAAACCTTAAACCTTAAACCTTAAACCTTAAACCTTAAACCTTAAACCTTAAACCTTAAACCTTAAACCTTAAACCTTAAACCTTAAACCTTAAACCTTAAACCTTAAACCTTAAACCTTAAACCTTAAACCTTAAACCTTAAACCTTAAACCTTAAACCTTAAACCTTAAACCTTAAACCTTAAACCTTAAACCTTAAACCTTAAACCTTAAACCTTAAACCTTAAACCTTAAACCTTAAACCTTAAACCTTAAACCTTAAACCTTAAACCTTAAACCTTAAACCTTAAACCTTAAACCTTAAACCTTAAACCTTAAACCTTAAACCTTAAACCTTAAACCTTAAACCTTAAACCTTAAACCTTAAACCTTAAACCTTAAACCTTAAACCTTAAACCTTAAACCTTAAACCTTAAACCTTAAACCTTAAACCTTAAACCTTAAACCTTAAACCTTAAACCTTAAACCTTAAACCTTAAACCTTAAACCTTAAACCTTAAACCTTAAACCTTAAACCTTAAACCTTAAACCTTAAACCTTAAACCTTAAACCTTAAACCTTAAACCTTAAACCTTAAACCTTAAACCTTAAACCTTAAACCTTAAACCTTAAACCTTAAACCTTAAACCTTAAACCTTAAACCTTAAACCTTAAACCTTAAACCTTAAACCTTAAACCTTAAACCTTAAACCTTAAACCTTAAACCTTAAACCTTAAACCTTAAACCTTAAACCTTAAACCTTAAACCTTAAACCTTAAACCTTAAACCTTAAACCTTAAACCTTAAACCTTAAACCTTAAACCTTAAACCTTAAACCTTAAACCTTAAACCTTAAACCTTAAACCTTAAACCTTAAACCTTAAACCTTAAACCTTAAACCTTAAACCTTAAACCTTAAACCTTAAACCTTAAACCTTAAACCTTAAACCTTAAACCTTAAACCTTAAACCTTAAACCTTAAACCTTAAACCTTAAACCTTAAACCTTAAACCTTAAACCTTAAACCTTAAACCTTAAACCTTAAACCTTAAACCTTAAACCTTAAACCTTAAACCTTAAACCTTAAACCTTAAACCTTAAACCTTAAACCTTAAACCTTAAACCTTAAACCTTAAACCTTAAACCTTAAACCTTAAACCTTAAACCTTAAACCTTAAACCTTAAACCTTAAACCTTAAACCTTAAACCTTAAACCTTAAACCTTAAACCTTAAACCTTAAACCTTAAACCTTAAACCTTAAACCTTAAACCTTAAACCTTAAACCTTAAACCTTAAACCTTAAACCTTAAACCTTAAACCTTAAACCTTAAACCTTAAACCTTAAACCTTAAACCTTAAACCTTAAACCTTAAAAACATTGTGTCGTTTTGGCAACGAAAAATTATTCGTGCAACTTGCATGTATTTGCATGCCAGGAAAGAACAATTTTGAATCGAGATGGAAAGTAAAATTGCTGAAGCAGAACAAAGTTTGAAATGTGAACCAAATTCTACTCTTATTAAAGGTATGGAGTCGAAGATGTACGGCTATGTATTATATTTAGACTAATCGAACAACATTTTGGTATTTTTATGCTTTAGTGCACTTACTTACAATATTTAATTTAAAATTTGCATGTGCAGCTTTAGCCTCACATATAGGTTAGGTTGTCTTCCATGTGTTATGCAAAGAAAATCCGATTTTCGACTTCATCGGCAAATGATAATTGGCTTGAAATACAAGAAATATTTCATGTTTCTTGTATCTCAAGCCAATTCGATTGTCATATTCTTGTCAGTAGCTCGGCTCATCGAATTTGTATACGGAAAGAGCAAATTCACATGGACTCTTCATACTCTAAGAATTGATTCAAGTGACACTCAAGACCTTTATATTAACTTCAATGCTGACATGGATCTGATCTACTTAACCCTTAATGCGCCAATAAACGGAATTTCACCGAAACTTGGAAAACATGCGGGACTTAATGATTCAAATAAACTTAATATTGGTTTTTCTGGAAAGCATAATAGTTTTTCCAGAATATGCAAAAATATTAATGTGTCATATATGACACAAAGTGTCGTTAAGAAATAAAATAATCCAAATTTTTTTCACAGCATAAAAAATTTATCGATACGTCCTTAAGAATGTACCTTATTCTGAGCAGATTATTTACGCGTCTCTTTCATTAAAACTTGGTTTAATCGTTTCGAGCCACTGGCGGTGCTTGTTTTTTAATATTAGCCGACCAAACAAAGCCCTTTCGCCAAATCCTTCCTAAATTGATTCAAACTCATTGATGGATTTTTTCTAGAGGCACACTATGAAGCTGTCATGCCAAATCGACACCTCCCATGTGACTATTATATTTTTTAACAATAGCGGGGCGTTGAATATTAATCGATTTCTTATTTTTACTGTCCCATCTTTTTACTGTAGATGTAGGGTAAGCTCTACAATATGATGACATAAGGGTTACATATCTTATATCCTTCCAGTGAACCAGATACATTCCAACATTCTCAAAACTTGTTGAAAATTCCACGTAAAATCCTCTAACGCAGTTTTGCATTTCCCTTTCTGTTTTCAATTTAGGATTTGGAATACGGTTCCGCCTTATTGTACCGATGGAATGAATACCCTCGTTTTGTAGGTACAAAATAAGGGGCACTGTCGTGAAGTTATTATCATAAAAGACAGGGTGATTTATAAATCTAGGTATGTTACGGTATAATCGTACATTGGCCGAAGTTCCTAAGTTCTCCTCTTGTACCTGCCGATACATATTTTCTTGTCCAGTATAGATCTCGAAGTTGTACATGTAACCTAAAATAATCATATAGTTCGATTTAACAAAATTCTGTTCAATTTATTGAAGCAAAAAAAATTTCCTGTTGTACCTCCGGTAAGGGCAAATATTTTGAACCCCCATTTATGAGGTTTTGATGGGACATATTGTTTCATATAGCTTCTAATTTTTGGACTACACATCTGTTCGTCCACCGAAAGTTTCTGTTCCAAGCGGTGCAAATTTTTCTTGTAAAATTTTTCCAGTAGTCCCTGCTGTTGGACAAATGATATACTGAAGAAAGTATACAAATTCCTAAGAATTTCTTTAATTCCAGTTTGGTCAATGTGTAAGGATTAGCAAAATTTTTACTCGAACCGTACAGATTACTTTTTTTCAGGATCATTTCAACCATTACTTCATCGAAAAAAATGTTAAAGACTAAAAACGGAGTATCAAGTTGAAAAAGGGCTGGTGCTAAAGAATCATCGCCTTTGAATTTAGTTAAATTTTGATCGAAGTCCTGCGGTACATTTTTCCATATAAATTTTTTGAACCTATCTCTTAACTCTTTTAACTCAACTTCCCTGTTTAAAACGTCATGTTCATTTTCCCTATTTATTTCTTCGGTTATTTCATAATTTGCTGGCTCAAAAACATAGACACCCTCCTTATCAATATCATCGGCAAATACCACTGGAATGTCCGCAATATTTAAATTTTCAATATCTAATCTATTATTATTATCGACATCCTCCGTGTCTGATTCTTGTAGAAAATTTTCATCATCTGTGTTGTTATCAAATTCGTCTTCGCTATTATCAGCCCACTGTGCTATGATGAGCTCAATTTCTTCTAAACTCAAATATTTTTTTCGAGTTGACATTATTGCACTCTTATGACCGAGCCACCGAGTGGAGTTCCAAATGTTGTAAGTCTGAATAATACTTGCTATCAGAGTACATATGGTATATTTAAAATACACCAGACAGAGCTGATGTCAGTGTAAAGTTCAATTCTGAATGAAGTGATTGAGTGCCATGCTTGAATCAAACCAAAACTTTTGTCTTGAAATCAATTGTGTGTGCTTATATACATGTCGATAAACACATTGTTGGTAACTTCTACAACACAAGTTAATCGAATATGAAACAAACGAGAAAAGCTTCTGGATTTTGTATTCTCAAACGGCCACATGTACTTTGAAATTTTGATTTGAATGCCAAGGTTACACTCAACCACAATCCAAGAACCATTTATTGAGCATATCATCAAACTCGTCGCAATAACCTCAATAGCAGTTTCATGTTATACGACAAACATGATCCAAGCCGGATGGTTGAGATTCTTACATTGCAGATCTTTAGTAATTCGTAAAAGCATTGACGCTGTCTGGAGAATCCCAAGCCAATCTAAAAAGACTCTTTTAAATTTGTAAAAAGTCTGCCCAATGTCATGGAAGCGTATCAATATAGTTGCAATTCGACTGTTCAAGCTTCATAACACTTAATATGCAAACTGTACAAATTTATATGAGTACACATTTGTTGTAGAGATAACAAACATTACATCACTCTAGGAAAGCATACATGACACATGTTATCTCATTGACAATGCAAATCCGGAAGAAAGTATTAAAAATTTCCAGAGTTTGGTTAAATTTCTTATCGCGATTAAGTTCAAACGAGACGTGAACACAAAAAAAAAATCCAGTGCAACCAAAGATGTCTTGTATTTGAGCTTACTAACCATATAACTGTCGATAAGGTTATCTCTGTGGACTATATATAAACCCTATAAATAGACGTGCTAAGCCTATTATACAATTTTGTTACAAATTGAGTCTCACAATGAAACAAATACTTCAAATTTGTGCTGTGCTTCTATTGGCCCAGTGTTTTCGGGCCGATGATTTTATTGAACAACAATGTGATCTCGAACGACAGGTAAGAAGCTTGATTGACTATACATAATTGTTTCTGTTATACTATATGAAAATTATTATAGGCCCAACTAGATCGAAGTAATGATTGTTCCAGCAGTCTCCCAGATGTCGACGAATTACTATCCGAGATCAATACAACACTTAGTCGTAGCGATAATGATCCAAGTTTAATTAAATGGTTTGCGAATAAGGTTTGTTCGATTGCTGAGCGTGGGTTGACTTGTTCCGAACTTGAAACAGAATTCAGTACACAATGTTTATCGGTCTATCAAGTTTTTGTCACTTCGACTCAATTAAAGATGAATGCTTCGCGAGCAGTTGTTAACTACATGTGCAAATATGATGGCGAAGTATTTGTCGATTTGGGACAAGATGATGGTAATAAAGTGTTTCTCGAACTTGGCCAATGTTTTCCAAAACGTGCAGTGGCGTTCAACGATTCATATTATCAAACATTTAGGATGAACTATGCGTTTTGCGAGTAAGTATATAGTGATGAAAGTGTACGCTTCAAAAAATTCGATTAAATGACTTATTCGAAACTTATAGGTTAATCCAGGAATTCTTTGTGTGTGCTGCAAATTTGGTCAATAATCATCCGAATCCTAATTTAAGACGTGTTGTTCGGGAGGTCTACGATGTGTTGATGGGTGAACTGCCGTGCTAAAATAATTTTAGGAATTATTTGTGTTATATAAATAAATACAAATCACTTGGAAAATGGTTTAGTGTTAATTTTTATCCATAGGGGTCAATAAAAGCGTTTGAATTACAGTGTCGAAGACTTTCAGTGCCTGGACTACTTTCTAAAAGTAGAATGGGATCGGTGAGAATACATTCTTCTGCATCCGAACGAACTACTGTTCGTCATCATCAATCACAAATATTATCCGCTGAAGGGTGGTTCAACCACTCCTACTGAATAAGTTGGAATACTTCATCTTCTCATAAACCTTTGATTCAGGGCAGCTCTGTGTGCAAGCTTATTTTAGTACGCTTTCACATTCTTGTCACCCTGTCTGGCTGTTTCTATCTTTTCAACCTCAAAGTACTCCCAACTCTTATTCAAATCGAAAATGTACGTATCCAATTTCCGTAGAACCATCTGCACATTGTATAGCTCCTTACCAGCTTATAGTACCTACATAGTTTGGCCCATGGATTCTGCACTCCAACAGGCGGTCAAAGATGTATTTATTCACACCACCGATCGTAATGCGATCCAATTGTATTCCTTTGGAGAGCGTACCTTATTCTGTGTATAGTATAATCTTTCATATATGCATCCATCAACTATGATTTGGAAGGCTCGATCATTTGAAGGCAAGAAACCAGACGAATGCATTTTGGAGACATATACAATTACTTCGTTTAGGAACATAGGAATTAAGGGATTCCTTATAGAATTGGCTGAGTTGCACTCATTCAAGTGGTCACCTAACCATATGTCATTCACTTGTATTCTCGACAGTTGGGTCTAAACTTATAAATAAGTACTTGTTGAGTCATTTTTCACGGATAGCTATAATCTGGATGATAGGCATTACATTCTATTCCAGATAACATGATTTAAATTTTCTCAAATGGCGGAATTGTCTTGTATACTCATTTAACCCAGTTGTTGATCAAGCCCTATGGTAGAGTACTGTCAAATGTTGGCCTTCATGTATTTCCCACATCCTATTCTACCATCGGGTGTGGTCAACACGCTTTATAAAATTTATTTTTATACTAATTTGCACAATAGATAGATTTCAGAAGTGGGTTATGCAAGCAGCTTTGACACTTTGGTCTCTTAAACTATAGTCACTCACCTGAGTATCAGCCATTTGCTACTGGACGTCTTCATGTAAATCTGTGTCGTTACAGAACATATGACTTGCCAGTGTCCAAAATTGACATCAACGGGATTGAATGAGCGAAGAAAATCAATATCCATGAAATAGCATTTGCCGATCCCGATTATGACAAGCCACATGAAATTGATTCAAAGTTATCCAAATTATAGATAAAACGGATACCACGAACGAATTGGGATTTAAGTGGAACCCAACAGAAGACATTTAGATGCTAATATCGAAGACGCAAAAATTATGACCAAACGACGTTCTGTCCAATGCGAGTAAAATATTTGATCCATTATGATTGATGGCTCCCATTGTTGTCCAAGTACAAATATTTATGCAGTACCTTTGGGTTGTCAAACTTGAGTGGGATGAACCATTAAAGAGAGATCTTATAGTACGTTGGGAAACAATGTATAAAAGTTTAAAATCAGTTCGCATCTTAAGTGTTTCAAGATTTATAGGAAGTACCCATATTTCAACCATTGAACTTCATGGCTTTTGTGATGCAAGTGAAAGGGCATACACTGGTGTTGTGTACTTTAGCGGTTGTGTAGGATGCGGTTCTATATGGACCAATCTGATCAATTTCATTCTAAAGAATTAATCACAAATCGATCATGTTTTCGACTGGATAGATTCGAGAAATGTGCTTGATTGGCTCTCATCACCTCCATATCGCTGCAAAACTTTTGTTGGTAATCGAACTTCAATAATTATAGAAGTATTATCTCGTGATAAATGGAAATAAATAATCCACATTGTGCGTCTCGTGGTTTGAGTGTTAGACAACTAAACACTTCGATCTTTGAAAAGATCTCAGAGGGGGTAAGTCGTCAAGTTTTTAACGTAACATTGCTTGAACACTTTCATCTTATTGAACAAATAGCTGAAAATACCAATCCATGGTATCTACTTGAATAGTTGAAACAGCTCATCTGGACTACAAACATGCTGGTGCGTCTCTCTTATTAGCTAATTTGAAAAAACATTCTTGGTGCAAAACGAATCCTTCAAAGGTTATTTTCAAGTGTCTCACCTGTACTAAGAACCAAGCGAAAACTGAAGTTAAAATTCTGGCAGACTTACCAGATACTTGGGAACGAACAATCAAATCCATGAAGCATCATCTCAAGAGAACTATTGGGGACTATAAACTTTCCTCAGAGGAATTGACAACACTTCTTGTCAAGATAGAAGCAATATTGAACTCAAGGCCATTGTGTTTCTTATCTTCGGGTGATTTGAAATTCTTAACACCATCACATTTTTGAATTTGTTATTCCATTTCGAAAATCCCAGATGATTAGCAATTAATGAGATCATTTACAACAAACGTTGGCAAAATGTTCAGTAAATTTTACAACTATTCTATAAACGGTGACACGTCGAGTACCTAACATAATTCTGCATATTTCATATAGATATCGCATCTGTTTTACTCGATCTGTCCATCTTCATGTTTATGCTTCGCTCCTGTATTTCACAGGATCAATCTGACTTGATATCAAACCATCCCGGAACATTAAATTCTCACTGTAACAATTTCAAACAGAATTCTGGAAACGAAAACAAAAGGACATGGAAGGACTATATATGGCCTCCGAGATTGTAACTGACGCAAAAAAGAGGGATAGTCGCAATTGCTTAATCGAGCCTGTATGACGGAAATATCCCATTTCTCATCTTTGATTCTTAGTAAGTTTATATGTTTGACATCAAATCACGATCATAAATTATTACGCCATCAAATCGACCAATAAAGATAAAATTGCTTAACAGACCACCATCTACAGACCAACACCCAATCCAACCACCTAAAGCAATAAAAAAGATACAAAATAGTATATTGACAATTAATAACAATTACATCAGGTAAGGCTATATAGGTAAGGCAATAAAATGAAGATATATTTCATTAGTCGCCTAAATGTTGATTATCCTTTTTTTCCTTACTTGTGTATAATCGTAAGAAATCCTTTTACACACACACAAAAAGAAGGATATGTATAAATGGATAAAAACCGTAACACAATGACAAAAAGGTACAAATTAAATCATGATGACATATACGAACATTATTCGTATAATAGCTCACCCTATATATATCCTATTTTGCGCCCATATATCCTTTTTCCCACCCATATGTATATACTATATTTTCCCATTCGAAATTATCCTTAAGATAAAATCTTATTACTTATACATGTAATAAAGAAATCATTTAAAATTTTTTAAATCTAAGGACAACCTAGATGGCGATAAATCACGTTATCCTTTATCAAGCGACTTTGATCCATGATTAACGTTGAGCAATAAAATTTTATCGGATTCGAGAATGCTCTCATTATTTATTCCACTTCTGGGTAATATTATCAATTTTATTTTATTGATTACTTAACAACAAGGATAATTTGCTTTTTTTCTGGTGGGAATCCTAGCCTCGTCCCTGTTACGTATATGGACATCATTCAATAATAAAAACATAAATTTTCATCAAATGAATATATGTACTCGTTTACATGTGTATGCTGGCTAGTCGAAAACGTTAAAAGGAGAACAGGATAAAATATCCTTAAAGATAATAACGATATGGTTTATAGATAGATATAATGGCAAGGATATATATGACAACAATAAAACGCAAAAGATGTTTATTATATCTTGCCATTGTTCTTCTGCCTGTCGATCATCATTATATACTCGATTCTATTGTTTGTTCGTCCTTAAAACAGAACGTCTCTATTGTTCTAGCGTAATGGATTGTACACAATATATACAACACTTCTGTTCTTTTATCGTATCCCGCACATATATTCGCACTCTAGCGACTTTCTGTATCCTCGTTATCTTTATCTCCTTAGACTTGAGCACATATATAGAATATTATATGGGGTAATAAAGACGAAGGAATATGAATTATTTGTAATAAGGACGAAAAATTATGATTTA
The DNA here is from genome assembly GCA_963932295.1 of Tipula lateralis. NCBI lineage: Eukaryota > Metazoa > Arthropoda > Insecta > Diptera > Tipulidae > Tipula > Tipula lateralis. Next base: position 38,023,029 of record OZ010737.1, read on the forward strand.
TTTTTATGATCCTATCAACATATACGATATGTTTTTTTTGTTCTCGTTATGTTACGTCTATAGGTATAAGAGGAAAACAAATGAAAATCTTGTCGAATTTATTTCTGGTCGTTGAGGATTTTTTATTATGTGTTCGACAAGGATTTGATAATTTATTTACTAAAGGATATTTATTGAGCCTGGTGTGAACAACAAATTTGGAATGTCGTTCACACATATTATCACCGTTACGGTATTGAATTGATATACGTAATCAATTTTGTTAAGAAATAGCCTTTGATGGTGAATCATCATTAATAAGATCCATGGTGACACCAGGTGGGAACAAAATGGCGAGCGAGTGGCCTGGAAGACTAGGAAACGATGTACCGCCACGTCCAATAGATTTTGATCCTCAACTTAAATACTTACGGTATGTGTTCCTCTGATGTGTCCATAGCAAACACCTACATTCGGGCTGTGCAGAGACTTTAACCTCAATATAGTCACTAATGAATTTGTCCAAAAGGATAGCTGGCAAAAAAGTATTTTTCATCATTCGATTAAGATTGGAAAATGGTATATCTACAACCTGATGGAGTTTAGAAAACTCAAAGACTGACCCATCTTCCATGTCATAATGGTCTGTGCAAATCGAACCTATATATAGCCGCACAGATCTTAGCAGGTTTCATTTATTTTTCCGTCAACATTCAGCTTTCAGAAATTTTAGCTTTAACCTGTTTGCATGATGCTTAAGAAAGCCATTTCTATACGCTCGTATACTTAAATAACGTCTTGATTGGCCATATTTTATTCACCAAGCCATAAGCTCCCTTTCTAAGTCAAAAGTTTAGTGATATCAGCTTCTTAACAACCAATTTTCATACTTGAAAATCCAAAATCGAAAATCGAATTTCGAATATAAAATATCGAATATCGCATATCCAATATCGAATATCGAATATTTTATATCGAATATCGAATATTTTATATCGAATATCGAATATCGAATATCGAATATCGAAAATCGAATATCGAATATCGAATATCGAATATCGAATATCGAATATCGAATATCGTATCGAATATCAAATATGGAATATCGAATATCGAATATCGAATATCGAATATCGAATATCGAATATCGAATATCGAATATCGAATATCGAATATCGAATATCGAATATCGAATATCGAATATCGAATATCGAATATCGAATATCGAATATCGAATATCGAATATCGAATATCGAATATCGAATATCGAATATCGAATATCGAATATCGAATATCGAATATCGAATATCGAATATCGAATATCAAATATCGCATATCGAATTTTCATATTTGAAAATCCAAAATCGAAAATAGAATTTCGAATATCGAAAATTGAATATCGAATATCGAATATTGAATATCGAATATCGAATATCGAATATCGAATATCAAATATCGAATATCGAATATCGAATATCGAATATCGAATATCGAATATCGAATATCGAATATCGAATATCGAATATCGAATATCGAATATAGAATATCGAATATCGAATATCGAATATCGAATATCAAATATCGAATATCAAATATCGAATATGGAATATCGAAAATAGAATATCGAATATCGAATAGCAAATATCGAATATTGAATACCGAATACCGAATATCGAGTATCGAATAACGAATATCGAAAATCGAAAATCGAATATCAAAAATCGAAAATCAAAAATCAAAATTCGAAAATAAAAATTCGAAATTCGAATATAGAAAATCGAAAGTCAAAAATTGAAATTTGAGAATCGAAAATATACTTTAAGGTTAGATTGTGTTGAATTCTAAAAATTTAGAGCATTCAGTTCCCTTTATATCAAATCAGTTTCTCACTTATACTAACTTGTTGATACTCAGGAGGTCTAAGGAACAACAAACTGTTCTCTGTTGTCTCCAACTTGTTTCACGGTTCTCCATAATAAATATAACTCTATAGTATTTCTCTATCGTTCTTTTCAGACGTTGAGCTACCTCTTTCACTAGACAAACGCCCAATAGGTTCTAGATCCAATCGAAAAACAACGAACCTGTAATTATAACCGATACATACGTCATAAATTGTATAGAGTTGTCTCACAGGAGCCGGTGTCGCAGATTTCTAGCTGAACCTTGTTCAAGGGCTTTGAGTCATCATCAGCAACCATGGTATCGGGTGAATCGAAGACAGAACCATGAATCTCATATTCATTGTAGAAACTAATCGAAAATCTGGTTCTTATGTAAAGAGTTAACTCTTTAGATTACTCACATTAGATTTGAATGATCATCCACCAAACTGATAACAAATAATATGTTTTGAAGTATATGCGATAAAGTGTCAGTCAAAGATCAACCAAAATGAATTTTGTACATAATCTGCGAATTACGTAACTTCGCGTTATTGAACAGTGTATGTGCTCATCAGTTTCAGTTGAAACAACGTACACAATGTACACAAATATTTTAATAATAATTTGCATGTTATCGGTTGGGACACTTGGCCGCATCGAAGATGTTGAGTGTCATCAACAATTTGCAGTTAAATAATTTTTTATATAAATTGATAATTTGTTGTTTATAAATAATATGTGTTATGATTACAGCGCCAAAGTCAATTGAGTGATCGGTGTCACAATCGTTTAATCACGGCAAACCTATTTCAAAATGAATTTTATACAACGATAATCTTGTTCAATGCCGGAGAGGAAAACAATTCTTCGTCGGTCAACGCATTTTTCACCAAATACTGTCGATTAGCACCATCGATACTGCAATGCTATGGGCTATTGTACGATGTGAGTGCTGAATGTCGTCTAGAAATAACAAATCGTGAATTGAAGATGATTGCTTACGATATTGTTGACTCGTTGATTGATTATGTGTGTGAGAATGATGCGGATGTGCTAAAAAGTGAATATATCGGGTCAAGGATATTTAGAAATATGTAATGGTGGAACTCTTTTCAGAACTTTTACCACACAATGGATTTGGATATTTTTTCTTGAACGATGACTTCGGGAGATGTATTCCGGATGATAGCCAATTTTTAGATGTCGGTGGTTTTTGCTTGTAAGACATCTTGTTTCGCTGTTGGGTGAACCAAAATTATAGGTTTTTATTTATTTCAGGGCTGTGGGCTCAATAATCCCGTGCGTTGAGGAAAAGCTTTCTAGTCATCCAAACAAGGATATACTTGTAATTGCACGTGAGGTATTGAATCGAGTGGAAAAAAGTGCAAAATGCTCAAATTAATTATTGCTAAGGAATGTATCAACTTTTATGGGTTATGATTTAGACAGAATCATGAATTCGTTTTAATTATTTATTCATACGTAATACGGTTTATTTAATCACAGATAATAAAGCATTTGATCGTCAATTTCTGGCGTTCCATTATCTTCTGATTTTCTAAACGATATCGTGAAACAAACTGTCCATGTCATTTTTGGGTGTTGTTCATCTGCAATATTCTTATCACTCGTTCGTATATTTATTTCAACCCCTTAATCTATGCTTATACTACTACATTAAACCTGATGTTTCTGTCATATGGATGACGTTCTGTCTAAGAAGTCTGGTTCTGAATTATCGAAGAAAAAAAATTATGCTATTAAACGTGAAAGTCACAAAAAAATACTCGCCGAAACAGGGACTTGAACCCTGGACCCTTGGATTAAAAGTCCAATGCTCTACCGACTGAGCTATCCCGGCTCTTCATATGACTGTATCTTTTTCTCTTTATGTAATTAGACAAAACGTAAGCGGTGTGGTTAAATAAAACACGCATTCTACTGTCGGTTTAGTAGTGCAAGTGCTGCCTGATTTGGCCATTAAACATATAAGCAATGAACACTAAACGATGATGATAATCTTGAATGATCAGCTTTCCGCTTTACCATTCGTGATGGTGGCGTTTGGATGGCTTGCGTTATAATCTAAATCCGGAATTTTCTGTTCATCCTGCCACTTCATTGGTCAATCTCTTTCTACATTTGTACCACTTGGCTATTTGAACATACTAGCTTGATAGCTGCTTCTAGTTCGATGTAATGCCCATTATGTCTGTAAACAAATGAATTTTTGCACGTAATAATTGTTCTTTAGTAAGGAAACTGATAAATAAATGGGTCAAAGGTAAGATATTTTGACACTTGGAGATAGAGGCAACATGTTAGGAAAAAACGGTAATAGAGGCAAAGTCGGTAATTTTCAGTACGTATGAAAGACTGTGGCGTTCAGAGCAGCATCAAATAAATCGCAAATTAGATCACGCCACACGCAATTCATAAAAAATCGATACGAAACGCACAGTATGAATCGCACGTAATGTATACAAATCGCACAGTATGAATATCAAGTCCGATAGCATATGCCTGATGAGATGGATTTGATCTTTTCGATCACGCAGTCATTCAATGACCTCATCATCAGATCGAAACCATCCTGGTGGATTACAAGAACAAGCAACAACTCGGAAGTACAACACATTCAAATTTACAGCAAGCTACACGCTTCATTGGTGACCCCAACGGCCCTGTTAAGGGAACAACACGTCAATACCTTCTGACACAACCTCCCGATACCCTCCTGCCCTAACTGCAAAAGTTAAATTCCCACAATGGAATTTCTGCCCTCTCTCTTAAATACGTGGTGGTTCGTTTCGGGCTTTTAAGGCACAGATACATTCAGGAAGTTCGTTTCATGTTGCAACAAGCCTATTCACTAAGCGGACAAAAGCAGGCACCCCAACGCATTACGACATAAGATCATACTCAAACGACGGGGGAATTCACTTTCGGGGGAGTAATGTGGCGTTCAGAGCAACTTAGCTCACGCCACAAGACTACAAAATGAACTGCGTCTAGAATTTATTAAATTCTAGATCTCACAGAAATTTCCATAGCTCACTCCTTTCTTGAGTTAGATTTAATGAACTTCCAAGCTGACAATTTTGGTACTTACTCATCATAGAAAAAAACATACCCACTATAAGGTTGAAACAGACTGCACAGCGCTAGTTTGAAAGACGTATATCACGTTTGGGTACAGTTTCAACCCAATAGTCTAGCCCCTTACATTCGTATCGTTTTGTGTAAAACATTCGTATCGTATTGTTGAAAGCGATTTTTTTACCAAAAGTATCGAGAATACTGGTTCTATGCATGGCATCGTATTTACGGCAGTAAGCACCAACACTTCAAAATATTGTAATTGCAAGATTGCTGGTAAGGATAAGCAGAAAACACAACGAACTAAAATCTTGGCTCAGATTTAATGACAGAATTTTTATTAGAATAATCAGAAGAATCAAATTATGACAGTCAATCTGAAAAGTTATTCTTTTCTTCGACCCCAGAGTAGATTCAAAACTTTTATTTATGAACACTTTTTAACTGTTGATCATTTGGTTGTTCACTTAAAGATTGGTCTAGTCTATTTAACTAGAGAAAGCTTCATTATTTTTCACCCAAATAATTCTTTTTTTGCACAATTAAAGGGTCACTGCCGTTTCAAGCACTGAAATCTATGAAAGAAAGAAATTCAGAAAACTAGAGAGATCGACTCTAGTCTAGTTAGGAGACGTATCGTGTTTGCCCGATAAACACAAACTGGCACGTAGTTTGAATCAAACAGAAAATCCTACTTTTAACATCCTCATTACTTTAGAAATTACTACAGTATTTCGAAAACGTTTACATGATAATTATAGAAAGCTTCTGAAAGCTTTAATATTTATTGACAGGTGATATATATTAAGGACGTTGTTATATGAATGAGTTCCATTTATTTTAAATAACTTTCAATTTCTTAAAAAGCTCTATTGTCATAGCTCCCACGAACGATGATAACAATTAACATTGAAATTCAATTGGAAATTCCTAGATATCCCATAAAATACAAAACTATAGTGATAGTAAAGGATCAAGCTTTTGAATATTTATTAGAGCTTTCTTATTCATTGGAACCATGTGATTGAAGTAACCCTTATTCCTACAGGTAAACGTTATAAATAAATATAAAATTTTCACAAGAAACAACAAAAAGCTCTCTAAAGCTTCAAAAGCACTTACGTCAACTTTTGTTATCTCAAAAAGTAATAAATATAAAAAACAATTTGGTGGTGAAATTAAAATTTAAAAGTTTATTTTTTGAGCTTTTGTGCTTTTTAAAAACTATGGTTAACTATTATAATATCCTAAATTAATTTTGAATCATTCAACATATCTGTTGGAACATTAAAATTTGTTCAACATTCTGAGGTGAGATTTGTTGTTGTCAATGTAATGTAAAATTTGTTGTCAAAAAGTTACTTTATTAATATATAGGCAGATCACCCAACTATTTAATTAGGCAGATCAATTTTACTTTTATAACAGATACATTAAGTTAACATGATGATTAATTTTTTTTTCAAAAAGCTCACAAAAGCTCATTAGAGTCATTACTATTCAAACAATAAAGCTCATTACTATTATCTTAGGCTTATTACTATTATCTACTATTATCGCAGGCTTCTTCTAGAGAGTTGTTGCATGTCGTGGTTTAGTAATCTTACCAATTTCTTTTAAATCGATCAGCTAGATATTATATTATTCTTACTGGGTTACCGCATGTGAATACTAAGCTCAAAAGTCAAACAGTGGTGATCTGAGAAAGTTTGTTTTTCGCTACTCTCCACTATACTATAATACATTCGGAAAAAAGAGTCGGAGACATAATACAGCATCATATAGCATGTTTTTTCTTTAAATTAATTGTGGTATATCTACCCATTTACTCTGTACTCTAAAATCAGCCAGAATATGCTGTTCTCAACGAATAGGGTGGCGGCTGCCTCTAAATTGTTAAAAGGTGAATTATATTCAGGACTTTATTATATGAAATTATTTTAATAACTTTCAATATAATCAATAGTTCTGCGTTCCAGTATTTGTTAAGCTCCCAAGAACGACGTCATCAATAAATTATGAAATTCTTAACTGTTATACTTGTTATAGTAGTAGTTCAAGCTTTTGACTACTCAGTAGAGTTTTCTAATTCATTAGAACCATGTGGGACTATTATTATTGCAGGTAAACGTTATATTATCAATATAAAATGTTTACAAAAATCACTCATTCAAAAGCTCACAAAAGCTCATTGTTAAACAATTTGTGCTAACTAACGTTGTTAAAGCGTTACTTAACTTTCATAATGTCAAATTTTAACAAATATTTTGATGATGATACTCGTACTTACAATTGAAGGCTTATTATTTGAGCTTTTAAGCTTTTTTAACAATTTATAATATCCTTAGTTAATTTCGAACTATCCAACATACCATATCTGTTGAAACATCAAAATTTTCACTGCACAGGATTATCGTTCTCATTTTGAGGTGAGATTTGTTGTTGTCAATGTAAGATTTGTTGTTGTCAAAAAATTATGTATTCAATAAACTATTTACTAGGCATTTTAATTGTACTTTTGTAACACATGCCATCTTACTTTTGATGAATAAAAAACTTTTTCCCCCAAAAGCTCAGTAAAGCTCATTACTATTGGAACACAAACAAAATGTTTAATCTTTGGTTCTTCTTAATATTAAGATGCTACTGAATAAAGAGCCGAACCGAAGGTGTCATTTTGCAGGAATATTGGTGTAATTACACTTAATGTTACTCCTTGTACTAGCTAATTATTCATAGCATTTATGCTAAATCAGTGCTTCTGAGGTTAGAAATTATTAAAACCCCCTTGTATAATGTTTTTGTAGGTGAAGGGCCTTCTTGTAAGTGTCCTAATTTTAAGCCTTTTGATAGTTTAAGCTATATATTGACTTCCCGGTTAAGAGAGGCACGATATTGATTTAAGCTAGCCACTTCGTTTTACCAGAGTGCAGGCTACTTCTAGAGAGTTATTGTAGATCGTGGTTAAAGTATTCTCAACAATTCTGGGTAACTTCGGTACCATGTGACTAATGTGGGTATCTTCCAAATATTGCAAATTTAGAGGTTACTGTTTAATTGGATTGGAACACTCAAATTGGATTCGCATAGTATGGTGCGAGTTAGAATCAGGTTGTAGTATGGCTGTTATGTCCCTGTCACTCAATTGTAAAGAAAACATTTTTAAGGATCTCACTCTACCAGAAGTATCCAGTTGTACTTTTATTTGAATTAATTTTACAAAAAAATTAAAAACCACAAAATTTATTGCCCATATTGGTCCTCGTGGCAATTACTAAACAAGTCTTAGTCGGCACCATCTTCTCGTTTGAATTTCAACCGACATCTGCTAGAGAAAAGCAACTACCCTTCTGAAAGATCAAACATCCATCTACTGACCACCGTTCTCTTCCAATTGTTGGCCCTAAATGGTTTAGTTTGATTTGCTAAGGATCGGTTTTCTCTGTAAGTTCTGTTTTTTAATAGAATTATAAGCTGTATTTCTGCAGGTTAGAAGTCGTCTTTTAATTATCTTTTTGAATCATATAAATAATGATGTTTAGCCCTGACGCTATCAGCCATTTATGAGACTTAATGGAGAGTTTGAAGTTTTAATCACTGTACAATGAAGGTTTGAGCACGTCTGAGATTCCACCATCGATTCTTTCTCCAATTTTATTTTCATGCTATCGACAGCATCAACCAGTTCCCGTGGCCTCAAGCGTCCTGCAATTCCTTCCAGATTGTTCCACATGGCTCCAATTTAAAAGTTTTTTGGATTCATGACACCTTAGAGATCTCAGGAAACTTAACAAGCAACATCTGTAAATAGCATCAAGCTATGTAGCTCTGTTTTGCTAGGGACCGGTCTGTATTGCTAGGTATGAAAAAATTAGTTTTTAGTTAATTCACTTGTGCCGAGATAAGGTGTTCAGGTAAAATTAATTACTACTGGAGAAAACCAGGTATCTATAGGTTCCTATATGACCTGGCCTCTGTTATCTAGGTCCTCAGCTTAAAATATCATTATCCGGTCTATGAATATCGTTTAGCGCGATTGACCTGTCATCTAGCTTACTTATTCCACCCACATCAGCTAATATCTAGTAGATTATGGTAAAAGAATTGCAGTATACTTGAAAGTATAAATCAATGAGCCATACCATGATCAATATAAAATATTGAGACATACGCTGTGCATTAATGTTGAAATCATTACGATATCTCCCAATGAAACATGCGCTAATAAATTATAATGATAAGAGGTTGCATCACACGAACACTGATCTAATCTAAACTATTGACCAACCACTATGTAGTCACGAGCTAATTTTGAGAATACTTGAATTTTAACGCTGTGGTAGTTGAAAATTCTTCAGGTGCATCCAAGTCTTTTCAAGGTCAAATTATGTAATTATATTTAGACAACTTTATATATAAGAACTGATAAGAACAATTTTTGTGTAAATTAAATAATTATCGTGCTATTATGAATTATACATAAGTCAAAGATCAATTCAGTCTTTATATATGTACACATATACACGGGAATATAGAGATATTGAAGTAATTTCGGCACTGTACTGTTATTAATTAACATATATAAACTCACAAAAATTTAATTGACATCAGTTGAAACCTAAAGATCGTACAATGTGGTCAAAATTAGTGTTAATCTGTGTTTTTGCATTTGTGGCATTTGGCCGCACGGACGGCAGCGAAATAACTGAGGAGTGTCGTGAACAATTAACGGTAAAAATACAATTAAGCAGTTTGGAGTTTTTTAATTAGACCGCGATATCTGATTACAGCAACAAAATCTTATCAGAGAATCATGCATCAAACGCTATGTAAGCTCAAGCAAGTTTCTCGAAGAATTGAACACAACAGTTGTAGACTTTAGTGGCCGAAGTGAAGATTTGCCGCAAGTCGAAGCTTTTTTCACCAAATACTGTAGCGTTGCACCAGAAGTCTTCCAATGCGTTGATGCAAGGAATGGTGTTACCGATGAATGCAACGCACAAATACCCGATGGAGAACTTAAAGCGCTTCTGATTCAAGCTTTTAAGACACTCGTCAATGTTGGGTGCGATGATGATGCGGATATGCTTAAAAGTGATTATTCCGCGTGTTTGAACACTTTGGGGTAGTGACTAATATGTAGATGTGCTTGACTATTTTCAGAGCTCGTGCCTAATGATGGATTTAAATTTTTAATTTTAAACAACGATTTTGATCGATGTGTTGACGTTGTTAAAAAGGCAAAAAGTTTCGATGGTGTATGCGCGTAAGTTTGCTATAACCTTGACCTTGAATTTAATTGTTACTAATTTGTCTATGTATGTTTTGTTTTTAAGTGCGATAGACGAATCGATCTCGTGTTTTGAGGAAGTCGTAGGCGACCACGCAAACAAGAATATTATGGTGTTTGTACGAGAATTTTTAGATAGCTACAAGTCAACCATTAAATGTGCTTTCTAATGCTGCCCATTTATATATGTAATGAAGTTTATATCATAATAAACAAATAAGTCCAATATGAGTTTAATTCGACAAAGAATGATTTGCCAAGTTGTATCTTCCTAGTCCACGGTATAGCTAGCCCCACCTTTATTCTTTGTACATTTGCACTTATTTTTTCGATCCCAATGACTATTAGTCTATATTTAACTGAACTATTGTTATTTGGGTGAGGGCTGAACCATTTGTGTGTGTAAGCAAGGTGAAAGCAGGTGTGCCCTGTCTAATATAGATCATTGAGATACTCTATAGTAAAACCCACTAGATGTGTTTATGATATCGATACCAGTTTGACAACGAAGATCATTTGGAGGTTAAGCGTAAATGAACACCTGTTATATGATTGGGTGATAGTTTATCAATACTTGTATCTTGAATTATGCGAACGTGCACCACACAATCTGGGCCAGCACTGATATCATCGAAAAGGGTGAATTATTTTTTGATTACCTATTAAATAATAACCTTATGGGCAAGAACCCACATTTACTACTAACAACCGGCAGGTGATTTTAGACGTAACCTTCGCCTCAGAAAAGTTATATCCTTTGATCAAGGAATGGAGGGTGGCGCAAGAGTCTTCGTTCTCTGACCATCGTTATATAATATTTATCCTTAACGTTTCCCTTGCGATCCGGAAAGCTTTTACTAACCCTATAAGGACAAACGGGAACAAGTATGGGGAAACACTTAAAGAACTATAATCGCCGGAGGCGTCGGAGTCCAGCGACAATGGAGGAACTGAATTGCATAGTGGACACAATCACTTTTGCCTACAATCGGCCCTTCAACGCTGCTTGCCCATTAATTAAACCCAGAGGTAGGAAAAAATCGGCATTTTCGTCAAAGAACTGGGGACCTACCGAAAAGCGTGTAGGATAGAATTTAACTTACCCAAAAGTACGAGAAAGGCTCAAGACTGGGGAAGAAGTCTCCGAGACCTCTTGTCTTAGGAAGATACTGTCTTCTAATCCTTCCAGTCCCAGTTTTTAATGAAACTGGATGGATCCTGGACTGCTTCTTGTGAGAAATCTTTCAATCTTCTCATCGAACCCACTTTATTGGAAGCTTCGACTTCTCGACACAGACTAATACTTGTCGAGAAGTACACTCACTGCGCATAGAGGATTTGTAACCAAAGAACGAATCCTATATTGGCACTTAAGCGTTTCAAACTTTATAAATACTGATCGAATTATTCCAGCGGAGATTCAGAACAACTCGAAGATTATTCTTCCTTCCCTTCAAAGAGTGTTTAAAAACTGGTTTGTATTCCGCGGGGGTGGAATGAGGTCATAGTGATCTTTATTTCGAAAGCAAGTAAATCCTCGCATGGCTACTCAAAGGACTTTAGACCTATACTCTATCATCCTTTCTGCTGACCATCTTTCAGAAAGGCTGATGCATACCTGTATCAGCCATTCTGAAACTGGGCCCAGTCTCGGCACGCTTACTGTAAAGGGAAACCTGTGGACATAGCTCTGCACGCCCTAGTAAGTACAATTGAGAAATCAATATCCTCGCAAGATATTTGTATGGTAGCGTTCCTTGATATTGAGGGCGCCTTTAACAATGTAAGGACAGAGGCAATTCTGGAGGGATTGTCGTTCCTAGGAGTGGACTACCATGTAAGCGGGTTAATCAATCACATGCTTCGATGCAGGATGTTTAACTTAGAGATGGGGGAATCCACGATCGGGAGGCGGGTGTCTAAGGGAATCCCGCAGGGATGTGTCTTGTCTTCTCTTCCTTGAAACATAGCAATTAATAGGTTGCTGTTAGAGTTGTAGAGAGAGGGGATCGGAGTGATGGCTGATTCAGATGATAGCAGGAAATATTTACGAACAGTGAAGGAGGTAATCCAAAAAGGCCCTCTAAATCATAACGAAGTGGGCCATCAGATGTGAAACATAAAAGAAGAATAAACATAAAAGAATAAACAAGGCTAATACAGCCATGTACTCGTGTAAAAACGCCATGGGAAGGAGATGGGGCCTGAAACCAGAGTTGGTACACTGGCTATTCACTTCCATTGTAAGACCTGTACTTATGTATGGAGTTAACGGGTGGTGACCGACTCTTCTTCACAGTTGGCTCTAAGGAACACGGTAAAGTTGGAGCTGGAGTCTTCTGTGATAAATTCAAAGTAAACATATCAGTTCCTCTCATAGATCAATGTAGCATGTACCACGTAGAGGTGATAGCGATTTAGGAGGTTCTAAATTGGTTGAGACATAATGTGGTATCCTCGACTGATATCTGTGGAAATTGATATCTGACGTTGGGTGGCAGCTCACTTAATGAGATGAGTGCGCATTTCAACATACAGGTAGGCTGATTCCCTGGCCACTCAGCCATCATGGGAAACTGCAGGGCGGACGAACTAGCGAACTATGATACAACTCTCGAACTGCTACCGGAAAGGGCAAAGCTGTGGAGGCCCATTAAGGCACTCAGGACTGTGTTTAACAAAGAGGCAATAGACTCAGCGAATGATAGGTGGACGAACACCTTCTCATGTAGTGTAGCAAGGCAAGTCTGGCCAAAGCTTGGGGGACAGAGCTACTTGGAGAACACGTGAGGAGGTTAGGACTAGTAGAAAAAGGCTTTTGCAGAAGCTGTATGGACGAGAAGGAGGAAGAGATGGTAGTCCACCTCCTATGCTCATGTCCGGCTTTGGCACACAAGAGACATAAATATTTGGGTAAGTTCTTAAAGGACTGCCTCTCTGATCTCGAAAACTGTAAGGTGCGAGACTTATCACGCTACATTAGTATCTCAAACTGGTTCTCATAAAGTAAATTGAGAAGTATAAGATTCTATGGTATCTCAACAGACCGTCGTTGGTCTAAGTGTGCTTTAGCAGCCACTCAACCCAACCTAACCTATCTTGCATCATTTTTTAACAGTATTGGCCATGGTACAGTTGAAATCGTTTATCCGAAAAACTTGTGGGAATCTAACTTAAAGCTTCTAAACAAAACAAAGAGTAGTGACGGTCGTTATGCATCATGAAGCAGGAGTTTTGAAAATCATAGCTGTTGTGATCGCCTTACGGAGAAAGAGGACACTGACACTTGGTTTATTCGGAGGCTGTTAGTAATGAGAATTTGGACTATTAAGACCCAGATGATAGAAGGATAGTGGTGGGTGAGAATGAAGATATAGAAACAGGAATCTAGGAAACTTAATCAGTGGACGTCATCTTCTGAAATTTTCGAATGTAAAGATGTGAGACAAGAGTACTTATGAGGTCTGCCAGAGCAAGCAAATTGCTCAATGCACAAATTGTGTTGTAAACCTTCCAAGACAATGCTGATCTGCACATGAATCAACTTCTCGTCTTATCAAAAGTTAAAATGAAGGACTGAAAGGGTCGTAGTATGGAGGTTTTTACGGCGGATAGTAAAATGCACATTTTGGATAGTCTATATACAACATATGTTCGCATACATATAAGAGGAGGAACCACAAAATTAAATTTGCTTCGGGAAAAAGGTTTCCATGGGGTAAGGACCAAGAGGATAAGCAATATGAAAAAGTAGACGATGCTGTCCTTAAAAAATACCCAGGAGTATTACGGAGAGCAAACCCTTAAGGAGAAGGAGATCTGATCGGATAAATTTTCTAAAGTAATTGAAACAAAGTGTTTACAGTAAAGCGCCTCAACAACAACTGTCACCAAAGGAGACAGTTAAAATCTTCTTGAGACAGTGCCCTCTTTAGAAGAAAAACGAAGGCAACGAGGGAGACCAAATGTGTTGGTGATATGATAAGTGGTTATAAGAGATAACCAAGATGATATGAAGTTCAAAGTATTCAGCTAAACCATGTAGAGATCATACACGGGTTTGTTCGTGGTGCATAATGGGGCCTTAAGATGCATCCTTAAAAATGGGGCTGGGATCATGTTACTACGGAGTCCATATGCCATTATATAGTTACTGTCCGTGTACGATGTACCATCTTGGAGATAGAACTATTAGTCTCTAATGGAAAGATATCAACACCGGCTAGTACTATAATTGGTCTCATGACCAGCTAAAATATAGACTCCGAGATAACACTACACGTAAGAGAGCTTTATCAACAAAGGTGGCGACATTTGCAACAAAATATTTGATTACGTCCATTCCTTAAGTCACCGTCAATGTATGAGATTGTTGGCATTGTCTTAGAAACTGGTGATACTTTATACTTACGAGTTCTTTGGATTCGTCTAATAAATTGATGTTGATAGTGTAATTTGTTAGAGAAACTCGATAAAAGCAGTACTTCCTGTATACAAATTAGTTGGACAAACTATCGACTGATGTTATGTGTCAAAGTAAATTTTATTTTTATTTTTTTATTTTTACAATGCAATCTGTTTTGGGGCTCAAGTCACTCCAACTCTTTCGCGGTTCGCTTATTTACGTCCCTACCTTACGCTTTGCAGCCAAATCGAGGACGTACGTCTATACGTCCGATCTACCTACCCATCTGTACATTACATAGTTACATGCCAGCCTATAGTACTGACATGGAAGATGGGTCGGCCCATGGATTCTGCACTCAAACAGGGGGTCATAGATGTGTTAATTCACACCACCGATCGTAATCAAGTGGTAAACAGTCCCTTTTGCATCCTGCTCCAATCGGTATTCGTACCCGATTACCTCCCGCTCCAACTGCCGCAACTTTTGCCATCGCGCCACCTGTGCGGTGACAGAGTGAATGCTTTCGGATTAGGCTAGTTGATTCCCTTTATTTCTATATTGACTTTATTTAATAGGAAGTCCGATTCCATTTAGTGTTTGAATAGGTTTTTGTAAGTTCGGCCACTAAATCTATTCCAATCAATATTATCTTCCAAATGAGATGTCAGGAATGATGTGAAAGCTTTTAGAGTAAAGTTTGTGTGTTGTCTTCCAAAATGCCTCAATTATACAATTGAATGCCTCATTCTATACTAAAAACAATTCTGATCTTTTCATAAGGCCCTGAGTATCCCTTTAACGACACTCCTATACTGAGATCCATCAGGTAAAGAGGCCTGCACTGTTAGTTGAAGAGATCGGATTGTGACCGAATTTTGAAAGTTCTTGCAATCTTAAACGAAAAAAAGTTTGCCTCTCATTACATCCCATATATCCGATAGATGCATCGATTTTTGAACAATTTCTAAGGAAGTCTTGATTCGTGACTAGTGATGAGGATGGATCTTAAAGTTGATGTTAGTAAAGATATACTCTTATATATTACTTGTGGAATAAATGAGTGGCCGCGTAGAATCTTCACACAGCTCAAATATATGGAAGTGATATGTCGAATAATATCCAGGGCGTAAGTGAGTCAGCTATATAGTGCACCACTAATACACAACGAGACAGTTCTCTGAACAATAAATTTGAAATTGGTCTACATGCCTAGAACACGCCATCAGACAGTGTGCCAATGATTTTCCAATACGGTATTCGCCAATTATATTTTTCCAGTGGCATTCTTACAAGAGGAGAGAACTACATTTTTTTTACTACTTTGCTGTCCAAGATAAGTTGATGGTAGGTCGGTTTGTCTAAAAGTATCAACACAAGCGAGCTACTTTTGGAATATGCTTTTGGACACAGTGGACTTGGTTATAGTTGATTCGTTTAAAGTGAAATTATCGTGACTATACACTGCAACTGTTTTATAAAACAACCTCGTGGTGTTCTCAGGCATTCTGGACAGACAGGTCTTTTGAGATGATACTTTTCAACGTTGTACAGAACGTACATTGCATTTATGTCAGCCAATAACCAGATGAAGATATATGAAAGGATGCTGTTAACACAGCACATGTGCGATATATTATTGGAATTTTCAATATATCGTATCAACCCCAATCTCTTAAATTAATTCGTGTACCCACTTAAAAATTAAGACATTCTGCAGCTGTATATATGATTGTCACATCTGTTATATTTAACCATCCAAATCGAAGAATATTGTACCAAACTACTAATCAGTTGTTTTGGTCTAGTTTTTCGATATCTTAAATTTATATAAAATTTTGAAGCTAAATCGAATTTATGTGGATTAGAATTTTGATTTTCGATAATCCTGTCGTCACACCACATCACCATACACCGAAATCGTAAATCGAAAATGTTAGCGTTCACCAACAACAAAAACCTTTAAAATGTGATAAAATTTCCATAAATCATCATCGCCGCCGTCACAGCTCACGCCTTCTGAATCCAATGAGTTCATAGTGTATGTGTGGGTGGATAATCTTATGTACATTTCGAAGATTGGAAAATTAGAAATTCATAATGCATTCACAACGAGAAATTTATTTTTTTCTTCGTTCTATGATAATAGAATTGGAGCTTTCAATACAAAGCACAGCCAATATAGGAAAAAGCACGCAGTACATCGATATATATATATATATATATATATATATATATATATATATATATATATATATATATATATATATATATATATATATATATATATATATATATATATATATATATACAGTGGGAATTTATAAATATTTTTGAATTTGTGGTTTTTGGGTGGCTTTCACTTCGATAATCTAAAAAAATGAAATCATACATTTATGTATCGACAGTTAAATGTCTCCAAATATTGTGTGGGTATGTGCTCCCAATTTAACATGGATCAATGCTGAAAAATTCGATAAAAGTTTTTTTGTGACTCATATCGACCAATGTATAATTTTTTAAATGTTATTCAAAATCGAAATTCGTACAATGTTATGGAAGGATGGAATGCATTGCTTTGTATATTGGGGCTGTCGACATCCTATACCGCATATAATGAACCCATTCATAATCTTGGCAATTACTTGCTTGTTTGGGGAGTTAATTTGTCACTGGGATGGATCATATGATATAAGAAGCAGATCTGTGACAGCTTATCTGAGTGGTTGTTCTGAAGCAATTTGATCACTAATCCTTACTCAGCCTGGAGGGGCAAGTAGAATAGCTTGCACAGATTATGTTGCTATTAGTGTTCATCAAGGGTCAATACTCCCTTCATTTGGGTCGGTAGTGTTTGATAAATAATAAAGTTCACATAAACAATACATCCTCAGATCACTCAACCCTAATCTCATCCCTTAGTGCTAAAGGTAGCTAGTTTTTCTCGATATTTTTAGACAAAGCGAACTACCATTAACTTATGAAGGACCACAAAAGAGTGAAGAAAGATGCTACAACTCTATTTTTGTAAGAATGTCATTGATAAAAAATTACTGGCGAATGCCATCACTGTCTGGTGGCGTATTCTAGACATGTTGACCAATCTCAAGTCTCGTTATGCATTAATGGTGCACTATATAGCTGACCCACTTAAGACACATTATTCTCCCATATTTTAGCTATGTGAAGATTCAATGCGATATAGCAAATAAAAAGTATCTTTATACTTACATCAACCTTAAGATACCATCACTCGTCATGAACCCAGAGGTTATTCGAACATCCTTATGAATTGGTAAAAAAATCAATGGATCGATCGAGTATATGAGGGGTTTTGAGAAACAATAAATTCATTTTTTTTTAATTTTATTTTTTTGCAATCTGTTTTGGGGCTCAAGGCACTCCCCACTCTTTCGTGGTTCACATAGTTTCGTCTTTATTTAGCCTAAAGTGCCTTAAGTGCTGGCATGGAACGGCTCATAAATTCTGCACTCCAACAGGGGGCCATAGTTATGTTTCTTCACACCACAGATCGTAATCTCATGGTGAAAAATTCCTTTTGCATCTTGCGCCTATCGCACCCGGTACCTCCCGATCCAACTGCTACAGCTTTAACCACTGCGCCACCTGGGCGGACCATGAACTCTTTTTCCATTGAGAATGGCAAGAAACTTTAATTTGACGAAAGTTATGTAAGGTTTTGGATGAGGAAACAGAAATCTGTAGATGATATACATGGACCAAAGTGACTCTTGTGTTCAAAACAGAAATTAGCTAAGACCCGAACAACTACAATATTACTTTAATGGCGTCAGAGAAATTCAGTAGTGGAGTTGGCATACCGGAGAATAGTAAAAGGTAACTACGTGGAGAGGTTCAGTGTCTTCTGACCTAATTCAGTCTTGGCTGGAGCAGATCTTAAATAACCTGATAGCAGTATGGGGTATCGTAGTATAATCACCAACGATTTCGAGGTAATCCCCAATTAGGACCTAGTCTGTAGATTAAATTATTATGAGGTCCTATACTCCTGATAGTATATTAGAAGGTCTTGATAGTATATTAACTGTTGTTTTACAGCATGGATATCCTCTCACTAAGTAACATTTATTTCATCTGTTCCAGGCATGTATCGCTTTAAGTTTTATTCCACAATCTTGGAGCAGAAGTAAAGTAATTTTTATCCCAAAAATTGGCAAGTCGGATTACACCAACCTCAATTCATTTCGGCCTATATGTCTGTCATCAACTTTTCTGAAATTTTTAGAAAGGATTGTTGATAGGTTCATTAGGAACCAACATTTAGTTGCCGCTCTACTCAGTAACATGCAACATGCTTACAGAATGGGCAAATCCTGTGAGACTGCTTCACATAAACTCGTAACTAGGATTGAGAGATCTTTGAACATCGAGTTTCTTGTATAGGCACCTTTCTGGATATTGCAAGAGCCTTTGACAATACTACATTCGATTCAATCATGAATGCATGTACTAATTTTGGTATCGTACCATACATCATCAGGTGGATTGAACGTATGCTTGAATCTCCTATAGTGATTTGCGAGGTTATATGAGGACACCCACACTTCGGTCAATGATTCCAGAGGATGTTCGCAGGGTGGTCCGATTTGGTAACCGATTTGACAACCGATTTGGTTGTTTTTACAAGGCGTATAGGAATACTAAGCCTGAACCATCACTTTTCGGATGCAAGGTTAATAGTTCAGCCGACGTCAAACATCTTGGAGTTTTTCTGGATAATAAACTTTTTTGGAAGTATCATTTGGATTTTAAACTACAAAAAGACACTCCGATTTTTTGGCAATGTCGTAGATCTTTTGGTAATTCCTGGGATTATCCCCGCAAAATGCTTTATTTTAACTACAACTCACTGGTTCTATCACTGCTAACTTACGCATCTATTGTTTTGTAGTTAAAGTAACATCTTCAGTTGGTAAGCTCAACTATTTGCAAAATATCGCTTGGCGGGCTGTAACGGGAACCATGCCTTCAACTCCGCTCATGGTTATGGAGCTCATTCTCTCCCTACCATAGTAACAATCCTTTATTTTAGCTTCTGCTTGATCGGCTACTTTGCGCTTGAAAAATGTTGGGGCATGGAACGCTTTTTGCAATACTTCAGGTCATAGATCAATTCTTAATGAATTTACACGAGCTTTGTCAGAAATCAACATGGTAACTGATTGGCTTCTGCCTGTTTGTAATTTCCACAGATATTATGAGGTGATTTATCTATTCAGAGATATGTGGTCCTCCCAAGACTTACTCAAACAGATAGCATAATCGCTTGCAATTTTTGTAGATGGTTCTGTATCTGAACAGGGTGCTGATTTGAGAATCTCTAGCAGTTTGAGGTCCTACTGTACTATTCATCTAGCGGAATTGCGGACATTTTGGCTAAAACTGGTTCTCGCTTATTTTGCGTAGGCCCTGAACCAGTTGCTCCTGTATACCTCTTCACATAGTGAAACAAACAATCAAAACCGTTACCATATCGAATCTAAAGCTGACGTGGTCAACCACCCCTACTTGCCGTCAAATACGTTCTTTCGTTGACAAAAGGACAATTTGAGAATATAGGTTTCTTTACTTACTGACCATGGCCGTTTAAAAATTCATCTTCATCGCATGGAACTTGCCAGTGTCTTGAGGATGTTGATGATGGCCGCATCAACATACTGCATCAGCAGCTGTCCGGCTTTCAACCACATCAGATCTCTTGTGTTCAACTCCAGGAATATTCCTGTTAATCAACTATCTTCTCTGCCCTGCTTCAAAGTGATCCAGTTTGCTAAGGTTGCAGAACGTACCTGCTCTTTGATGAAATTCTAGGATTGCACCATGGGCCCTTTGTGGCATTGAGTGCGGAACCCTTAACGGTTCCAGCCAACTTTAATAATAATGGGGTATCGTTATTGAGTTACTGCATTTTTCTAATGCACAATCAACGGCTTCAAACCACTCAGTATAGTGCGGAATTTTTCTGAATATGTTAGAGATAGAATTATAGACCTAAAACTATCACTTGAGCACTTACTTGTTTGGGGAGTTAATTTGTCACTAGGATAGATCACATTGTATAAGACGACGGTCCGTTTGGGTGTTCCTTTCCAAACTATTTGATTATTCTTTACCTTACTCAATCTGAAGGGACAAGTAGTAGATTATGCAGATGACGTTGCTATTGCAGTGTTCATCAAACCTGTTTGCATCGTATATGAACGGACGGAATTTCTGTGTTCAATACTCGATTCAATTGGGCCAGTAGAACACTCAACTCCTATATTATCCTTCTTTGCTAAAGTTAGTTCCCTTTTCTTGATATTTTCAGACAATAGGAAGGACCTACCTTTAACTTATCTTGGACAAGAAAAAAGTTAAGCAAAATACTGAAGCTCACTAGGGTAATAATAACGTTGCAGGTCCCGTTCTTTTTAATGAAATCACTGGTGTTTTAGACATGTTGACCAATCTCAAGTCTATGGTTCAGAGAAACGTATCGTTGTTTATATAGCTAACCCACTTAAAACCTATTAGTCCCTCATATTTTAAGCGAATGAAAATTCTACGAGAACACTTTTCTATTGTAAAGCTATATAGGAGAGTCTTTGGACTAACATAAACTGTGATATCCAATCCCCGCACTTTTTCGCACTTCTTTAGGAATTATTGAAAAATGTATGATTCGGTCAGTTGTATAGGTTATACTGAGAGGCATTGAAGGTTAACCTTTTTATCGCTGAGGATGGCAAGAAATTTCAATATGACGGAAATGAATGGCCAGTCCTTCTTAAATAATGATAGACGCACTTTAAGGATCTTGCTGGGTTTACTCACGGGCATTGCTCTCTGAATGAAAATTTGGAACATCGCAAACTGCGAACAGTGTGGAGGAGAAGAAAAAGACACTATTGAGTACTTCTTGTGCTCCTGTTCCTCATACTCGTCCCATAGACTGCACTGCTTGATGATCAACTGACGATTTTAGGGATACCAAATATCTTGAACTTCATCAAAAGAACAAACAGATTTCGGGACTGAGAGTGTACGTCTGGGAAGGTATGTCACAATAGGCCAATCGGGTCTGAGTGACTGGGGAAAAAATCATGTATGTCCTTGGTAAGAAAGTCAGAATCGACTCGATCAAAAATGGTATCGACTTAGATCCATACAAGTGTTAGTAGGTTACTTAGCCTAGACTAGATCAGAATGAAATTTCTGGGAGCACCCCTCCAAAATAACCTGATGGATTCCAGTATATAGAAGTATCGGAACAGAGACAATCAGCGCTTCATCGAAAGCTCAGAATGGATAGTGAATAGAAAGAGAAATAAAGCACTTGTATAATTGAGCTTTTTTTGGAAGACACCATACAAGCTTTACTTCGAAAACCTTTATGATATATAGTCTATGGAAAGGAGATGCCACCGCAACTCATTTGGAAGCTTTAATATTGATCGATAAAGATTAAGTGACCGAGCTTTATGGTTAAAATAGTATTCAAACACTAAACTGAATCAGATTAGATTTCCTGAGGCCAATACAGTACTTTGGGTCTTTGATGAAGCAGAGAGAATCTGAATGAAATATTATTGAAACCATATTTTCGATAGGCCTTCGTCTAGCAACATCAATGAAATATGGCTCAAGGATCCCTTTTCTTTACAAGGCTTTAGCAGTCTTTTGTGAATTTTAAGTTCCCTTATTGGGCTGATTTGTATCCTATGACTGTCAAATTTTAACTGACAAATGTCATCCAAACCAAACTGGCGGCCAAACAAGATCGACGTGGAGTTTACTCCACCAGACTAAGGAAACCACTGCAATCGGAACTTCGTTAAGCAGTTCGATGGTAGAAGGTTTATGATTCAACAATACTTGTAGGAGTTAAAGAACCAGCGAACTTTTCACTCGACTTATTGTAAGCAATCTCTCACATTCAAAGTTTCAACTTTGGTTCTCATGGAGGCTTCGTAAATAATCACACAAATGTTGCTCATCCCTTTCGGAGTTATGCACTCGAAAATCGTAGACTATACATACAAACGCGCCCTTTAAACAAAAATTTGAGTTCCATTCAAACATATCGATAATTTGCTGGTGATCATCGACAACTGGAGTTGGTACTTACGCGCGTCTTGAACAAAATTGTATCCACAGCAATTAGGGGATATTTTCCTTGAGGTTGGCCAACATCGGCAAACAAGTCTCGCCTATACGAGTTACAACCAACGTCTTAAATTTAGAAATGAAAGCAATTCTCACCACATTGTAGATTTAGGTCCCATTAAGTTATATAAGACACGAATTCATGAATTGATGGAATAGTTTATTGAGCTACGTCTACATTTCTACTTTAAAATAATTTTTATGTACACTTGGCTTCTTTAAATCTCGATATAATATCCCGAACCACGACCATAATATTTTTATTTGGATGATCGCCGACTGTTTGCTCGATACAGATGTACGTCCTTTCGATCGACCTAAATGAGAAACAACACTATACAGTCGCCGATTTATATATTAGGCGCCATCCAATGCTTACGAACAAAAATCACCCATATCGGTTATCTTTAGGGTCATATTGATGCAATTTTCAAGATCCTTATTGTTCACCAAAAATTTCAGTCCATTGTATGGAATCAGTTCTGAAATATATAAGAGTATAATGTACAGTTCTATACCCCAACCATCTTCGAATATATGTACTTTTGACTATGTCACAGTTATTCTGTTCCCAGGCTTGCATAAAAAACGCCGAAATCTCTTCGAGCATCAGTTTACGCAACAATCCACTGATTAGAATTGTACAGTCGGCCGAAATGTTGAATCCCAGCAACGAACAGTGTGAATACTTTGGCAGAACGACACAAATTTGATCGATAAGCAATTCGAGCTCTTGAAAATCAACCATATTATCGTTGAAGTTAATAGTGGACCGATTGAATTCGTCGAGTATTTGGATAAGGGAACCGCTTGGTGTTGCTAATTTGGACAAGCAATCGTCGGCTTGATATGATTTGGTCTACAACAAAAAAAATTAACATTAGACATAATTAACAAGATATTATATGGCCGTGTATGACTTACAAGCATTTCGTGGCGACATTCATCGGTAAGCTCTTCCCCGTGGATTAATAACACGCAGGTGACTAGTAAAACAAAACTTAACGAATTCATCACAATTATATTGCTAGTTCAACGATTGGTAGCTACTGAGACGTATTTATAAAATGCTGTCTCTTATATTAAGACAAACAAGCTACAAAATAATTTAATTATTTAAGTGAGGATATATGTGCACAGTGATAACCTTGTTGTTTCGCGCACTTATACTTATAAGCCAGTATGTGTGTTGCATTACTCAACTCACTACAATTATATGATTGCGCTGAATTTGATTATAAGTTAATTGGATTAATTTGTTTATCGGAAGTTGGGTTATTTCAATGATGTTAGGTACAGTAAGATCTTCGTAAATTTCTTATCTCAATTGAAGGAATGGACTACGCTCTGCGGGTGGGGCTTTCAGGTCGTAGGAGGCTATTAAATCCAGTTGGATCACTCGGTTGATGCCAAAACTACAATTACGCCCGCTTAAGTACCTGGAAACGAGATTCAGGATGAGCACATGGAACGTGCAGTCACTTCGAAAACCTGGCTCATTTGACGGCCGTAACAAATGTATAAAAGAGAATCGACTGGAACTCGTAGCGCTCCAAGAAACTCGATGGTCTAAAAGTGGAGTCCATGTGTCCCAAGGCTATACGTTGCTATACAGTGGAGATGACCTCGGAAATCTTGGAGTTGGTTTTCTCATTGGGCCACAGGTAAAAAAGGCAAGGTTGTACTGGTCTTTCCAGCAGTCGATAATCGAATGTGTAAGCTTCGCTTGCACATCGATAAGCCAACCTGTCAATTGTATATGTACATTACCAATCGGATTAAGTGTCTGGGATGGGAAGTATGAAAAACCTCGGTTGTCACCTTAGCGCAGTGTTTAAACTATACGAGCGAACTGGAAGTTAAGAAATTCTAATGAATTTTGGAGATACGACTGAATGCGGGCCAGTCAAATACAAGTGGCGCAATGTCGAACAAACGATCAAGTACAACGTCAATGTAAAAAAGTCAGCTAGGATTATATTCTTCTGTAGATCGCTGTCCAATCCTAATAGGTTTTTTGTTTGGAAGCGGTTTAGTAATGGTTCTCAGAACCAAAGCATTAGCTTGAATCTTGAAGATTGATGGAAATCTTGAACTTATCTCTAGTGCTATTTGTTGGTGTGATCGTCCTTTTGTTGCAGAAATTCTGGATACTTCAGTTAGAACCCTTGTTCTCGGGAGGCCTAGTTGTTGTGCTGCTTATTCTGTGACGAGAGATGCCTGCGAGCCTGGATCGATTAGTGCCCGTAATATGTTGCAATTGCCGTAAAGGTTCTGTACGATTGCCAAGACTAAAAGTACCTGGCCACAATTATAACATTTAGCTTCGCAATATGCATCTCTGGACCCTTATTCTTGACGTGTAGAAATGTGTGGTGTCTTCCTTTGCAGGTAAAACAATTTATTTTACTGCCACAACTTGTTATCGTATGGTTTTGGCTGAGACAATTTCTGCACAGATTATGCAGCATAACCGCATCTGATTCCTTTCGGAGCTGCTTAGATCTTTGAAACGTGGGCATGAGTCGATTCTGTGGCCTTTCTGATAACATATGCAAATATAATTTGATTGCGTAGCAGCTATGAACGCACGTCTAAGTGGTTGTGGTTGAATTTTCACTTGTTGAGTTGGTATTGTCTTGTTGTTACCCATTGCTTCCAAAGATTGGAAGCGCTTTTTTAGGCATTTCAAAAATTGGCTTGTTTCTTGAAATTCTCTTGTGTTTTATAATGAGCTTTCGTATAGCCACCGGGAGTCGTTGTCTAATTTTT
This sequence comes from Tipula lateralis, assembly GCA_963932295.1. Classification (NCBI taxonomy): domain Eukaryota; kingdom Metazoa; phylum Arthropoda; class Insecta; order Diptera; family Tipulidae; genus Tipula; species Tipula lateralis. The sequence continues at coordinate 38,048,650 of OZ010737.1, forward strand.
TCAATAACGTGAATATTATGAAAGGATTCCATGTTTCAATTATAATTCCTGTGTTCCTAATGGCGTATAGGCGCTCGGTTGTTGTATCGTCTAGACTTTTTATTGCAGCAGTGGATTCTGTGTTACTGGTGTGTTGATTCAACAAAGTGTTTAACGGATTAGATACAAGTAACCTCTTGTTGTTGAAATGGTTTTCCAGAATCTCCCAAACTGTATCGTAGTTGTCTCCAGTGGGTTCTAAATGGTTTAGTAATTTTCCAACCGATCCTCCCACGTAACTTTTAAGGTAGTTTATTTTGTGCGTCTTGGTTAGCTTGTCGTTGTCATAAACTAACCGTTTGAACGTGTCTGAAAAACCTACCCATTTCATGTAGTCTCCATGAAAATGTGAAGTTTCTACTGGAGGTAGACGAATTTCCAGTGGCTTCACTTCAGCCTGTTCTTCTTCCAACAATGTTGTTAATTGTATTACTACCTTTTCGTATTGCTCGTTTAAGTTTTCATATAGTATTGGCAAAGAGTATAAATACAAAGAGGAACATTTTATATGAACCGCGGTTGCATATAAACTAAACATTTCAAAATATTTCTTTTGTGACGGCAAACGAGTTATATACAACCGAGGTTCCTCTTTATATTTATTCTATTTGGTATTGGTCTATGAAAATTTTTAGGTTGGCTTCCTGTTCTTCGGAGATTTCTATGCCAATTTGTTCATGAAGGTCCATGATCTGCATCATCATCCTCTCCAATCTGTGCTGTTTTCCAGTATCTTCTCAGCCAGTCGCAATTTCCCTGTATAACGATCGCATTCGAATTTATTGTAGTTGCAATCGTTGGGTAGTTCTTAGAGTTTGGCTGAATTTACTCTTTGATCCAACCTTTGTTGCCTCTAGTATTTGGCTGGATCGAATCTTTTCTTCATCGATTTTTTTTATTTTATCTGATATTGGAGTTGATGAAGGTGTCGATAACGGTCCGTTTAGACGTTGGCGCATACTTCCAAGGTTTTTCGTGAAGATTTCGAACACCATTAGTCTGTCCTTGAAGTATTGGTTTATTAATTTGAGTGGTCATTGTATAACTTCTTGAACAACGCTTTTTTATTTTCCAAATAGCTCTTGGTTTTCCGCGCTGTTCCATCATTCTTGTAGTTAGAGATGAACTGCTCGATCTTCCATGTTGTTGCTGATTAGTTACATTGGTGCGGAATCTGACTGCTGATTTTAGTTTAGCCGGTTGTTGTTTGGCGTATGTTTTTAAATATGTACCAATTGTTTTTTAATGGCTCGAAGGACCATGTATAATTCAAGATCAAAGTTCGCCTTTAATCTTGTATTACTAATAATTAAGTAGATTACCTCGGGTGGGGTCTATTAATTATAACGGAGAACAAATAATACGAAGTGTTGGTTGTATCGTGGTTTTATCTTTTATTCTGTTTTATTTCAAAAGTGTGGCACTTTTATATAGAAAAAGTGCTTACATTTCACTTACGTGCTTGATTATGTTTTATATGATGTAAGAAATATAATCTGCATAGTTGCAATATTATGTGCATATAAAAGAAATTCTACATTATTATTAAAATTCTTCATGAATTAACACAAATTAATTACTTATTTTTCATGCTATAATGAAAACAGGTCTCTATCCAGAATAAAAGTTCATTCATATCGCCCAATCAGCTTCCAAAAAGACTCCTGCAATTGATCCACTAGACCAGTATCTAGCTTCCTTTGGTCATAAGATCAGTTAAAAACCAAATATTGGATCTCTGATTTTAGAAAACTAAGACGCAATTGATTTCAGTAGTGGTAACCACACGTTTGACGGAGTAATGAGATTTAAGTAGGAGAGGATATCAAGGTTCACCTCTACTTCTACTTATATAAAATTAAAATTTCTTGCACATGCAGCTGAAATTGTACATAGTGTTGATCAGACTTGTGGTTATGTATGGATATGACAGTTGGACCTTGACGAAAGAGTATAAATCATGGCCTAAAACGCGACCAAGTTCTTTTCAATCAGGAAAATTACGATAAATCAGGAAAACCCTTGGCTCGGTTATGTTCTGTGTGATCCGAACCGAATGATACAACGATCTTTGAACTGAAGGCGGTCTTTCGATAGGCGAAGAGGTCGGTGTCAGCGACGCTGGCTCGACCGCGTAAAGAGCGAAGAGCTGATTCGTGTTCGAAGCCGATGAAGTTAGATTGTTGACACGGTACGGGCCAACATTGGCCTGTAAAAGCCATAAAAAATCGTTCTTTTAGCTGGGTTGGAAGCCCGCAAGCGATTGTCACACGAATGTGTGTCAAAGTTGCACTTATAGAATCATTAAAGTGAATAATTATGACGGAATCGTCGAGTTGGCAATTCATCATGAACTCACTGCAAGTTGAACTCAACAAACCGTTGTCACTATGTTCCATCGTTAAATCGTTCGAATCGTTACTGTCGTCAAGTATTCTAACCTAAAACTAAGAGATCGTACGATATGTCTGAACATTTTTTATGTTTCGGTATACTCAATAAGCTGTCTCCACTCTACACTAGCTCGCAATCTCTTTTTACAGTTAAAGTCGAAATAAAAACCGAAAGTTTAACCGAAATTAACGTTTCAGAAGGAATATGATGCCTAAAGCCTACAATTTACCGTATTTTTATAGAATTTGTAAAAAGACAAATACACCTAGAAGTAAACAACAAACAACTGCCAGAACGCTAGTGCTTCGATTGGTGAAAGTATACCATTATAATCCAACGGCATTAAGAATGTACAAGCGACAGTGTGTATATATATTTTGCATAAACTACAATTTGAAGCTGCCTTTTTCCACATTATAATGACTTTCACCATGTTTCTGAGCCTTCTCAACAAACAAAGCTTCCATATGTGGCCTATGCAAGCTTAAACATCAGATTGTGCCAAATTCAAAGGAATAAAGTCAATATTCTTTCAAGTCTCTTTAATCCTACAGTTGGAGCTGATTTTCTTTTGTTATGTATAAATTAGGTGATTCTGGTGGTTTTTTTCAAACTGAGTTAAAGTATGCGTTCCTCTCATTCCTGACCTCTAGCAGCGCTGCATACTTAAATTATCACTCTAAAATAAAAATGATCTTCCTTCTATTCGCTTCATTCGAATCCGCAGCAGTGTACAAATAGCAGTAGGATATATTTGTGACTACGGTGTCGTCACTGCCATGAGGTATCATATATCTAATCAGTGTGATATGTGGCAGTTGATGGCAAGAGTAGGCAAATGTCGACCAAAAACCAGCTCCAAAGGAAGTAGTGGTTTAAATAGGACGAGTCCATTAAGCAACGTACAGTTATAATTTAATTTTCCTAGATTAAGATGATCGAGCTTAAAGCTTTTCATTGGTTTGTTTCCGTCAATCACTTGATGTGTTGTGTGATTTTCCTTTTCACAAAAAATATGACAGTAAACAGTTTTGTTCCCTCTACAGTTTTCCTTTCCCCCTATTCGGTCATAAATGAACCAATTTTGTTCGACTATGTCTAGGTTCATTCACCATATAAGATCTTTTGATCAATTATCTTGGATGTGTTCATTAGTTCGTGGGAAACATTTTAGGGTTCTTACCAATTTTAAACCTAAGGTAAAATGAATCCGGTTCAAATTCTGATATGGGCTGGATCAAAGATGATAAAGACCATAACTTCGGCTAGAACTCACTTACCAACTCATCTTCCATGTATGTACTATAGGTTGAGATGGAACAGTGCAATGTAAAATGTTCTTCACAAATTTGGCCTTTAGCTGTTTTAGACTGTTTCTGCCCCAGAACAGTTAGTAAGGACAAAAATGGGAAGATGTGCTATATGCAACGCAAACAGATGTGTCTTAATTCAAAGAAACCTCGACCAAATAACATTAATGGTCCCTCATTTCCATTGAAACTTCCATTAAATTTATGGCAAAAACCATTCGATCTATCAGCTGATTCTCTTTAATTGTTAAGAATCCCATTCAATCCCAACAACAATAAATTTGTAGTAGGGACATATTTGAACATTCAAGGGCACTCTGTATTATGTGACAGCCAATAGCCCGGAATGGTTTTTTCTCGACTTTAGTGATGTTTTCTGGCCAAAAACACTGCACCGACTATACTTGCTCAGTTGCAGATAGGTTCCAAATTGATAGTCTCATCTTTTATATCTGTTGGCCTATACATAGTCTCGAGTATAGGTGGGTTTGTTACTTTGACATTCTTCCAGGTCCAATCTTGCAGAATAAAAACAACTAGTCCAGCAATAACTCTGGCTGTGAAGCTATCTGGGTTTTTGGTATAGGTAAGTCAATGTTTGTCAGATATGTATCACTGAAATTTTGAGAAGAGCACTTAGATAAAATTCAACACTCTACCCTTAAAATTAATTCCTTGATCGTCTTGGTAGTCTTAATGTAGTCAAAGTTCACTAGGCACCCAGTCAAAAAAATTGCAAAAGCCGAGGGTTCTGATCCCAAAGTAGGTACCGAATTGGGAAATGATTATTCTATCTTACTTATCTAAAATCTTATTCGAAAGACAAGAACCTAGGTCTTCTTGAACTATGACAAAGCTTTTATTGACTAAGATTTAAGTATGAGGTGCAAGATACAGATCAATAGGACTCATAGTTAAGATTTTGGTATTTCCATTTTAGTGATTGAATGAGATCAATCGGAGCTGTCCCAAATGTATATATGAAATATGCTAATGTACCTTTAGGTTGATATGTCACACTTGACCAAATTACTGACTTCACTTAGGGTCAATCAAACTTTATATCTTTGAATCTTTGAATAGATATAGTAAAGGACCATCAATTTGGGTTCCGTTAGCAACATGGGATCGTGTGCCAAACTGAAAGAATATCTTTTTTTTGTTGGGTGGCTGTTACCGCACACTTCGACCGGCGACGGCCCGTTATGATACCACTATATGTACGGCTAAATGTCCGATTTACGATGAACCATCAGCGCATTGCATAGCTCCATCTCAACCTATAGTTCGGCCCATGGATTCTTCACTCAACAGGGGATCAAAATGTTTACATTCCCACCACAGATCGCCCGATCGATGAAGAAAATTCCGTTTTTGCATTCTGCCCCTATCGGGATTGGTACTTGGTAGCATCCGCTTCAACTGCCGCCATTGTGGCTAAAGCCACCTGAGCGGTCAAAGAATATCTTAGTTGTTAAAAAATATTGTGTTGATAAAGTTAAAATGAAAGCCTACAAATAATGGACAACATCGATTCGAAATGATGTGTTTCCAGTTTAGGACGAAAATATCCTAAAATTGTATTTACGTCACGTGGAAGTATCCATATTGTGGGCTTACCATCTCTTACGTGTGTTTATTAATATTGTGCGCAAAGGCATGTTTGGCTTCACTTTGGGTTTGTCATGATATTTAACGTGGGTAACAATTTTCAAACAAAAAAGCTATTTTCAGCTATTATACTTATGTTTTTTTATAAGCGTGACTGTTGCTTTGTACTATTAATAAATGAAAAGTTTTAAACAAACATTAATTGTTTGAATTGTTTATATATATAGATATGTGGTTAAATGATGTCACAATTCGTACACATAAGGTTTAAAATATCCTAACTATAAATAAAACCACCCTATTCGCACTCTATATTTCGTAATCAACCCATTTTTTACAGACTGTAACAAATTATGAAAGGAAATGTATAAGTTTGGACAGGATGGACCTTGGGTCCAGTACAATGCACCTAGTAAAATTTATAACGACTCTATTACGGTACACCAATATAAGAATAATAAGATGTTAATTATCCCCTAAGCTACACAAAACTTACAGTTTTTCAACGTATCCAAACCAACGTAACATCCAAAGCAATCCTTTCATTTACCGGTGCTCAATGTATGGTTAATTCACATTTTTCCTTGCACATTTTTTGGTTTACCACCTCCATAATTTCAAACAATTTTACGATGCTCAGTGCTGTTACTTCATTTTCTTCAAGTATCCACTGATGATCCATTTTCATGCTCTTAACTTATTTACATATTAAAAGCTCACAATATAACCAAGTAGAACTGGATTAACTCTCCGAATTTAACCTATAACTTCTAGCCTGACGACAACTTCGTGGTGTATGTACTGTTGGTTGTCTCAAAAGTCTTTTAGATAATCCTCAAACATTATGGTCGTGGAATGCTGTATCACTTAAATAAATAAAATTATCAATATTACAGGACCATTCACATATTGAGTGCGATTACAGACACACGATTTAGTCCGGGTCTAAAATTAGAAGTTAGATAACAGGTGCTCATATGGGCAATATGCTTATTTTATATACGACACGATAGAAAGATTAAATATGGGAAATGTGGGCCTTATAGAGCTGAGAATGAAACAAATACTTTGCTGGAGTTCAAGCATGGTGGAGATGATCCTTATTATCAACTTGATCATATAATAGGCATTGAAGAGTATTAGAATTCAAAATATTCTCGTCTCATTTGCCATATATCAATCCGTTTGCAAGTTTGCATTTTGTGTTCTTTGAGGCCATCTGAGCTTAGGAAAGTTTAACCGAATCTACTCCAATAAAGGTACCATCATATGGGTTCATATTGAACAGTTGAATTACGTTAAGAAATAGGACAAATGAGCTTTATAATGATATCCGAGTTGAGATCCTGATATATTTATGAAGATCGATTAAGAGGCCAACAGAAGGACAAGTTGGGGCTAGACTACTTAGGTTTTTAGTTGCAGGAACACCAATGAAATCGCGGACTGAGATTAAGAGACATACAAAACAGAGTTAATGAAGGCACAAAGGAGGTCCTGGTGATGATTATGTGAGAATATTAAAATGGTTTCCGAGGCTTCAGTAAACTGGTATTCCAACACACCGGGCTATATTTAAATAGACCGAATGACTCATGGACTACCAAATTTCAAGAAAGGAATCACCTGAACTTCACTTGGAATCTCATTTCCAATGGTAGGTTCGAATGTCCACTGAGGATCATTTAACACCGCGGAAATAGGGGCAATCAAGGAGGCTTTTTCTGGTGTAGAAGTGAATTACCCTGCATACGGATTGATGAATCATATTTACTTCGAGATGAAGCAGGTCACCATAAGAAGACAGATAGTAAGAAGAACATCGTGATATTTATCACATAAACTTGCTAATAAAATGGCTCGGTAGGGTACAGCTTTCCCTTTTGTGGGAACTGAGTCTGCTCTAAGAGTGACTTCATTATCTCTAAGGGGAGCATCGCCTTGGTGGTCTGTGCCAGAAGAGATAGGACAGTCTCATCTCTTGTCGCGTATCAACAATCTTCTTTGAAAAATAAATCAGAAAAGATTCCAATCCTTCTAGAATCATGATAGATGCACATTGAGAATGTTGCTGGATATTCTCACGGAACATTATTGTGAGCTGTCTCACGCGAACATTTCAAAAGTATATAAAAGGTATAATACAAAATACTCCTTATTCAATTGGTTATGAAGTGGACCGGCAAGAATGGTTAGAGGCTAAACTCATCCATTACAGTGTTTTTTTTACGTAAAAACATAAAATAATGTTGGAACCTCAGAAAATTACTAAAGAAGGTATAAATGACGACTTGTTTTAAGACACGTTGCGCTAAGGACGACTATACTCAAGGTTTGGAAGTAATGTTCGTTCTTCATCCTATGTTGGTAACCGGAAGGAAAAGATTAAGGTAAACAATAATATGATTGAACACGTGATCACGTACAGATTTTGGTGTTTAAATTGATCGAAGCATGAATCGACTCACTTGAGCTAATGGAAATTTTCATTTATTTTCTATGATATGAAATGGGTGATTGGCCTCTTGATAACAAGAGAGAGAGGGAGAGAGAGTGAGAGAGAGGGAGAGAGAGAAAGAGAAGAGAGAGCGAGAGAGCGAGAAAGATAGAGATAGAGATAGAGATAGAGAGAGAGAGAGAGAGAGAGGGAGAGAGAGAGAGAGAGAGAGAGAGAGAGAGAGAGAGAGAGAGAGAGAGAAAGAGAGAGAGAGAGAGAGAGAGAGAGAGAGAGAGAGAGAGAGAGAGAGAGAGAGAGAGAGGAGAGAGAGAGAGAGAAAGAGAGAGGGAGACAGACGATAACATTTGTGCTCTCCTTATCAAATTCACACATTAGGTTGCTCATAAATTCAGTAAATGTTGAATAAAATTCCAAATTGGTACTTGGTGGGAAGTAGATGGTCACGATTATATAATAGTTTGACAAAAAATGTTTAACTGTACAGCTACACATTCTATAATGAAGACGGAGTTACCAAAGCCTGGCTGGAAATATTTTTATTAACAGCATTTAAAACGTCTCCGCCAGCTCCAGATGTTTTTCAAGAAGACCGGTCACAACAAAATTTGATGGAAAAAACTCAACAAGTTGACTGCGATGACATTCCTCCAACATTTTGATAAAATATAGATTAGATTTTAATCATGAGATGCTGTAGTCGACTTGCGATCTGTAGTTATTCCAGAAATTGCGCACGATTTAGATGTCGAAAATTGCCATGACGAACCTGATACACTTTAACAAGAATATTTTTAGGCCAGGCAGACGGTGACAGTAAATTCTCTAATTCCGCCTCATCTATAGCAATTTTATAGGAAATGTAATCTCTAAGGAAGCGATCATTAGGTTTTGGTTTAACCCTTTGACAGTTGGCACTCGATATTTGAAATCGATTTACATAATTTTTAAATTGATCATCAGAAGTAGTCATAGATATTCTGGACACAAATAACCATTTCTTTGGAGTAATAGCTGATATGTTTCCCGGACTCCTCACATGAAACTTGACTCCATTGACAAACCGCTTAAAATAAACTTATATCCTGCCATAACACTCTAGAGGTTGATTTTATAGAGATTTCTGAATTTTTTCAATATTACATATGAGTTATTTTAATTAGTTTTAATAGAAGTGTTTTTCCGTTAGTTTGGTAATTTTTCGAAGCATTAAATTTTTTTTAGCTGGAAACTGGTAGAGAAATATTTTTCGTTGGGAATCAATCAAAAAATATAAAATTTTTAACTTTCGGCTAGAATAGCAAAGACTCTATCTGCATTATCGATTTTTTTTATTTTTTACAACTGATTAAAATGGGTAACGAAGACAGCGACAATAAATTGAACACCCAAGAGATCATGCCAGTGATGAATCAGTTCTGATCCGGTAGTCCAAAAAATTGGGTAAGCACTGTAGAGTGATAATTCACTTTGATCAAAATCACCAGCGAAAAAGCAAAGTGTGCTCTTGTTTTGGGATCTCTATCACCCGAAGTATCTGAACAGATTTCAGATCGGTTACAAATACCGCCAGAAAGTAATGTCTACGAGGCCATTAAAAACAAA